>BMAW01020911.1:1101584-1141807 GCA_019974015.1 Nephila pilipes | reverse complement strand
ATATAGATATATTTAACAGTATATAGATATATTTTATATAGATATATTTAACAGTATATAGATATATTTAACAGTATATAGATATATTTAACAGTATATAGATATATTTATATAGATATATTTAACATAGATATATTTTATATAGATATATTTAACAGGATACTAGATATTTAACAGATATGATATATTATATAGATATATTTAACAGCTATATAGACTATATTTTACTAGATATATTTAAACAGTATATAGACATATTTGAACAGCACAGTGATATATTTAACAGTATATAGATATATTTTATATAGATATATTTTACTGTCTTCATTAGGGTGGCAGAATTAACAAATTTAATGAGCAATAAGAATACTGTCATAAATTCCTGAAACAAAAAGAATGCATAGTTGTTATTTATAAATCAGTATTAAAATTAAGAACTTCTTTGTTTTAACTATAGATAAAAGATAGCAATTATTTAAACCGGATAAATTAGGATAACAAGTTACTATTTTTTATACTTAAATTTATTTCATAAATATAATGAAAATACGTTAAGTTTTCAGTAATTTCAAGCATGGAAAATCTATAAGTAAAATTAATCTAAAAACATTAAACGTATTCTACATTTTTAACTCGTTCACTACCAACGTATCACATGCGATACTCTCGCGTTTCCTCCCATGTGCCCAACGTATCACATTTGATACGCTCCGAAAATGTCTGCTACAGACCAACGTATCAGTACATATACGCTCGATGAGAACATTTTATTTGAATTTTTTAGTGTTACTAGAGGGCGTTACAAAATCCGTGAAATCTATATAGGATATTTCGAATGTTGACCTTGATGGTTTGGGCTTTGATTTCACTTCTGGCTGTTAGAAGGGGGAGATTGTTTAAATAATCAAAAAGCACGTGTTTCGGCGTAGCTCTTTAAATGTGATGAAATGATTTAAAAGACTTGTTTGTGCTTTTGGTTTGCTTTTATTTCTTTCTTGATTGTTAGAAGTTCGACTAGGAATTTATGGATGTTTATGAGAGGTAGAGTCTTATTTCTAGATGGTGTTTATTTCATTCGATTCGGGGGTTTTGTGTAGCGACAGTCATAGCGAAAATAAAGTATTTAACAGAGAAGTGAGACTCGTCTGACAGTGATAGAAATGAAAATTCTGATAAATCTGCACTGTTTAGTGATTTAGATGATGAGCTTGGAACACCAAATAATGATTTTTTGAAAAAAAGCCGAAAATACTCCTTTGAGTGTAAGACGGGACGTTGGAGTATACATTGAAGAATGTTTTGTAAAATACCGAACAACAAAATAAGATTGATTTTTTTTATATCCTTATATTCCATATAATTGTATATAATTATACCATGAAATTTATGTATCAAATGAAGTACATTTTATATTCTCTTAAACAGTTACGATTTCATGTAATTTTTTTGTATAAAACGAATAGTTTTTGTTAATTTTTTTTCTCTTTCTTATGTATTAATTTTAATGCATTTTGAATAATACATATATATATATATATATATATATATATATATATATACGTGTGTGTGAATATATTCCCTGAAATTTACTTCTACAATTCTAATGTTTAATGATCTCTTTTCTTAAGGAATCTAGAAAAATAAATTTTAAGTATTACTCCAGACAAAAAAAATCTAGTTGAATATATATCGCCAAATTCAGCATTTAATTATCCATCGTAAAAGGCAGTCTAAAAAACAAACCCAAATAGGTTTTGCTTTCTTCTAGATATGCTATGCGTCTCTCACTTTTTAAATTCTTTTGGTAATCTGCAAATAAAAAGAGGAAAAACCATATTCTCAACTTTTCTGTTTATAACGTCTGCTAAAATAATATTTTTTGTCGTACAAAAAAAAATGGCGAATATTAAAAGTACATTTAGACCACTTACGAAATATTTTAAATGTAGAGCCATCACATCGTAATTCTTTTGAAAAATTTCTCTAGACCTATTTAAATCTGTATACGTATTTTATTGTTATTTTTTCCCCTCCTAAGCTTCAATAGCTTCTACGTATTTCAATTTCGATAAAAGCTGACACACTCTGTATTGGAAAAAATCGAGTTCGACTCAAAAGTTTAAAAAAGGACGAGGAGGGAAAAAAAAGAAGGGAGAGGTTTTTAATAGGGAAAATGACTTTTCCCCCTTTTCCTTCACGACATTAGCAAAAGCTCGAATAGTACTTAGCCTTTAAATTGCGAGTTCTGCCTCCGCGTTTAGTGTAATTATAATTGCATGGGAGGAGGGGGAAAAAAGTTCTTCATCTTGAAAATGGCCTTTCTCCAATTTTCTCCAATTTCTTTTTTGCTGTCGTTTCTCCTTTTATCTCTGGCTCTCTTTGACGCTTTTCTACAGCAGTTAGTAATTGGTCTGTCAGACGTTCTCTCTCTTTTTTTATATTTTTTCTTTTCAAAAAGATTCACTCCCTAGGAAAAAAAATTATTACTTTTTATCGTGGAAAAAGGCAAGATTGACGAAGTGTATATATCTATCCGCGACGTCGAAGCGTGTAAGATACGTTTTCTGTCTCTCTCTCTGTCTCTCTTTCTCTGTCTCTTTTACTTTCCCCCTCCTTTTTCTTGATCTTTATTATTATTAAACTCGAACTGGATCAATTTGTGTGAACTGTGTTCGGTTAATAACTCCCTTAATTTACTTCTGATGGGAGGTCGTTCCAAGAAATGCTCTCTCTCCATCTGTTCCCCTTTTTAGCTCTTCTTTCGTTCCTTTAAAACGAGGGATGGGCGGGAATAAGACGAAGGTGAATCTTGACTAATGTTCTTTTGCTATTGAAACTTTTTAAATATTTTTTTAAAGAAAGAGTTCAAAATGTGACGTAGATGGGACGAATTCGTGTTATATTTGTAGGATGAGTTTGATTGGCTTTTTCTAATAAATTTCTTCTTCTTTTTTTCTCTTTTTACTTTAGCGGAATTTGGATACGGACTATTTAAAGACACACTTTTTCATGTCTTTTTTTCTGTGTACATGCTTTATAGTATATTAGGGGAAATTTACGCTTTTAAAGCCTTTTCTACCAAATAAACGCCGTAATAACCTAGTGGTCAAGGGGAGAAACTCACGAACGGCGTTGCTTTCATCAAATCATGGGTTCTAGTCCTAGAACCATAAAAGACCTGCCTTGTAGTAAGGCTTATGCACATTAAATCTGGTCGAGTCCTAAGTCCTCTCATAGACGTGGCGTGGAAGTTTGGAGAGGGCGCTACCAAGTCAAATGTCGGTGTCCGTCACCAATAGCCCTTGGGTTTCTTCTTAGTAAGACACTAATAAACAATTAATCACGATCTGATTTTACAGTCGTCATTGCTTTTGTTTTATTGTATTGTATTAATTAATATTCTTAGCTTTAGTTGCTTATTATTGAAATTCAAGTTTTTAACTTGAATTTCAATAATAAATGTCTAATGTGATAATCTCAAAGATCGATCTTTTTTGTCAAAGGAGACCTGCATTAAGTAAATCTTGCATGCCAATAAAGTATTTTTCTTCTAAAAGTGGTTTCAATTTCAACTATTGCTAAATGTAATATAGCTACATTCTGTACAAATGCACTTAATCTGTCAATATAAATCAGTATTTTTTCAATATTTCTATGAATACGAATAGAATCTACGCTGTTTAATACATTTCCGTTGAAGTAATTGCAATTAATCTACGTATTAAATTACAGTTTATTAAACAGGATTGTATTTTTTAACGATGATGACACTTGAGATGGTACCTTAAGTCTCAAAATTTCCATACGACTATCTTTGATGAAAAGGGAGTCGATATTAAGTTGCGGTAATCTAGTAGGGGAATTTTCTTAAATATATATTTTACGTTTTTTAAAATTTATTTTTCCAAGAGTTTCACAAATCTTTTATCTTAATCGAGAATATTATCAACTCAAATGAAAATTATTGTTGTAAATAGTGGATAACGTCAAAAAAGAAACTTAGCTTCTTTAAACCTCTATAATTAAGGTTTCCGTCTGCCAGCTATTTTGATTTTTTGAATGTAATGTTAATTCTATGTAATTTCTACTTTCCTCCTCAACCTAGACTGTTTTATCAATTTGAATGCTACCAAAAATGCATTCGAAGGAGCAAAAAATAATGAAGGCTTCTGCGGAATTGCCCTTTCTGACATATTTTTGAAAATATTTAAAAAAAAAATTTTAAAGGTCGGAAAAACTCACAAGAGTACCATTAAAACAAATGCAAAAATATTTTTAAAAATTGGAAACAAATGTAATTCTGTACAAGCCATCATTGTTTTCTCTCTCTTTTTTCGGGTGCACATTTTTTTCTTCTTTCGAATGTATAAAATGATCCAGATTTTAGAAAGAAAGTAAAACCCCGTTTGATTTGAGGAAATCAAAGTAGCTAGTATACAAGAGCTTTAATTATAATTGCTCTCAATTTAATTCCGTATATTTAATGCTTGTTCACTAGTTTTCATAATTTTGCTGTGCCCTTTAGATAAATTTTAATTGATTGAAAATTAATTTAATGTAATCGCAAAGTTATTGATTCAAATGTGATATTAATTGGAAGGAGATTAAAATAGTACTTATTTTTTTTTTAAAAAAAATAGATTATATCACTGAGGCAAGTTGGTGTTACTGTTGTGTCCTGCCATCTGTTAAAAGGGACTCAAACGAATTTGACTTTGACTTACAAGTTTAGTTTTAATTGCTGCAACTTCAAATTGTTGTCGTCATTTTGCATCAAGTTGTCACCGTTGATAAAAATTAGATTCATCATAATATGCCGGAAATCGAGAAACTATCAATACAATGTACTGCTTCTGATAAATCTTCTCCAAGGCAGGAGATTATAATTGTGATTGGTTATTAACGTCACACTGAGAATCAATACGAGGGCTCCTGACGACGGACCTCGTAATTTTGAACCTCGGTCAAGTGACGATTACGATACTTGAACTGACTCCTCCTTCAACAAGTTTCCACACCACGCCAGCAAGAGGAATTAGAACCTTGACCAGATTTAGCGTGCATCAACCTACAAGACGGATCTTTACTAGCACAAGAGCTTGAACCCACTGCTCACCAAAATCAACGCCGGTCGTGAGTTGCCGTTCCTGACCACTAGGCTATCAGCCTGTAAAGTAGGCGAAGATGGTCTCACAGGTGGGAAAAGTTATGGCTCTAATTTTTTGGGATAGAAAGGTCATCAAACTAGTGTACTTCTCAAAAAAGGAAAAACGACGAATGTTCAAAACTGCATTGAATGCACCATTTCCATTCCTAACACGGTTGCTTTTTGAATTGCCCTTGTACATTGTGTGTTAACAGAAATTAAAATTACATAGCTTTACAGAGAAATATATTTGTATTGTTGTAAAAGAACAAACATAAGTGATACTTAGGTAGTAAAAAAAGTTTTGTAATAAAAGTTTTTGTTAAAAAGAAAAAGGGGAAAAGGCTAATTATTAAAAGGAATTTAACAATTCGTATCAGAAATCATATTTTCCTATATATCGAATTAAATTCGGTTTCTAATGTAAAATGTAGAGTTTTTTTTAAACATGCGACAACTTGTACAAAGACCTTTGCATGCTCGGGGAAACCTTTTATAAGAAAGGTGCTTTTAACAAGATCCAAATTTAGAAACATACAGTTTGAATAGAACTATTAACTTGTTTTAAAATTTAATGGAAGAAATTTTGCAATAAATCATCCAACACATCAAAAGCAATGTAATTAAATTTAGTTTGAGATCTCCGTCTTCACGAGAGAAATGCATACCATTCGTCACCGAATAACAAACAACTAAATAATGAATTCAAAAAATACGCATTCGTTCCGTTGATGACGCCACATCTCACCCACACAAAACGAGTTATTGTTTCACGTCCCGAATATAAATAAGCTCCCAACCGCTTCATTTGTGTCGTCACGATTCGCAATTAAGTCTATTGAAAAGAAGCCAAACTCTCCGGCGATGAGCGAATTTTTTTCTCTCCTCCTCCCTCTCCTTATTATCGCCCGCATAGAACACAAAATGTTCGAAGAATTTCCCCATTGTCGGGGGTACCGAGCGTCAAATGATAATACAAAGTCGTCAAAAACAAAGACCAAAAATATCCCGGTTTTCAAAAATTACTAATTAAAAGCCCAGCCCCGAATCTTTAAGGGAGGGAAAAAATAGGAAGTGGAGTCGGAATGATTTTTTGAAAAAGAATAAAACGTTCCATGAGAGAATGGAGGCGGGGGTTGGGATGGAGGAATACAGGACGGTGGTGCATTCATTAAGCCAATTAGCATTGACCATGAAGACGCGAACAGAGCAGAATTCCGCCTCTCGGCATTCATGTTTGAAGTCCCGGGGCCTCATTAAGAATTTGACATTAATTAAATAAGATGGCATTATCTTTTGATTCTTTTCCATATCTCTCTCTCTGCGCATTCTGCCAGACTCACCGGGGCGCGTACTCTCGCGCAAAAACTCTGCTCTTAGCCCTGATGAAGCCTTCAGCTACTCTCTCTCCAATCTCCAGAAAAGCAATGTACACCGCTGAAACCTTCCAATTACCATTGTGTATTCTTGTTTTGAAAGGGGGAATAGGAGCTGTTATAGACTCATAAGTTTGAACAAAAACCATCTTGACCTTTGGGCTAATCATATATGATCACTAGTTTTTGCATTCCAACGAATGTGTTAGGTCACTCGCTACTTCCCAGATGCAAATTATGAAGCTCTGTGATCCTTAATACATATATATATATATATATATATATATAATAAAAATATTATTTATCTTTGATGATGCATATTCTCTTAAATACAGGTCTATTGTAATGGAAACAAGATGCTTATAGCCTTAATTCAATATTAATATGTTGCATACAAAGCTAGAGATAGTGTTGTGGTGACCCTTTTCCACATGTCACACCTAACGACGACAGGAGTAAAAGCGCCTAATAACCAAATGGACAGGTAATTTCTGATTCAATTGTCTAAGGCACTCCGGATAAAGTTTTCTACGGAACCTAAGGTTATCCAGAACAAATCCGTCTCAAATTCACCAAGGTTAACCAATAAAAGATCCACGCTGCACAAATTCGGAGAATCGAGAGACCAGGTAACTGGTCCACAAATGATCCAACCATCCTCGACCTAACGACACGCTTCTAAGTCGTGAGTACGAGTTGCTCGTGGCCTGCGGTCACTATGCCTGCTCCCCTCAAGTACTCAATTTCTCAAAAAGTGTGATGCATTTGCGAAAAGAAATGACAGACAGGGACATGTCACTGTGGGAACCATTCTCGATATAGTTGTTGGGCTACTCGTGCTTTGACATCAGCCAATCCATACTCAATGAGTATATCGTAAAATGTTGTACAAACAAGGCGATTCCTACCCGAAGGACGAAAAATCAAATATTTCTCCTTTTGCGCTGTCATGAATAGCGCTATCTTCCGACGTACGATGACGTTTCCGGGCATGGGTAGCTCTATTCTCAATCCTTTTGATGTGCCCTATATCCCTTTAAGAAAGCTTGCACTTCTATTTATTGGACACATTATATATACAAATAAAAGTTCAATGCTTGTTGCACTTAACATTTCTAGTTTAAAGTTGCATTATTGTCAAGGTATTATTGATCTCTAGAATAGTTATTTGCTTTTCCTTAACAATGTCCGTAAACACGGGAAAGTTGTTAAGACCTCCCTTCCTTCCTTCCGCTTCAAAATTTCTGCGTGTAAAGAATCAGGTTACGCCTCTTGAAAAACATGTGATATGTTTCTGTGAATTGGATAGCTGCAATTAACATTTCAGTTTTTGCTCCCAGTTAGTCCCTACTGGGGAAAAGAAATAACAACTACAATGATGAAACATCCAGTGATTTAAGTTTTCAGTCGATCCGACTTCTATAAGGTCAAGTCTTCAGACTAACTTCAAATTTCAGGTGCAGCAAAAATGTCATCTGACCTTTTTCAAAGATCACAGACGTATTTTTGTTGGAATGTAAAGGACAACACTAACTGAACTGATTGATTAAGTGTAGTCCCAGTAAAGTCATACTTTTACTAGAAGATGTATTATATGTAGTGGAGGTGCGTATTTAAGTTCAACGAATTCTCTTTCTCTTAAAAAATTTAAAGCACTTAAACTAGCATTGGCGTTTAAATTAAAATCCCTTGATTATGTCATATGCATTTCAGTATTTGGATGTCTAGGTGATGTCTGACTGGTCATGTGCGCATCCGGATTACAGTTAGCGTAGTTTAGCCAGATTTGACTCTTGAATCTTAAGTCCTAACAGCCACCTCAGAGACTAACCTTCTTTAGGTAAGTACTAGCAACATGACCCCAAGTTACCCTAGAGATATTTTTCTTTCCCATGAGGTTTGCTTTTTTGGTAAACTTGGGTGACGATTCCTCATAATATTCTAGCGATCCTTTTCTAATATCGACCCCCCCCTCCCGCTTGATCAAGAATTTTGTTTTCCTATTTTTTTTCCTAACATTTAGATTTCAGTTATATTTTATGACCGTGGTACCCTAGTGGTCATCGACTCGGACTAACGTTTCGTGGTTTTTGTCGACTCATAGGTTTGAGCCTTTAATGCCTCTAAAGACCAATCGTGTGCACGTTAACACTGTCGGGGCTCAAAGCTCCTTTCGTTGGAGTAGAGTGGAAGTTTGGAGATGTGCAGGTCAAGTGCCATCCTCGTCACTTGACCGAAATTCAAAATTACGAGGTTCGTCACTAATACCTCTCGTGTTGCTTCTAGTGAGAGGTTAATAAAATAAACCAACCAATCAGATACATATAGTTTGGCGCAAAATTTTCGATAGTGGTTTTCTTGTTTAAAAAAAGGCGTTATATCAGTTGATGATAAACCTCATTGATACGCATTCACAAACTACGTAAAAGGACGAAAATAATGAGAATATTTATGAACTTATTTTTGAAGATAGACTACGGACCTTTGAAAGTATCATCAGCGAATTCTAACAGAAGATTTCGAAGAGTCGCTGCAAAATTTGTCTCTTGGGCCATAAATTCCAACTATCACTCACATGTCTTGTAATCATCTTGGTTCTGACTGACCAGAAAAATAAGAGCCATCTTACAGCACCAGATTCGGACAGACAACTTCGCTTTTCACCCATACGCCGTATTCACTTGGCATAGCTCTGTGGGAATTCTTTTTTGTTTCCGAGCATAAAGAGTGGTACAAAAGGACAGCGATTGGACGACGTGGAAGCTTTCAAGTAAAAAGAAACGAAATAGGAGCTATGAGCCATCACAGCAGATGAACATCAAAAATGTTTCGAAAAATAGAAACAATGAATATATATATATATATATATATATATAACAAATGGATCAATAAGTCCCGAGACTAACAATGAAAACAACATTTTTTTTGCAAAAATTTTTTTTATTCATCAACATAATCACCTTTCAGGGTGATACAATCGTTCCAACGCTTTTCCAATTTTTCAATACCATGTTTATGAAAAAAATTATCTTTCGCTTCAAAATAAGCTTCAGTTTCACCGATGACCTCCTCATTTGAGCCAAATCTTTTTCCCTGGAGCATTTTTTTAAGATCAGCAAAGAGTCAGTAGTCACTGGGGGCTGAATCTGGTGAGTATGGGGGGTGGGGAAGCAGATCAAAGCCCAATTCGTTCAATTTTGCCATTGTTTTCATCGACTTGTGGCAGGGTGCATTATCTTGGTGAAAAAGGATTTTTTTTCTCTGCTTGTGCGGTCGTTTTTTTTTGCGATTTCCTCCTTCAAACGCACCAGCAAGTCAATATAATAATCACTGTTGATAGATTTACCTTTTTCGAGGTAGTCAATGAAAATCACGCCATGCGTATCCCAAAAAACTGACGCCATGACTTTGCCAGCTGACTGCTGCGTTTTCGGACGCTTCGGACGGCTTTCGCCAGCTGTGCGCCACTCAGATGACTGCCGCTTCGACTCTGGAGTGTAGTGATGTATCCATGTTTCGTCCATGGTCACGTAACGACGCAAGAAATCTTTTTTGTTGCGAGTAAATAGCGATAAACAGCTTTCTGAATCATCGACTCGTTGCTGTTTTTGTTCCATCGAAAGTAATCGCGGCACCCACTTGGAAAAAACCTTTTTCATGCTCAATTTTTCATGAAGGATAGTAAATACACTTCCATATGATATCTGTGTCATCTCAGCAATCTCATGGAGCTTCACTTTACGATCTTTCATTATAATTTTTGTCACTTCACTCACATTTTCCGGTGTAACGGCTTCCACAGGTCTACCCGAGCGTTCCGCGTCATTTGTGTCGGTACGACCACGTTTAAACTCGGCAAACCACCGACAAATCGTTGCTTTTGATGGACAAGAGTCCGGGTAACATTTTTCAATCCATTATTTCGCTTGCACGGTGTTTTTACCCATTAAAAAATAATGTTTTATCAGAACACGAAACTCGGTTTTTTCCATTTTTTAAACAAACTACAAAACGACTTTACTCCAACCTCGATAACTCAGCTGTTTCTGGTCCGATCGACTTAAAATTTTGACACGTTTCAAGCAAAGGTTAGTACTCTAGAAAGACTTGGTTACTGGTTTACTACGAGCGCCATCTCTGGGTTAGTCTTGGAACACTTCTTGATCCATGTGTTATATATATATATATATATATATATATATATATATATATATATATATGGTGAGTACTTTGAAAATAAGATTGCTTTGAGCAAAAGGAAAAAAAAAAACTGATCTTTTATAAAAAAAAAAAATCTGATCTTCTGTTGGGACTTCCTCTTAATAATTTTTATGCTTTTAATTATACTAGGACCTGATTTCTTGATAGGTATGTATATTGTTCTTGGTATGCAACATTCCATATTTGCTCTTGTTTTGATTTTAGGAAATTCTGATTTGATTAGTTCATTCTAATATTTATTATTATTATTATTATTAAGGGCTCTATTGATTGTTACTGTAAAAATAAAATATATAGAAAAGGACCCAAGCTCCCTCGAATTAATTTATGTGGAGTTATTTCTGTCATGAATGTTATACCCCCTTACATTTTCTTATTAATTCTGTTCATTTCACAAAAATGCTATTTCTCTCCTAAATATGCTGTCAACACTTTGAAAAATTTTGACAATTATTGCACAACAATAATTTAAAAGAAAGGATGGATAGAAGACGAAATGACCAGTTGAAATAATTTTCTAATTTATGCTCCCAGAATTAAACGCATGGAAATATTCGCACAACCCCTTGGATGCGCTATCGGAAAGGACAGTCATGAAGATGAAATTAGAATAATTCCCCTCCTCTGTCGATCTGGATGGAAAACAAAAGAATTCCGCCCCCTCCCGGCTGCAACCAAGAAGCAAAAATTCCCTCCCTAACCGGAAAAAGATCTTGAGTGGAAACAAAAGAAGAAATTTCATTAGCCGAAATGTAATTAAAACGTCTGAATGGCTCCGAATTCTTTTGGTGCCGACAGTTATTTTGTCAAAAGAGTTATGATGATTATCGCAGACCAGCGGTTCGCGAAGAGACGGACCCTCTAATTACCTTCAGGACTTTTCTGTACCCCAAAAATTTTCCTCGAGGCTTTGATCAAAAATGCGGAAAATTTTCCCTCTCTCAATGGGGATTAGACGGTGGCCATTGTGTGACTTGTGCTGGAAACAATTGGGGGAAAAGTGAGGATATCCGTGTGGATCTGCGGGTAGCACCCGACTCCAATTCCGTTGAGATTCGAAAATAGAATCGTCTGACCAAAGCAGAGAGCTGTCGACTATTTTTCTTAGAGACTCAAGACGTGGGTAAAGCTCTGTTCTGGTAACAACAGGATGTGAGAAGAGAGAGGATTTATTATTTTTGCTTTCTCAACCGTGTGTATGTCGTTAAAGTTTTCGGTAACTAGAGGAAATAATGATTTTGAGATTTTGTTGAGGTTATAGTGGAAAATTTTCAACTCTCATACAAAATGTAGCCCTGATTAATAATGGTCGATCAATTAAAAACATCTACTTTTTTTAATTTTCATCAAATCTAATTCGTAAAAGGTATAATAATTCCAAAGATATAAGTAAGGTTACACAATAATGGAATTTTATACATTTTACATTAGTTCAATAATCTGCATTTTTACTTATTTCAGTAGAATCACCCGTTTTGCTTCGACTTAATATGAATGTTTATATTTCAAGAAAAACTATTGTCACTTACTTATTATATTACACTTAAATTTACTTAGTTAATTTTTAATCATAAATAAAAACCTTCTTAAAATTTTCACTTTTTTACGTAAGTTATAATATTTATCCGGTTTCTTAGTTTGGATGCACAGATATTGTATTCTTATCTATGAAAAACAAAAATTATTTGATTCCCCGAAAAGGAACTAAGATACCAAACAAGCATTTGCAGCTATCAAGTCAACCTCCTGGGAGACCTACCACTTCAGATTTCATTAAAAATTAAAAACGAATTTTACAGAAACAGGTTTCCATAAGGAAAAAGAAGTTTATACAATGAAGTTTTGCACTAAGAATTTTGAGAATTAACGTGTATGTAAATTAGATAAAAAAAAAAAGTAAACAAAGCAAAGAAATATTTGTGCTCCAAGGAAAGACAACTCTATATTACGCGTGCTAAGCCATGATACTAAAGTAATAAATGTTTGATCAAGAAAAAAATATCATATATCGAGCAAATAAATGGATATTGAGAAAATATTTACTGAATCATATCAACATATTTACACACAGAGTAATAAAAGAAAGAATTTGTTCACAAATATACGAATGTACAACTAAAATATAGAAAGTAAACAAAAAAACATAAATATGAAAAATGATCAAACATGTCAGGAGAGACATTGTGATTATAAATGTTAATTAACGTTTCACTGAGAAGCAACACGAGGACTACTGGCGACGAGCCTCGTAAGTTTGATCTGCAGTCAATTGACGAAGACGACATTTAGGTTGGCATCTTCACCTCTAGACTTCCACACCTCTTCAGTGGGGGACTTGGGACCTCGACCAGATCTAACATGCATCAGCCCCGCTACAGGGTGCAATTTTAGTTACATTAGGACTTGAACCCACGACTCGAAGAAAACAACGCGAGTCCGTGAGCAGGACCGTTAGATTATCGCGACCACAATAACGAATAACAAAGCCTAATGTGTGGGTGCACTAGTTTGCAAAACTTAAGAAATTTTTCAAATTGTGCCGTAATTACGAAAAACACCAACTAGGTGACATGAGGTTCACACTACAAAGACACAATGTAGCACTTAAAAATTGAAGAAAGCGTAATACCCAAAAAATAAATTGAACGCATACATTATGGAACAAATCCTAAAAAGGCTATTTTGTAGAACGGCATTAATAAAAACATTGTCTGACCATGAGAAAGAACCTTACAACCAAAGTTCTTTAGTAAGGAATAAGACCTACCCGATCTGCAATAGTTGCGTGACACCGTCTGTTCATACTCATTACCAAATTGTCCAGAAGTTCTTGAGGTAAGAAATGCCACTCTGCAAGGAGCATCTGTTTCAGCCGTCTGGTGTTCTCTGGTTAGAACTTATGTGTGTGATGCTCGTTTTATATTCACCGCTCGTTTTATCATCCATTTCACCCTAGTGACATTGTGATATATGAGGAATTTAATTTTTTGAATCGTAGAAAATTATCCCCAGTTTTTTCAGGAATTATAAGATAATTAATAATAAGCCTAATGCTGTAACTAAGAAATCTAATGATATTATTCATGTTTCAAAGTTATAACTTATTAACAAATGTGTGTGTATATATAAAATGGTTGGCTAAAAAAAGCTAGAGAACTTATTGCCAATATATATATCCATCACTATTTGAACACTAGTGATTAATTTGGAATGGGTCTCAAGATCCTTTGATAGAGTATAAGGTCAAGCAGACCTAGTATTTTCTATAAGTTTTATTAAGTATTTTTTTTCCCTGAGTAAACGGAGAATGAACCAAAAATTATCAGCTTCTCATGCAGAAGCACAAAGAGAATCGGGATTAGGTTTTATTTTAAATCTGTGCAGATATGATAGAAATGGGTCATGGTTAGTTAAAAATTTAGTTACAAATTCATAATAGGGATTAATGATCAAGTTATGGATTAATGCGTTAGTAAATGTCAAGCGAAAAAAATACCTCTTTTATAGTATATTACTAAAATTTGATCCATCAAGTAGTTTCCTATTAAGTTGATAACTTTACTAGGCTGATGGCTTGTGAAATTATTAGCATAATATTAACATCATTTTATTTTTTAATTGGTTTTTACTAACATCATTCTACTTTTTAATGATTTTTAACAACATAATTCTATTTTTCAATCGTTTTCTAACAACTTTTTATTTTTTAATCTTTTTCTAATAACTTTCTATTTTTTTATTGGTTTTTAAATGCATCATCCTATTTTTTAAACGATCTTTTATGAACATTTTCTATTTTTTAATCTTTTTTTAACAATATCATTTTATTTTTAATCGTTTTCAATAACTTCATTCTAATTTTTAAACGTTTTTCTTGTGTTATATAGAGAAAATGGAGTGGTCCCAAATTTAGTGACAAGTCAAAATTTTCTTTTCTTCTGTTGGCAATTTCACAACAAAATGACTAATCATTCTTAATCTGATTTGTTTAGGTATCAATAAAATCCTTATTAAAATGCCTATCGAATACTACCTTTGCTATCTTACCCAATGACTTATTACCGATCATTTGTTAAGACGAAAAAGTAAAAAAAAAAATGGCCCCAGGCTATTTATTGATCGAACCGTTCGTTCGTATTCATGTCCACGGGAAGGACACTTTGGAATAAAAAGTTTTCATGACAAGAGTCTATAATACGTAACACCGGCTCTACATCTTAGCAGCGACAGTCCATTACAGAAATCGCTCATATATGAAAGATTTTCTATCGAAAACGTGTTCCATTATGTAAATGCAGTCACTAATTATTGCTACCTGCGTGCCCGCGTAAAGGTTAATCAAAGTTCACTTCCTGTTATGCCTTTCTCATTTTTTTTTCTTCTTCTGTCGTGCAGGTTCCCGCCCACTCACGTGTTTCACTGGACAAAACAGGTTGACGTCTATTGAATAATAATCTGCCTGCGTGATTGTCGCTATTCACCGCCGCCACGAGTTATAAATATGTGAGTTTGTTCGTATATAAACGATCTGTGTTATTGGCGAGCGCCATCAAAATGGCTCCATTCAGATGGGTTTCGAGATTAAGCGCTGAGTTAGATATCGCTTAATGGCATCGGCTAAAACATATTTTAGGACTCTTCGATAGTATTCCAACGGGTTTGAGGACCGGGAAAAGAAGCATTACTTTGGGCGTAATGGAATTTGAAACAATATTTACTCTCAGAAAGCTCAAATGTTCTTTCTAATGAAATTAGAATAACGTATACATTTTTTTTAAGAAAACAAACTATATAGCAATATAATAAAAAAGAACTGCGAGTAAAAAAAAATTCCTTCTTCGACCAGAAGGAAATTAAATAAAAATTATTAAAAATGAGTTTATCATCATTATAAATAAAAATTGAATAAGTGAAGCTTTTTCAATCCACTTAAAAATGTTTGACTAAAAACTAAAATGTATGCAATCATGAGATAGATAGTTAATTAGTTAAAGTGCGCTGAATTTTTCATCTTTTAATCAATGCATTTTCAGCTGGATTGATAAAAAAAATTCACTTTTTCATTTATGATCATAATAAATCTTATTTCAGTATATTTTCATTTACTTTCTTATACTGACCGGAGAAAAATAATTATTTTGTTCCTTCTTAATTATATTTTTATTATGTTTTAACCTAATAGAAATATTAATTTTCTTTTAAAAAAAAATTATACATATATTTCGTACTTTTTCAGTCCTTATTTTTGAAGAAAAAAGTTTGAGAAAATATAAAAATTAACAACTCTTTATTTGTAGTTTTATAATTGGGTATTATATCGTTATCAAAACTGAGCTCGTGTACAAAATTTCAAGGTTCTAGCTTGTCGTGAAGTGGGTGAAAAATTGATCGAAACATTTCTGCCAAACTGATACACGGTGCAAGTAATATATATAAAAGTGTTTTTAAAAATAAATAGATAAACGAACCAAAAATAATTCAAAATTGTATGTGTGTGTTTCCGACACTTTTTATAAAAAAAAAACCTCGAATGTATCGGTATAAAATGCAAATAAAAAAAAAGAGAAAAATACAAATTTTTAAAAACATTCAAATAATTCTGGTGGGAAAATGAGTGCAAGCCAGAAAAGGTTAATAGAATTGTAAGTAGTAATCATTATCTGAGGAAATACTAAAACTTACCTATAATAGAGGAAAAGTACAATAGAGATAGTATGGGAAAATAATTGTTACTGAAAGACTTAAGATAGGGAATTAAAAGTTTTTTGTATCTTAGCGCACATGATACTTATATATTCTCGTGAAAACAATGTACGTACTGTCTGAAAAGTAACGCCTCTGTAGTCATAATCTTTTTATTTGTTACCAGATTTTCAAAACTGCACCTGAAAGTTGTTTGTTGTATCTGAAACTTTTTCATTGTTGTACCCGAAAGTTCGTCAGTCCTCTGCGCAACACACGTGTTTTCTTTGTTCCTGTGTACCGTTGGAGTACAAAGAGCTGAAGATATTATGGCTCATATGGAAATGAGGTTGAGGCAGCGAAACGTCATTTCCCTCGACCTTGCATCAGCCATTTTCACTTCTTTTCGAAAAATGTAGGAACACCTTAAGGGTTCATCCAGTTCTGATAACTTGTGTGTGGTGAAAGCTACAATTAAAATCCACTCTGTCGACATCTATCACAAAAATTCTTTGATCTGACACGCGTTGGCGTAAATTCGTAGAAAGGGTTGAAATTATGTCAAAAAAGAGGACTGTACGTTACATAGAAGCTCCAAGCAGTGGAGGACTTGCAGTTATAGGGACCCGGACGAAAATCTCCCTTTGGCCCCTTTATTGGAATGATCACCATACAAAATGGCAAAATTCAATAAACATTTATTTAATTAAAATTGAAAATATTCAGAAAGGTTAGAAAAACAAAACAAAAAAATCTTACTACTAGAAAAAAAGAAAAGGTAGCTTAAATCTAACAGACAAACATATGTTTAAAAAAAGCTTATTAATCTGCCATGTTAGATGTTTAAAAATGTTTACTTTTTTTTTTTTTTTTTTTTTGTTTTTTAAAAACTGTTTGAGCTTTGATTGAAAAAAATATAGTTTCATAAAAATGAATGAGTTTGAGACGTTGGGCTATTCGCGATTTTATCTTCACTAACCTCGGGGACTACTATTAATTTGAATTGTATAAAAATTACAATTTCTTCCCAACCAAAATCAAACGTGATCAGGTAAATTAGATGAACATATAAGGGAATGAAGTGAGTTAAATAAAATGAAAAAAAAAAATGAGATAGAATTATTGGAAAGTGGAGGGAGATAGAGGATAACAACTTGCTGTCTGAGAGAACTGTATTTCGGTATAAAAATCTTCTATTGTTTTTGTGGATTGAAGAGAGTTCTACGTAAAATATATTCAGCTACGTAATTATTGTTAAAGAGAGTTGCTGAATTAAGAACGAGTGAACTAGTAAGATAAAATTTTTATTTTAACCATAAATTATGATTGTGAGTTAGGTTGAGATCCTAAAGAGAGCAACATGAGCTATTTTACAGTGATAATATTAAAAAAAAGAATTTGGTTTTGCTTTTGCGCGTCTTCAATAGGAGTTTGTGGGCCGCGGTAGCCTGGTGGTCAAGGTCGTGGACTAGCGACCGGCGGTTTTCGTTCAGTCGCGGGTTCGATCCTTGGCCGCCAAAGACCCGCCGTGTAGCCGGGACTGATGCACGTTAAATCTGTTCGGGGCCCAAAGTCCTCCCGTTGGCGTGGTGTGGATGTTAGGAGAGAGGGGTGCCAGCTCAGGTGTAGTCCTCGTCACTTGACCGTGGTTCAAAATTACGAGGACCGTCGCCAATAGCCCTCGTGTTGCTTCTAGTGCGACGTTAATCAAAACTAAACTAAACTAAACTAAACTCAATAGGAGTTTGATCATTGTTGCTTAATATAAATGAATAAGATATGGAACAAGAACCGAATCATAAAAGGTTTTATCTACTGATTTTTCAAAAGAAATAGTAGCCGAATCGTTAAGTCTTATTAGGTGTATTGTTGATCGAAGATAGTTTTTAATCAAGCTCAACTTTGAAAAGTTTCTCTCGTAAGAAAGAACTGAATTACACATAGTCATAGTCCTTTGTGCCAAATGTAAGTTAAAAAATGACTCTTGGAAGTTCTTTTCCACAATATACTTTTAATAAATAATATCATTTTCAATGGAGTACACTTTTTAGCCTCTTCCTTTTCAATTGTAGCTGCTTGGTGGATGACTTCTCAACCATGTTTGATTTTTGGTAAGATTTCATTTTCTTCTATCTCATCCGTGAAGCTTGAAGCTTGAAACCATCTTCGGAAGTCAAATTAAGATTCTTCGGAACCCCCTCCCCTCTCGTTGCGCCCGTAATGATGCAGCTTTCAGGTACCGCAAGAACTGTAAAAATCAAGAAACAAATTAAAAAGTGACGACCATAGTGGTATAACTTTTCAAATAAACCTCCTATAAGAGATGAAAAATATTTGTATAGATTTCGAATTTAAAAAGAAAAACAACTTGAAATGGTTTTGAGACTAGAAACTTTCTTTCTCTTTCCTACTAACAACTTTGATTTCATTTATTCCTAGAATTAACGAAAACATTGAGGTATAGAGTTTAGATAAAAAGAAAAACACAATGTATAAGTAAATTTTATCTGATCTGAAAGGAAATTAAATAGTATAGTGGGGAATTTATTTTCAATACCAACAACAGCAATATACCGAAGAATGTTGAATCACTGAATATATATTTCTTAGATTATTTAAAATGGAAAAGCCATGCTCATAGTTCAGAAGGGATGTTAAGAAATAAAAAAAATTCTTCGTTAACTTTTGAGGTACCTAGAAAAATATTTTGGAAAATCTAGTTCATTAGCTAGAAAAAATAAACGAGGAATAATTATCAAAATGTTATCTTTCAAATATAACAGTATAAGAATCATAATGAATTCACCATTCAATGTAAATTTCAGAATTAATGTGTATTTTTGGTCTCGGTTTATATTTATTTTTAAAAATGTACAGGTTTTATTATTTATTTTTTTTCAAAGTACATCATGAAATGTCAGAACTTCAAATTGGATGCTTAAAAATTGACATTTCCGACAAAGAAATTCATTCAAATTTCGAGGACGACACTTGAGTTAACATCTCTCTCTCTCTCTAAACTTCCACATAATGCCAAAGAGATGACTTTAGATCTCGACCTCAACGAGGTTTAACGTTGTCAATCTCGTTACACGGCGAGTCTTTAGTGGAATCAAGGCTCGAACCTACGATTTGACGAAAACAGCGCCGATTGCGAGACTGCTACCGTGATCATAAGGCTACCACGGCCCTTTCTTTTATACGAGAGGAACGTAAATTGAAATTTTAGGTTTTTAAGATTCCTTTTTAAAAAACTAGGTTTTCTTCTTGAAAAGGAAGTTTTAAATACAGTCTTTTTTTTTACGTATATAAACTAACACCTTTAGAAATGTTTATCGGTAGAGTATTTTTTTTCTCATGAAAAATAATTTAGAGTATGTATCAACAAAACAATAAATATATGAATGACTTCCACAGATATATGAGAAAATGAAAGAATTGATTTTGGATTTTGTGTGTGTTTTCACCTCATTAGACGTAAGACGCGATATATTAACAATAAAGAACATTTCAATTTAAAGGGGAAAAAATAGTTCTATTGAGTACATAAAAAAACTTTTTTTTTTTCTTTGATATTTGTCAGAAAAATTCTCTTAATTCACATGGCATACTGAGAACAAGAAAAACTTTTCCACAAAGCTGAAATGAAACAAAATGTTTATTTAAAAATTACTTCAAATAATAAAATATTCATGTCCTATTTTAAATATCTGATTTAAACATTTTTGATGTAAATTTTTAATGAAAATTGTATTTCGAATATTAGAGAAAAATTACATTTTTAATGCAGTATTATTAACAGCCAATAAAAATTTCTTGACATTTTGGAAGCACAACTTCCACAAACTAATGTAAAATATGTAAACTGTTTCTGTTTTCTCTCTCTTCCATATTTGCATTAATTGAAAGTAATGAAAATAGTACCACATTCACAAGATTAAATACTTCTTAGATTCGAATTCAGATCTTAATTGTTGTTTGGCGTGCTGCTCCATACTTTTTATTCCTTCGCTTCATCTATATTTTTTTCAGAATGTTATTCTTTTTTTAACCTTTACTCTGTTAAGTGTCCTATCCAAATTGTACGAAGCTTTCGTGATAGAATAATGACAAATAAAATGATTCTTTTCAGCCTTTTTTTTATTGATATGACGTATGCCAAGTAAAATTCCCGTGCCCCGAATTTTCTTCCTGAAGCTTGAATGGCCGAGATGAATAACACGTTATCACGAATTAATTTCCACCGAGTTGCAGTTTCGCCAGAAAGCATTTCAGTGCGTGTCTCGATCTCTCGTCTCATCATCGAAAAATAAACGATCGCGCGCAATCCATTTCCCGAAACACAGATAACCCTAATCGCGCCATTTGCGAAGAAGAAAAGCCCGAGATTCCCGCCAAAACTGAATAATGAATAAAAGAATCGAAATTCTCGTTAAAATCTTGCTAACGAACAAAACCCGTGTCGCCGGTGTTGCCAACTACCGGAGACATAAAACCGGGCCGGAACATGGCTCGGAAATAACACAATCGCGATTCGGGAAAGTGATTCCTTTATTTATGAAGGTGGGGCATTTATTAATTCGCTTTTATTTTTCCGGGGAAATGTGCTAATGGCGTGAGCTTGTGGAACACAGAAGCACCTCTCCATGCCGCTTCCTCTTCTCTTTTTGTTGAGTCATTCGCCAGTTCACACCTGATTGAGCCCAGTTATGGATTGCACTACGGCTGCCATAGCTGCTTGTTATGCGGTTGAAACATAACGATTCTGATGTATTTGATGGATATGCCCGAGCCAACTTCCTGTGAAACTTCATGAATCTTAATGGCTCGATTCGATTTCGAGTTTTCTTTCCTTTGGTTGGATGAGGATTCGAAAAAGAGGTGAACAGCACGGGATTAGGTCAGTTGATGGGTATACTGATTTTGGCAAGTTTATGTCTTTAACCTGTTAAATCTGAATTACTTTTCATGAAATTAGAAGCTCTTTTTCGATGCTTTTCATACAAACAAATTTTCTTTATCGACATAGTATTAGATGCGTATTTAATGGACATTCCCACAACAACTTTATGAAACTTAATAGCTTGATTTAATTTCGAGTGTTTTCTCCTTCGGCTCCTTCTCATGAAGATTCAGTGCCAGAAACTAATACAACCAACCAACCTTCAGTTAGATGAAGATGCGAAAAACCGCCTGGGTTAGGTCAGTTGATGGGCATTTCAATTTTTGTTAGGTTATGTCTTTAACCTGAAAAATCTGGATTATTCTTCAGAAATTAGGTAATTAGAAGCTCCTTTTAAAAGATTTTAATGTAAAATGTGATTATCCTTTATCATCATAATAATATATCTCAGAACAACTTTTAAGTAAATTTGCGGAATGTTTCAGATATCAAAGAACCGATTTTTGTCACCCCACCCCCTCAGATGAAAATGTAAGAATGATTGTGATTTTATGAGTCGCATTAGTTTGAATCATGTCTGTTTATTTTGTTTCGCTTTTGTTTCTAACCATATTTTTTTTTTATTTCTCAGCTTAGAGAAACCTCTTTCTCTCAAAAATCACTATCAGTAAACCGTTCGTATAAATTAGTATTAAGGCTGTTAGAAGCGTTCAAAAGAAACTTGCATTACAGCATAAAATGACGAAAAATATGTAAAAAGAGACAACGGAGGGTTTTTTCACTTTTAAGCGTATAATCACTCAAAAAACGTAGTTTCTTCTTCTTCTTCTTTTTTTTTTTTTTTTGGTTCAGTTTTTTTATTTTTAGAATAACTAAGAACAAAATTATTATCTTTCAATTTTCTTGAGACTCTGAACATCCGTGAAACTTAAAATAATATTTTTAACCATACAACTTTTGTCTCGGGTGATTAATGGAACTTCTTGTTGATGAATAAATAAATAAATATTGGTTAATATTTAAAGAAAAAACTTATCTTAAAACAACTCAAATGTAATTCAAAAAATGAGCCCAACATATAACTACAGTTAATACTTTCAAAAATAATATATATACTTCAGAAACTCCAAGAGAATCGATGCTATTATTTAATATATTATTTTATAGCGGCATATGGTATGAAAGAAAAACAATATATATATATATATATATATATATATATATATATCAAACTTCAGTCAAACACTGATGATTACCATGCTATTTTATTCAAATCAACGAATGATCAACATTTAAATACTAACTTATTTTATTTGTGGTAATAGTCCCTATACATGTCTCAGTTAATGTTAAATATAATAGTTTAGTGTTCATTTTACCGAACCAATCAGCTTCGAAAACCTTAGAACAGAAGTCTTCAATCTGAGTTCCGCGGATCCCTAGGGTTCCTTAGTATTTTGACAGGGGTATCCCAAGAGATCACTATTTGCTTAATCAAAGCAACAAAATTTCAGTAAAATTTTAATTTTATAAAAGATGGAGTTCTAAAAGGCAGTTTTCTTAGAAAAATAAAAATGAATAAATATTTTATGGATAAAATAGAATCTTAAATTTCGTAAAAGTTACGTGCTTCGAATACATTAATCGAGACGCATTAATTGACATATTAGACTCCATTTTTTTGTCTCAGGGGAAGAATCGCCCACTTATTTCACTATTTTCAAGACATAAAGTAAAATTGACGCCACTCTTTTAAAATTGAAACTTTGGGCAGACTGTATTTTGAAAGATAATATTGAAGGATTTCCTAATTTACATAATATTTTAGTAAATGGTAACGCTAATCTCTATAAAAATGTAAAAATTAATTTGGTCCAACATTTATCAGATCTGCAAAAAGCATTTTTTTAAAAATATTTTCCTGTTTAAAAAGAAAAATTATCTTGGATCCAAATTCTTTCTCAAAACTGCGACACTTCCCAGCTCTCAATAAAAGAAAGAGAACATATCGACCGACTCGCAATTGAAATTAAGTTTTAGTCAAGTAGATATTATGCATTTTTTGAATTGACATTTGAAAAGAATATTGTAAAATTTCCAAAAGAGCTGTGAAACATCTGTTATATGTTTCAACCTATGTATAACGAAAAATCTTTCTCTTTGTACGCTTCAACAAAAACAAAATACAGAAACAGATTGGATGCTGAAGATGACATTAGGTTACAGATTTTAACAATTATTCCAGACATAAAAATACTTTACAATTAAAAACAATCACAGCCATGTCATTAAAAATTTCTCTTTTTTATCAATTTATTATGATTTAAATTATTGTTGCTTTTGTTTATTATTTACAGAATACATTTTAGAAAGAAAAAAAAAAACGATACTCATAAGCTACTTTACCAATCATTATCTTATTAAGACGTTTTTATTGTGATAAAAAAGAGATGTAATAATAATTTTTTTTAAATTTGAGTAGGATAAAGCTTTGATATCCTATTTTTTCTTCTCTTTGATCAAGAGGTTTATTCAAGAAAAGGGAAAGCTCAAAGGGTTCCCTAAAGCTTAAAAGATTGAATACCCCTTTTTTAAGAGATTTATAGATAAAGGATCGAGTCACCCCTAAGTTGATTTTTTTCTGGTTGTGATCCGATAACTTTTCCCACTTGGCAAGACAGTTACCGACTTCCAAACTTCAGTACTGAATTCTTCGTTGCCAATAAATACAATATATATATTCACTACATTTCTTCTCTAATCTAATCTACGTAAGTCATTTTTCCTCCATCGGGAAAGTTATTCAATTCAACCAAATTCATTTAAAAATCCCCCCACCCAATGTGAGTTGAAGAAGGAGACACGATATATTATGAAGGGGAACACTTCATATATTACCTAATA
The DNA here is from genome assembly GCA_019974015.1 of Nephila pilipes. Taxonomy (NCBI): domain Eukaryota; kingdom Metazoa; phylum Arthropoda; class Arachnida; order Araneae; family Nephilidae; genus Nephila; species Nephila pilipes. The sequence continues at coordinate 1,117,575 of BMAW01020911.1, read as the reverse complement.
AGATATTTTAATGCATCAGGAAGAAATAATAGCCCTGTACCGTTTTTATTCTGTTATCCCTTAAACTAATATCAGTTTGCAAAGACAAAAAACAAAAACAAAAAAAAAAGTTATCCATAGCCCGTATGATAAAAGAAGGATAACTATTCTAAACTGATGTAAGCCAAAAGGAAAGAAAAGAATAACTTTTCAAGAGCATGATTTGAAATGTCGTCTTTTGTCCATCAGCTTGAATTTTTGATCCTTTTGTAATCTTATGGTCCCGAATGCAAACGTCCTACATCCATAGAATTAGTTGTTTGAGATACGTTGTATTATAATGTAATAAATTTAGCAATTTGTAATTGAGATACACACGAGGTATGACAATTCTATGTAGACATAAAAAGAGCTAGTAAAGGTGTTCTTTAAATTATATTAAGATAGTATTATGAAACATAAAAGTTGTTTAATACTGAAACTAAATAATCTATTGGCGCATGCGATCTGCTGTCCAATAATTAGCTGTCTCATTTAATGTGTGTTCTGTTACAAAAATAAATGTAATGATTTTTGTAAAAAAAAAAAAATGTAAAAATAATTCTTTTCATTTTTTTAAAATTAAAATATTAATTTCTTCTTTCGGATATCTAATTGGATAATGAATCTTAATAAAAACAAAAATATTTTTATTATTTTTTATTTTTTTCTCTTATAAATTATTTCATTCCCCAACATTAATAAAAGTGTTATTTTCAAACCAATCATTCTTTATAACATAACAATTTTAGTACTTTCTTCAAGTCATAAATTATTTCCTTTTAATTAAAATTAGAATTTTCATAAACTTTTTCCTTATCCTGATAATATGGCTTTTTTTTTCTATTAAAATGAACTTAATCAATTTTTGAAAATTTCTCATTAAATGAAATTAAATATAAGGCGAAAGAAACTGTGTAAGAGAGGATAATTAATGAACTAAGATAATTCTTTTACAAGCTAATATTGTAACTGTTCTATATAGTAGTTTTTATCCGGCTTCTTATTAAGAAATAAATGGATTTACATCTGTTTAGGAAAATACCTGTCTATCAACAAAACGTTGAAGGGAGACCAATTTTAAAATAGGGCGATACTGCTGCCATCTCTTGACGATATAATAAAGATTTTAAAGGAGGAAAAATCTTTTTAATTGGAAATAAATGAAGATGGTAAAATTTGATGAAATTATAGAACTAACGAAATAAATAGAGAATTTTTTCATAATGAAATTGAAATTAAGTTTCACCCCCCCCTTCGAAAAAAAAAACGGAATGTTTGCTATTTATCTGAAATTCAAATCTAACTTAAATTGTAATAGTGGATATTTATTAATAATTAAAAGGAAATTTTGCTTTTATTCGATTTTTTATAGCTAATCATCTTTCAACAATTCTTTAACCTAAGAACTTTAACAGCGTCAGGAAACTTTTTTACATCCAAAATTACAAAATAGAATTAATTCTGAAGGCTTTTAAACTATATAGCTAAGTGGGTTACAATATGAGTTTCCATATTGATATTTTCAATTCCAAACTCAAATAAAAGTTTTATCCATACTTAACCAACATGTTCATGGATCGCAAACGTTATTTTTTTAATTCGATAAAAATATATAATGATATGTTATAATAAATTAAATAATAAAAATATATAATGAATGAGTAAAAAAATATATAATGATATGTTGCTTAAACAGCTGATTTTTGTAATATAATGGTCTTAGAATTTCTATACCACCACTTTCCTTACGATAATTCTCAATATACGAGTATGATTGGTTTTTCATCTTTTGCAACTGATAAAGTTTAACAACTAAACTAAACTTTCACTTTTTCGAATGACGCTATTTTTATTCCATTTGTTCGTAAAAGGATTTTTTTTTCTCTTGATGACCTATTTGTGAGCAGATGTTTAAATATGGTTCTTTCAGTTTATTAATCAGAAAGGCACGATTTACATTACCAATTATAGCTTCAGCTGCGCTGTCTTTGTAATAAATACCGAATTTAAGAGGCTATGTCTTTATGACTGATTACATCTCTCTTTCTTTCAGTAGCAAGAAAGAATCGAAACCCCACAAGTGTCTGTTTTATCGTATAACCTTTTGCTTTTTGATAAATCAGAAATTTTTCGAATATTCCTTCCGTGACCACAAGAGGCTGTATTTTGAAAGAAAGCATTTTAAATTGTAATTAATTATATGATAGTTACTAACATACGCTTTGCGATACAACTGAAAAATTTGGAAAAAAAAATACTACTCACATTGTGACTCATTTTCTTCGGTATTTAATTCTAGAGCCATCTTTCAGTCTAATTAAATTGTCATTTAGTACAAAACTCCAATTAAAAAGCGATAAAACAATTTATTTACTGAAAAGGAGAACGCAATATCACTCTCTCTCTCTCGAACCCAACTTAACTCGGTTAATCCTTGTTTATGTTCAAATAATAAAGTTTTAATTTACCAAATTACTCGTTCTGATTAAAGCATTTCTTGATAATAGCAGATTTTTATCTTAGTATCTTAACTAGGAGTCACTACAGTGTAAAAGATTAATTTTGATGCTTCAATGAATTTTACAAATAGTTATCACATAAGCTTGTCGTTATTCTCTTAATCCCTTCCCCTTCCTTTCAATTATTTTCCGCTTTTATATCATCATCTCTAATTCACTTAACTACACTTTTCATCTTTATTTAACTTAACAATCGCGTTTCATTTGGGCTAAGAAGAAATTGTAATTTTATGCAATTCGGAATACCAAAAAATCTCGAGATAGAGAAAAGAAAATCGCGAATAGCCCAACGTCACAACATGAAGACTAAACTCTAAAGAGGATATCCTAAGATATACACACCTAATCCCATTATTGCCTTTTTACAAGCTTTTATTCTACATGCTGTGTTCATATACATGTATGCATGTCTTCCCAATTCAAAATTTGTACTCGAATTTTACCCACTTCTTATCCAATCAAACTGAAATTTTGCTTACACGTATAAATCCGACGACAATACACTACAATGGTATGATACTCAAGCAGTTACGGATTTAAGAGGAAAATATATCTGGGAGACCGAGCCTTGCACTTAACAACATCCAATTAATGTAAAATTCTTTTTTGCGCACATATACCTCACGTAGTTTCATTTTTCAGTCCTAAATTCCAGACTAAAACGAATTAAATAAATATATGATGGGGAAAGAAAAGAAAAAAAATTAAAAAATGAATTTAAAATAATAGTATTTTAAGAAAGAAAATTATTTTTCATTTAAATAGCTTTCAATGCTTTATATTTGAAGCACATTTCATGCGTGTATTTTAAAGGAGAGGGGCATACATGCGTATATTTTCAATATATTCATTGGAGAGGGAGGTGTCAGCTCAGGTGTAGTCCTTGTCGCTTGACCGAGGTACAGAATTACGAATAAGTAAAATAATTAAGACTATAATGGTAGCTCGAAAATATAATTATTTTAAAATGTTATTCAAACATCACATTCCAAAAATAAAACATTACATTGGACATAATATATATTATAATTTGAGGAAGAAAGTATACAGTAAGAAAAAAGAGTTTGAAACATAATATTTTAAAAGTAATTCACTTTAAAGAAATTTTTTCCTAATCTTTCTTGCAGCAAATTTATCGATTAGTTTAATTAGATTAGATGTACGCTCCCTCCCCACACTCACCAAAGCCATAATTGACAATCTTTCTTGTGCAATAGGAAATCTCAGGTAGGACAAGATACAGGCTTCAAAAGCAGAAAGAAAGACAATGCATAGGAAAAAGATGTCCTCATCCTGTTAACGGTTTGGACAAAGTAAGAGACTGGAAACAAAAATTTAACTAAGCCTCTTTTTTTTTTAAAGATGAACTAAAAGGTAAAAAAAATTATATACGAATAATATGTAATTTACAAAAGGTTGAGGCTCTTAACTAAGATACCTGGATATAATTACTGATAAATTAAGTATCATAACTACTTACTCATATATGAGATCAAAAAAAAATTGACCACCTCAAGCTTTTATAAATTATATATTTTACATTTACAAATTATTTTTGTATATTTTAATCCTTCATGAAATAAAAACTTGATTTAAAAAGATTTTTACTAATATTAACTTAATTGTTTTTAGTCTGGAAATTCAAGATTAAAAAGCAATGACGTGAGTTATACGTGTGAGTAAAATTTCAGCTTGATTGCATAAAAGAAAGTGGGCTAAAATTCCAGTATAAATTTTGAACTAGAGAAATATACATAAGTATGAGCCTATCAAGTAAAATAAAAACTTATGAAAGTCTGATGTCAAGTTCCTGAAATTATATAGCAAAAAAGAAATCAATTTAATTCCATTAATGCAAAACTCGTATACACTTCAATAATACTATTATATATATATATATGCATTTTTCTTGCTGTAAAGTATAAAGTTTCTAAAAATATTTTGCCTTTATCCAACTTTATTTAATTCCTTTTCAATCAATCTAGCGAGTTACAAATTAATCTCTTATTATTTTTTTGCCTTGACCTCTTTCCTTTCTTCAACCCTTACTGGTCAAAAAGGAAAAGCTTACATATAAACAAAAGCTACGTAAAAAGCGCACATTCACCAAAATACCTCCAGTTTTCTGATGGAAAAGAAAAGGGTGAAAAAAAAAAAAGTTCGGGAGAAATAGATTGAAGGGGAAAAAAAGTGACGAACACAGAGGAGGAAAAAAAACTGGATTCTGGAATGATTGATGAGAATATGCTTCTTCGGCTCCATTTCCCGCAGTTCCTGTCTGCCACGATCCCGAATTTCCGGGAGAATCACCCACCGAGCTGCCAGGGGTCCCTCCACCCCATTATTCACTCGCCGACCCACCCCCGCGATTATCCGTCTCCTCCCCTTTTCGCCGTGCGCAACCCCCCTCCATCGCTGTTATTATTTTTGTTATGAAGATGATGATGCTCTTTTCCAACCCACCCTCCTTAACCTCACTTGGCGAACTGGCGAGGAGAAGAAATTTTAATGGCAAGATTTGGCGACGATGTTTTGATCCATTTATATTTGTTGCCATGGTATCAGAAATGGAGAAGACGCAAAAGGAACCGCAATAAAACGATAACCCCGTATCGCCAAGGCGTGAATAAGAAATTTTTTTTTTTTTTTTTTTTTTTTGACGTGATAGTATGCTCGTGTCATTTATATAAAGTCTTCCCAGCTTCTTCAAATGACAATGTATTTCTAATAAAACTGACGCAAAATTAATTGAGATAAAACTTGTGTGTGTTTGATGAATAGCGTTATCGTCATATTATTGTCTTTTCTCGACTATTTAAATGAAAGTGAAAGAGCATCAAGAAAGGTAGTTTCAATGGAAAGTTCTTTTAAAGTTAATTTGAAACTTCAAAAGTTGAGAATATATAAAATTTTCGCACATATAATATATGAATATTTTAAAAACAAATTATTCGTAAATCATGACAATTATAAAAACAAATTAACGTAATTACACTGCACAAGCAGCGTTTGATTATAGTAATTGTGCAAACAATTCATCCATTCACTTTATTCACTAACTGTTGTATTTTAATTTTCACCTCGTACTTTCTAGGTGTAAAGAAGAAAATAACACATCTTTTTTTTTTTTTTTTTTTTAAATATAAATAAATGTAATAAAATGGAACTTCCTGAGTGCAGATCGTAAGTGAAATAAATCTTGTAATGATCCCAAATGTTTGCAAATGGAAATGCAAGTTTTACATTGACAATGCTTAATGGATTTTGGTTGAAAATTGCATTTTCGTTTCATGTAATTTCTTAAGGTTCCCTTCTATCGTCCATTTTGATTTTCATTTTGTAAATGTAATATTAATCTGATGGTATTTATGATACAATCCTGATATCGATACTATTTTATCTATCTCAATGCAAAAGAGTGCATCCGAATTAGCAAAAAATATTGATATTATCTGTGGAATTAAATTTGCTTTCTAATTTTTGAAAATCTTTTAGAATATTTTTTGAAACCAGAAAAGCCACCAACGAATGATTAAAATAGGGTTTAAATATTTGTGAAAATTGGAGAAAAAATATAGTTCAGTAGAAACCTTCATTTTTTCTCCCCCTTTTTCGGATGCACTTTTTTTGCATTTAAATAGATAAATCAGTAAAGATTTCTTTCTCGAGACTTTTAAGAAACTGAATGTGAGGAATTAAATTTTCTTTTATTTTCAACAGAGAAGTGCGTTAAATATAGCAATTCTCCTCGGTTGCTATTTATGTTTTCAGCATAAAAGAGTTAAAAGAAAGGAATAACTTGTAAATGTACATAATTTTAAACCATTTATTGTTCTATTTCGAATGCGAATTCAGTAATTAAAACTTTAAATACATTGATTTCAAAGTCTCTTTAAAGATTTAATTTATAAAAAAATTACAAACATATTTAAATTTCAGGAAATTGCTATTTAAAGGTCCTTTCAAATATCAGAAATGCATTAAATAGTATTTTCCCTCTTTTACTATTAATAGCTTTACAATGAATGAATAAAAATGATGAAATAATTAATTAATGAGGGTAATTTTAAGACATTTCCTTTACCACTTTTCTTGTTAATACGGCAATTAAAACTTTTCATTGTCAATATTTCAACTTGTTTTATGTCCTCGTTTTTATGTAAAATTTCCAAGTTTGAAGCCTGACGACTGAAACAGAGAGATCAAATTATCATCGGAACATTTAGATTATTATTCATATAATATTTTGGTGCTTTTGTATAAAGAACACCTTTACAATTCAATTGTTCTCTTATATATGGTCGTATATTTTTAAATTAAAATTATAAAATTTTCAGAAAATTATTTATTAGGTCTTTGAACTCATGCAAAAAATATATTGTTAAAAATATTTTAATAATTTCAACAGAAACACGAGATAAAAGTGTAGTTATTGTAGTGACAATATTCTGGGAAAGGGAACTATATTTTTCAACAATCTCACAAAGGGTTCTTACACGTTTTCTTTTTCCACTACTCTTTTAGGCTACTTTGTAACATTATTTTTGAAAGCCTCGCCTTGAGCAAAAACCGTGGGTTATGTTATTCAGTATTATTATAAATCTGATTTGATCAACATGCGGCAGTCATGGCGTATGGTTACGAAACAAGGAGTTAAGAAAGCCACGAGTTACAGATTTAATATAAATTAAGCGTATGTGATTGTGTAATTGTTTATTTACGGCACATTGAGAAACAACACGGAGATTACTGGCGACGGACCTCGCAATTTTGAGCCTCTGTCAAGTTACGAGAACGACACCTGACTTCATACCACCCCTCCACACCACACTAATGGGACTCCTTTCCTACTACACTAAAGAGAGGACTTGGGATCTTTTCTTTGCATGAACAGATAGACAAATATACAGGTACCTCAATGTTAAATAGAACTTCCATTGTTTTTAATTTTAAAAAGTGAGAATTACTTAAACTCGGTATAAAATAAGCTCATTTTTCTCTGACGAAAGTGCTTGAGTTACCTTAAAGTATTTTCTGTGAAAATATTTCGTATGGGTCCAGCTTAATAATTATTAAATCTGTTGATGTTAATTAATTCTGTTGACGAGGATTAAATCTGTTGACGAGGATATTAATTCTAAGCCTGTCAAATCCTGCGACTATCTCTTTATTTACTTCTTTATTTAAAAGATTTATATATATATATATAAGCTAGTTCTTAGATGTGTTTCATATTTATTTATTTTTGTTGTTGTTGTTGCGTACAGTTCTATAAAAGAATTTTGCATTTTACGGAATGTTAAATAAGAATATTTTAAAATATATCGTCTCTTGGTCAAAGGTAAAAATTTCGTCTTGCTTTATTTTTTCCTGTCTTTTTTTTTAACATGAATTGTCTTTTTCCCCCCCTACAATATTCATTGATATATGAACTTTCCTTTTTAAATATGTCGGAAAATCTTATGTTCTCAAAAGAAGAAAATATTTTACACTTGTTTTATGAAGAAAAAAAAAAAAAATAAAATTATAGGTTTTTTTTTTCTTTTTTTTTTCTTAATTATAACTGATTTCACCAAATGCGAAAAAAGTAAAATTTTCCCTTTAACAAAATTTGAATGAAATATATTCGATTCCAGTATTTCAAAATCTCTTACATTCATATTTTGAGTATTTTTCAATTTAATTTTCATGGCTTCTTAAATATTATTAACTCCAGTGATTTGTTGTAAGTCAGTTTACGTATTTTGTTGAGCACTATTGTCTTTACTTGAATTAAAGGAATATTTAAAAAAATCTGTAATTTAAAAAATTATGAAACAAGTAGTTTTAAAAAATTTTGATAGAATTTCCTTTCTTTTAAGTAGTTCTCTCTGTTAATAGCTTTAAAAGAATTTAAGATACTTTCTTTATTTAACTGAATTTTATTAAAATTTAATTTATTTTACAATACGATATTATTTTAAAACATTTCAAAGAAATTTTTTCGTTTGAAAATAATTAAAACAAATGTTAGAATTTTTACGTTTCTAGCATTATATTTCTCTCTCACATACACTTCTACAATGTTTCTTAAAATTATAAAAGAACATTAAATTGCTCGCAATTTGAAAATGTCCATAAATTTTAGGAAAAAGTAGTTGTAACACGTTAGAGACAGTTGATGAAAAATGTTGGAATAGTAATATCTCTTTTAATGTTATTAATTGATCAATTTATTAATGTTGTAATGTAAAATGTTGCGAAATAATAAAATAATATATAGTATGGTGACCAATCGTCCTCCAATAGGGAGGACAGTCCTTCCTTTGTACGTTTTGTCCTTCCTCAAAAAATGTCTTCCTTTTCGATATTTTAAAACTAATCTGTTAATCTCTATTCAAAAATGCTTCGCCAAACTGTTACTCAAATGTTGAATACTAAAAAACTTTTAGGGCATTCAAAAGTTAGATGACTCACTCTAACACCTGCTATAGAGCGTGTTTTACAATTATTTGAGCCACTCCGTTCAATTTTTTAAAATTTGGATAAATTTTCAAAAGTTCTAGAATTATTTTTCAATTATGAATTATTGGATATATTAATGCATTTTGTTCCTAATCAGGCATCTATTTTCCACAAAATGGTTCAAAGATTGAAATTGAACATATTTCAGCTGCAGAAGTTAGTCTTATCTTAACGATTTTGTCCTTCAATATAAATCATGATTTGAAGAAAAATTTATTCCTTTAATAATCAAAAGAAAATTGTCAAACTTGGAGGAATCAAATCCAGGCATAACGGAATTCTGCACTTCTTTGGTAAAACCAAAGAAGTGCAGAATTTTTACCAAACATGCTTCCAATCTGTCGAAGAATGGTCTGAAACAAATATCACAGGAAATAACAGTTTTCATTGGAGTTTTTTACTTCATCGCAAGTAAAATGGGCACATATTGAAAATTGTGTTGAGTTTTTATCGAATGAAATGCCTGATATTAAAATCGATGGCAGTCGTATGTTTGAAGAAATTAGAAGACTGAATGTATATTAAATTCTGATAAGTTAGAGCAATTGGAAAATTCAACATGTGTTGAAATTGATAAAAGATGGTGGAAATATTTAACCATTTAAAAAATAAACACATTCTATAAGAAAATTTAGTTATTCTTGTTGAATTTACATTAAGCTGCCCAGGAACTAATGCAGCAGTTGAAAGAATTTTTTCAATTGGTAATGATTTTTGGACAAGTGAGAAATCAAGACCGAATATTAATACTCTAGATGAAGCACTTAGCGTAAAATTCAATATGAAGGATATTTCTTGCTAACTACAAATTTCCCAATATATTATTGGAAAATGATATATTTACAAAAAATATTCATTCAGTGGAAAAAAACTCGTTTGATTAAATAATGAAAAGGGGTGTAAGTATAATTAGTGTATTTTTGTTTGAATTAATAAAATGTTTCATTTATTTACGCCGTATTTTTTTTTTTTTTTTTTTTTCTTAAATTTTTTCGTCCTCCTTTTCATTGTGAAAAAATTTGTCCCCTTAATATAGGAAGAATTAAAAGTCCGTTATAGCTCTCAGAAGCAATTTTGAAGGCTCTTGTTATATGTGTATACAAAACATACTGACAGTGAAAAAACGGTGACGAGCTTAATTTTCAGAGTACTTCTATGTAAGGCTTAAAATTTATAAACAGACGAGTGAAGCTTTCAAAGATGTAAATATGCACATCTATAAATTTAACTCTTGATTATTGATTGGAAAATTTACTATGTCTAAAATTACATATTTTACAGCTTTTTTTATAACACATATTTCTTCATTATAAACAAGTAATGTTACTTTCTGGAATGATAATGTGTTGTTTCAGTACTGAAATTTTTTTGATTAGTTAGAGTTAAAATATGCAACAAAGCCTTCATTACTCGGATAAATGAATTCTACGAAAATAGCACGTAAGTGAAAAACGTAAAAAGTCATTTAATATAAAATCTGTTCTACGTTCCCAAATACGTATTTAACTCTTATGGCGGAAACATTTTAATTAAAAACTTTTTAAAAAGCTAGAGTAAGGCTAAAAATATTTTGATATAACTATCATTTGATTTTGTAATTAAATTATACTTATTCTAAATCAATTTCGTCAGTTTAAACATTTGCTGTTGACTCTGATATCATTCATTCGTCTCATAATTTTTTACCGCTTTGAAAATGTTATTTAGGCAATTGCAGATAGTTTACGTTTTATAAAATAATTTGCTTTAAAAAAATTCCTATGACGGCATTAGTTTATTATTTAACTCTACAGCCATCTTAAAATTTAAATAAATAGTCAAAAAGTTCAAAACTTCAACTGAAGATTCGTTATAGGAAGACTTTATTATCTATCAAAGAATATGCCAGATTATTTTCTCTCGAATCCCTCTTAACTCTTTTTTTAAAATTTTAGTTTATGTTCACCTAATGCCTAATCACTAATTCCTATTCGATTACAGCAGATTTAACACCTATTACTAAAACAAGGAGTTACTTTCAACAGTTTTCAATTTTCGAGTAAACAATTAATAAACAATGATTCACTTCAATCTACATTTTCGCTTTGTTGCTACATCTTCCAGACTATTTCCTTTTCATTCTATTTCGCTTATGCATCATTATCTCTTATTCATTTCACAATACTTGTTGTCTTCATCTAATTTATTTAATCGTGTTTCATTTAGTTGGTAAGGAATTGAAAACAATTGCAATTCAAATGATGAAAAATCCCCTAAAGTTAATAAAGGAAAAATAGCGAATAGCCCAATGTCACATTCAGAATTCGCCTTTTCACATTACACACTGTAATAACATTCAGATTCTAAGCGAGTTAAACTGAATCTGCTTAAGTGAAAGGGTTCCTGCACACTTCGTTTCCGTTTTAAGCATTGTCAAAAACGATAAAATGAGTATTGTCTTACCTCTCCCCCCCTTCGCTACTAAGGATCTGATTCGTAGAAACTCACTAAGTAATCAGTCAACAACTATTCTGTCAAGCTAATCTGTAAATTTTGTTTAATCTTATTAAGCATCATTAGAAATAAATGTTTGTATTACGAATGTGGAACAATAATTATCTCACGCCCTCAACCAAACGATGAAAAAATCCCTAAGGTTAATAAAGGGAAAAAAAAAGCGAATAGCTGAAATTTCTCCTTATCCCAATAACAAAGAAAGTGTATCAGAGTCAGGAACAATATTCATAGCGTGGGTCAGAGAGGAATATCGGCTTTCCGACGATCATTTAACTATTTTGTACCAGTGCATTGAAATTTCGTTAACCTGCTATCTCATATCAGCTGTTTAACACGTCCAATCCCTCTACCTGATCCTCATCTATTCACTACACACACATACATACATATATATATATATGTGTGTGTGTGTGATGATTTAACTACTTAATTCCTATTAATTTCTCACCATAATAATTTAATTTACTAAATTTGTCTATTCCCTCCTTTAAAAGGTAATGTTCATTCTTATTTCCTGATACGATTCCTTTTTCCTTTTTAATTTATTCAATCACGCGCGCTTAAAATCTGTAGAATCAGCATCTTCCCACGGTCCAGATCTATAGAGAAGATCCTTACCAGACTTTAAGACTATACTTATATTCCTTGGAAATCCCGCCATCCATACCACGTGTCTCTGACGTTTAAAGTGAATTGTCCCTCATATATAAACGAAAACCCAGCAAAAAACGCTCTTTCCTTACTGCTTTTCTCTTCACTTCCTCTCTCTTGCTCAGACACCCCTCTCTGGTGATCATCTGAGATTTTTATGGTAGTTTTGCTTCGGCCTCTGTTGCCGAAGCCCGATTACAGTCTGTTACAATTAAATAAATGCATTTCGGAAGTCTATTGAATGTTTCATTAATAATGAAAGAACATTTTATATATCATACATTTCAGACACACACACACATATATATATATATATATATAATACTAATGTACATGAGTCACGATTTATTCAATGGAGAAGTTCTTAAATTAAATAATTTCATAAAATAAACTAAAAGGTTAAATGAAGAGAGAATTGCGCAAGATCCCGTTATAGTATTAATTAAGGAGGTTTGTGAGAAGATTTTTTTTTAAAAAAAATGATACGTCACTTATATGTTTTATATTGTACAATTCTGAAAGTTACCCTATTTTATGGTGTAAAAGGAATCTTCTTTTGTCAAAAAATGAGTTCCGAAAACACATCAAGACGCAATATATATAAATAATCTGTGAATAACTCTTCAATTTAATTTATTCTAGCTTCTGAATAATCAAAATGAAATTGTACTACAAATGTGGAGCGTTTACTTAACCTTTAATTAATCGGAAACTATAGCAAAACTGTACCCGATTCCAATATACTTCTTGTTACTAAATTCGAGTCATATATCAACTCTTTGAAAATCCTCCACCTCTTGCTTGAAACGAAATCGTATGCTCAACAATCTTACTGCATGATTTATCTCCAATTACCTATAGTTGGAGTGGTGTGGAAATTAGAAGAGGGGTGTAGCTCAGGTGTCGTTCTCGTCACTTGACCGAGGTTCAAAATTACAAGGTGCGTCGCCAATTGCCTTCGTGTTGTTTTTCAGTTCAACGTTAATAAAACCAACCAACTAACCAACCTATTATCTCTAATCTTTATAATACCTCCAATCTTTTTATGTGATAATTTTTTATTCACTACACTTCTGTATCACTAATTCACATAAGCCACGGTTCTTTCACAAAGTGAGGTTTCCTGTTCCAATACCGCAAAGAAGTAGCCCAAAGGTTAGTTAAAGGAAAAGTGCGCGAGAATTCGTTACTGCCTCAGGCCGATGCTCAAGTCGCGATGTCTTATTCGAGAAGTGCACGCTTTCGTCAAAGCAACTTCAATCTTTGGTCGTCAGAGACAACAAAGCTTTCAAGGCACTAATTAGTGAGAAATGAATGCAAGATGTTGACTCCTATCTATCGCCATCAGAAAAGGAAGCCAATAGTTAGTGAGGTTTGCAGCTGGATGAAGAAGTCTTGGAATGGTGTGAAGAAAGAAGTGATTGCAAAAGCATTTAAGAAATGTGAGATAAGCAACAACATGGGTGGTACGAAAATGATGTAAAATACGATGACAGTGATCCTGATAATGGTGATTGTGAGGGATTCTCATGAAAATATAATTAAACTTTGGGCTATTTTACTACGTTATTTTAATTGTGAACCTCGTCTTCGGAAAGAACTTGTGACTTACGTAAGTAAATATTACATTATAAGTGTAAAAAGATTAAAATATACACAGATAAAGAGATTGGAGTTAATAGAGAGATTATAGAGATAAAAGGATATAGAGTTTGAGAAATAGACGAGCCCACTGAATAGGCGGAAACAAGCGTGAGGTGTTTGATAAGTAAATACCTGATTCAGATCGAGTCACCGGAAGTTTATTGGAATCTGATCCCTATTATTTGCTGTTATTGAGTAGAACTCTCGATTATAATATTTGATCAGGACACGGTTAATTAAACTCACCACATTTATTAAACCTGTCTTTGCGTAATGTTAAAGAACAGGACGCGATATTAGAATATTTTTTCCATTAAAAAAGAGCCAACAGTAATTTCAAATTATGACGCAATCTTTTAGAGAGCAGCAAATATTATAATATTTTTCATCTCAATCAATCTCTCTTTTTCTGATATAAAATAAGTTCTATCTCCTGCTGAGTAATGTTATATAGCTTTTAAACTATACATATTCACATGAAAAATGGCGTAGTTTTGGAAGATTCCTAAATTTAAGAATACAACATCATAAACGGATGTATGTGTTACAACGTCGCATGCTTATAAGAAAACTGGAAAATTTATCTGCGGGGAAATTGTTTGAAATTTCGAAAGGGTTCTCTGACTTTAGGCTAAAACAGACTTAGTTTTTTTTTTTTTTTTGATAGTGGTTGTTCTGAAGTTTAGATAAAGTGGCTACAGATTTTCTTGGCTGATTATTCATTACATCCCGATGTCTATTATTAATAATGAACCCATTTCGTTACATAATGAGCCAGTTCATATAGTTGATCGTGACATATCAGATGAAAGGGATGAGAAAAATGTAGTGGTTACTATATGATGAATAAAAATGTGGCGGTAGTAGCGTAGAGGTCATGGTCGCTAACTTGGTGACCGGTGTTGTTTCCTCCAGTCGCGTGAGCTCGAGCACAGGTCCCAGTGAAGAACCACCGTGTTGCGGACTGATGCACGTTGAATCTGATCGAGGTACAAAGTCATCCCGTTGGTGTGGAATGGAGATTTAGAGAAAGGAATGTCAGCTCAGGTGGCGTCCTCGCCACTTGCCCAAGGTGCAAAATTACAAGGTCCATCACCAATAGCTCTCGTGTTGCTTCTAAATGCAATGTTAAAAATCAATCAAGCATTCAAAAGGTGAATATATATATATATATATATATATATATCTTAAATTAGAAAATATCTTTTGTAACACCCTCTGTGTGGTTATTATAATCGCTAATATTAAGGGGACTTAGTACCTTTGCACCTTCAAAAGTTCAATTTTTCAAATTTGATTTTAAAAAATAGTACTGAATGTTAGGAGCATTTTAAAACAAACCGCGTCAAAATCCGACAATTATTACGTCCTGTGCAACAAAAAATGTAAATGTCTAAAGTGGCTTGTTCTATGTAACGCAATGTAAACAAACCTCTTTTTCTCAGTTTGCTATTTTCACACTTTCCCACAGGATTAAAAAAATCTTTTGCATGCAGAGCTTTAAAATTTTACATGAGTGTTGTACTTGTAAATCTTTATTCTGTGAACCTCAATTTTGTTAATAGGATGATTAGATTTTATTTTATAACATGATACATGATAAAAAAAAAAGTTACTAAATACAAACTTGATAACTTTTTTAATTTTTCAATTTTTTTTAATGTAAGGTAAATTTAAAATTTGAGGTTTACAGAATAAGGTCATTATTTAGCTTTAATTTGGTATAAGAATTATGGTTTTACTGTACATCTTTCAAAAGTTATCTTGTGGGTAATGTAAGGTAAGCTAATTTATTTTTCAAATTTTTGTACGCATATTTCATGTCGTATAAGAAAATATATTAATTTAATAGCAAAACTTGACCCAATATTTTAAACTATGCACTTTATTACACAAACTGGCAAAGTTTCATACTGAAATTAGCAAAAATTGTTGTTTTATGAAGAATTGAAAAAAGTTTGTCAAAATGTTCTACTTTTGATTTCGTAAGGTACTAAGTCCCCTTAAGTCTTATTAGGTGTATTGTTGATCGAAGATAGTTTTTAATCAAGCTCAACTTTGAAAAGTTTCTCTCGTAAGAAAGAACTGAATTACACATAGTCAAAACTGACACATAGTCATAGTCCTTTGTGCCAAATGTAAGTTAAAAAATGACT
>BMAW01020911.1:1016140-1101559 GCA_019974015.1 Nephila pilipes | reverse complement strand
CAACGACCCAAAATTGATAATATTCAGTTCGGTATTCGCAGACCAGAGGATTTTCGCGGCTTTCGAAGACGATGGGGAACAAAGTTTGTCTGATGTGATGTCCACTGTCAAAATAACATAGTTCCGGGAGAAAATATAAAAATACAATACAGAGAAATCGACAATATATTTAGTTCTGGTCGCCGAGCGTTTTAAACAAGCGTTCGTAGCCAGCAGTAAGTTTCGAGATGGTGTTCTCCAGACGTCAAGTTTGAAACACCGTGAAAGAAGACACCAGACCGATGCTTTTCATCTCGTTCTTACAGTCCAGCTTCATGACAAAATGGCTCCTTTCACGCGCCATATCACGATGAGTGACACCGCAGCACGTCAAGAATTCCTCAGCTTAGTTCTTCTGGTCTTCGTTGTTTCATGCCTCTGTAACACCGATTTACCAGCAGTAACTTTTGCAGCCGTACCTCTTGAGCTGCTCACAATGTTCTTACGTTCGTTCACGACGTCACGTCGTTGTGCTGATACAGATGATGCCGCTTTCAAATATGCGAATAAATCTTTCGATTGCGAAAACATCAAACACCTTCGGTACAAAGCACTCACATGCGCTCCGGAACAAGGCTCACGTTCGAAGTTCAAGCAATTTGATAATGCAATGATACAATATAAACAGCGTTCGACAACAACCGAATTCTTTAGCGATTGGTTTAGTTGTGGAGAAGGTAAGTGAAAGCCACTCACATATTTCATTAAAATCGTCTTTTCAAACACGTATTTTGGCAAAAGTCCATACTAAACCACCCCCCGTATATAGTCAGTCATTCAAAAACATTAAAATTAATTCCTCAATAGAAAACGATTGTGTATTTGTTAAGAAGCGTAATTTAATGGATTGACAAATTACATATAAATCGTTACAAAAGGAGTTAGATATCGATGGCGATAGGCGAGTTGCTCAGTAACAGATGCCAAAGTTCTGGAATGCTCATATTTTAAGACATCTATTATAGAAAATGAACCTGGGCCAAATAGAATATCAACAAATGAGAAAGTTGAAGAAGTAGTAAATACATAAAAGTTAGACAGTTATCAACGTAAATGAAAGCTAACTTAAGAAAAGCAATATTTAATTATCAAACTTACTATTCAGTTTAACACAAATGGCCAAATCAAATACTGTTGATTTCGATCTTCCTTGAAATATCGGTCACTTTTATTCAGGAATGCACTAGGCCCAGCAGAATTATTTTTATCAGTCTCTTTTTCGTTCTTTCATAAAACAACACTTTGCCATTTCAGCATGAAATTTCACCAGTTTGCGTATTACAGTTTTGTACTGAGTTGTCAAGTTTCATTAAATAATATATTTTTATACATGAAACATGCGCAGCCAGTAATGGGAAAAATAAATAGCTATCTACGTTACTCACAAGATAAAGATGCATTATAAAACATAATGAATTAAAGTTAACACGACCTTTATTTCAGTCTCAAATTTTTTTTAAATACCTTACATTGTGAAAATTAAAATAAGTTTGAGCTAGCAACTTTTTTTTATCATGTATCATGTTATAAAATTAAAATTCAATCATTCATTAACAAAAATCGAGGTTCACAGAATAAAAGATTTGTTGTTGTTTAACATCACGTGTACTTGAAGCCGCATATCTTTATCCCGTGGAAGTGTAGGTCAGCAGTCGAGAAAAGATTGTTTATTACTGCGTCATGAACGTTAATTAATATTTCATATTTGTTGCACAGCCTGATCGCGGCTCGTTTTGCAATGCCTCTAACATTCGCTATTATTTTAAAAAATCAGCCTGAAAATTGAACTTTTGAAGGTAAAGGCATAAGTCCCCTGACACACCACAGCAGGGTGCCAAAGATATCACTTAAGATACATACATACATACATGGCTACATATACATAATTGTCGCCAATTTTTTAACATTGCAAATACAATGTCTATGTTATTGCGATCCAACAGAGAGACGCCTGAGCGATATTCTCTGGGCCATTATTTTGTACTGATCGATTCAACGGTGGTCAGTCTGCAATCATTCGTGTTTCTTCGATTGGACTAAAAGCGAGTCATTTTATCGGAGGAATAATATCACCGTTGTTTTAATCATAAGGTTACCGCTAATTCGGTCAATAATTGGCTCTCGATGTCACGATCAACATATGAACCGGTTTCACATGGACGAAATGGGTTCATTATTAATAGACATCGGGATGCACGACATCAGCCAAGAAAATCTAGTCATTCATCTAAACTTAGAACAAATCATCAAAAAAAAAAAAATCCATGTTCACTTTTAGTCGTTGTAGCAACTTTCGAAATTAAACAAATTTCTCAAGATAAATTTTCCAGTTTTCAGGGTACATTACGTCATCCGTTTAGCGATGTTGTATTCTTTGAGAACTTTCCAAAACTGTTTACGTGAATATGTTAGTTTAAAGTTATACCATTAGCTTCAAAGAGGAGATAGTAACCATCAGTAGTGGATTGAGAGCAGTAAAGACAGGAACATTTTGCTCTTCAACATAATTCTGAAATTGGCCTGAAAAATATTGTACCCCAGCCCTTAACATTCATTGCAAAGACAGGTTTAATGGGGTGGTGAGTTTATCACCGGTAAACCATCAAATATTATATAATCGAGAATTTTATCATCAGTTTGTCAGATCAGATTCCGGTGACCGATTCGAATCAAAGTTTACTATCAAACACTATCAAAAGCTAGCCTGCTCAGTGCTCAACATTTTCAAACTCATATAATCTTCTCTGTCATCTCAATTCATTCGCGTAGGTTTTTACATATATAATGTAATATTGTGTAAGTCAGTTGGTGTTCACTGCGTCAACGTAACACCAAAGTTTACTCATAGTTTCATAGTCCCCTTCATTAACAACATATTCAATATTTTCAATGTTTTTGCAATCACTTCTTCATTACTGAATACAGAAATTCAATTGAGTTACTTTTTCGATGGCGATATGAGTCAATATTCCAGTCATTTTCACTACTATGTTTGAAAGTTATAGCCTTTCTGACGACCAAGATTGAAAGTTGCTTTTGACGAGCACATCGCGATTATCGTCACGCAGCACTTTCCTTTTAATTCCACTTTTTTGTATTGGGATGAAAACCTGATTGGGGTGAAAGAACTGGCTTATGAATAGTGCTGCAGAAGGGGTGACAAAATTGTCACATGATTGGAGGTATTATAAAGACAGAGATAGCGAGTTAATCGTTGAACTGAACATAGTGTAATTAAGACGCACCTTGTACTTAAACCGCCTACTCTGAACGAGGTTCAAAATCAAGGCGTCGCCAACGCCTCGTGCGGTTTTTCAGTTCAACGCCACAAAAAACCAACCAACCAACCAACCATTATCTCTAATCTTTTATAATACCTCCAAATCTTTTTATGTGATAATTTTTATCACTACAATTTCTGCATCACCAATTCGCCACAAGCCACGGCTCTTCACAAAAGCGAGGCTCGTTCCAAATCAAAGAAGTGTTCAGCGTTAGTTATTAAAGAAAAGCGCGTTATAAATCTCGTTATCGCCTTCAGGCCGATGCTCAAGTCGCGATGTCTTATTCGAGAAGTATCATTGTCAAAGCAACTCTAATCTTGGTCGTCAGAGACAACAAAGCTTTCAAGGCACTAATTAGTGAGAAATGTAAGATGTTGACCTCATATCTATCGCTAACAGAAAAGGAAGCCAATATTAGTGAGGTTTGCAGCTGGATGAAGAAGTCTTGGAACAGGTGAAGAAAGAAGTGATTGCAAAAAAGCATTTCTATGAAATGTGAGATGGGGCACAACATGGTAACAAAATGATGTAAAGATTTATGACAGTGATCCTGATAATGGTGATTGTAGGGATTCTATGAAAATATAATTAAACCTTTGGGCTATTTTACTACGTTATTTTAATTGTGAACCTCAATCTGAAAGAACTTGTGACTTACGTAAGTAAATATTACATTATAAGAAGTGTAAAAAAGATTAAAATATACACAGACAAAAGAGATTGGAGCAATAGAGAGATTATAGAGATGTAAAAGGATATAGAGTTTGAGAAATATCTGAGCCCGCACTGGAATAGGCGGGTTCAAGCGAGGTGTTGATAAGCAACACCTGATTCAGATCGAGTCACCGGAAGTTTATTGAATCTGATCCTATTATTTGCTGTTATTGAGTAGAACTCTGATTATAATATTTGATCAGGACATTTGTTAATTAAACCCCACCACATTTATTAAACCTGTCTTTGCGTACGTTAAAAGAACAGGACGCGATATTAGAATATTTTTTCCATTAAAAGAGCCAACAGTAATTTCAAATTATGACGCAATCTTTAGAGAGCAGCAAATATTATAATATTTTTCATCTCAATTAATCTCTTTCTGATATAAAATGTCTTATTCCGCCATTGAGTAATTATATAGCTTTTAAACTATACATATTCACATGAAAATGGCGTAGTCGAAGATTCTCAATTTAAGAATACAACATCATAAACGGATGTATGTGTTACAACGCATGCTTATAAGAAAACTGAAAAATTTATCTATGGGAATTTGTTTGAAATTTCGAAAGGGTTCTCTGACTTTAGGCCAAAACAGACATAGTTTTTTTTTTTTTATAGTGGTTGTTCTAAAGTTTAGATAAAGTAATAAGATTTCTTATTGATTATTCATTACATCCTTTGATGTCTATTATTAATGAACCCATTTCGTTACATAATGAGCTGTCTATATAGTTGATCAGACATATCAGATGAAAAGTGATGAGAAAAATGTAGTGGCTACTACATGATGAATAAAAAATGTATGTAGTAGCTCAGAGTGTCATGGTCGCTAACTCTGGTGAATTCCAGCCTCCAGTCGCGTGATTGAGCACAGGTCCTGAGTGAAGAACCACCGTGCTATGAATCGATGCACGCGTTGAATCTGATCGAGGTACAAAGTCATCCTGTTGGTGTGGAATGGAGATTTAGAGAAAGGAATACAGCCTAGGTGGCGTCCTCGCCACTTGACCAAGGTAAAAATTACAAGGTCCATCACCAATAGTTTCCGTGTTGTTTTCTAAATGCAATGTTAAAAATCAATCAAGCATTCAAAAGCAGATATATATATATATATATATATATATATACATATATATATATATATCTTAAATTATAAAATATCTTGTAACACCTCTGTGTGGTTATTACACCGCTAATATTAAGGGACTAAATTCATAAAAGTTCAGTTCTTTTCAAATTTGATTTAAAATAATACTGAATGTTAGAGCATTTTTGAAGCAAAACCCGCGTCAAAATCCGACAATTATTATTACGTCCTGTGCAATGTGTCGTAAATGTCTAAAGTGGTTGTTCTATAACGCAAATGTAAACAAACTCTTTTCTCAGTTTGCTATTTTCACACTTTCCCACAGGATTAAAGAAATCTTGTAATGCAGAGCTTTAAAATTTTACGAGTGTTGTACTTGTAAATCTTTCGCCTCAGAACCTCAATTTTATGTTAATAGGATGATTAGATTTATTTTATAAGATGATACATGATAAAAAAGTTACTGCTAAATACAAAACTTGATAACTTTTTAATTTTTCTAATTTTTTTGGCAAATTTAAAATTTGAGGTTTACAGAATAAGGGTCAGTTTAGCTTTAATTTGGTAAGACCATGGTTTTACTGTACATTCTTCAAAAGTTATCTTCTAGGTAACGTAAGGTAAGCTTAATTTATTTTTTCAAATTTTGTACGCATATTTCATGTATAAGAAATATATTAATTAATAGCAAACTTGACCCAATATTTTAAACTATGCACTTATTACAAACTGGCAAAGTTTCATACTGGAACAGCAAAAATTGTTTTATGGTTTGAAAAAGTTTGTCAAAATGTTCTGTTTTGATTTCAGAAGGTACTAAGTCCCCAATTAAAAAGTGACAAATACTCCAAGGAAGACTGCAACCAATAATTAGTTTTAATTTATTATTTGTATTCATGGATATTAAAAGTTCGATAGTTAAATATTGCTTTTTTCTTAAGTTAAACTCAATTAAACATGCTGGAATTAACATCTAAAAAAACTTATGTAATTCCTCTCACAACTCACCTGAACTGAGTATTTAACTGAAATTTAGGGTTCGATTCTAGATTCGTTTTCCGCGTCTTATAGGATTCCCCTTCGTCGTCTCTAAAAAATATGAACGACTGGTTTTGGCATTCATTTTAATACTATCACTCTCCAATTTCTTATTCTACCATCAATTATCTAACTCTTTAACAGTTTATAATAATAATTTATCCAATCCATCTGGCTGCTAATCTCTAACTTAAGAATCTAAAAAAATAACGTTTCTTTATTGAGAGAGATTTCAAATTTAAATAATTTTAGAGATCGCAGTATTCAAATAACAATTATTTAACTATATAGGGGTGGACAAAATATGGACACACCTTGTAAAATGCATGTTTGAAAAGAAAGATTGATCTATCGAGTCATGTAGGTGGCGCTGGCGTTTCTTTCACTACCAACGCCACCCATACAACTTCGTAAATGTGCTAAAAAAGTTCAGTTGTCGGAGTAATTGTTATGTGAGGTTGTCAGCCAGCATTATGTCAGAGTTAACAGACTTCGAACGTGGGCAAAATCTGTTGGAGCACGTATGGTGGTGCTCCTGTAAGCAAGGTAGCCGAGTTTATGTCAAGAGTACTGTATCGAAGATTTATTCCTGCATATTTGAAAGCGGAAAACATCATCTGCTAAATCACAGCGCGGACGAAAGGTGGTGTTGAGTGATCGTGAGCAGACGACTAAGGGCACCAGACGAAAAATAAGAAGACCACAGCTGCAAAAAGTTACTGCTGAAATGAATGTTGTGTTACAGAACCCCGTATGTTCAAACAATTAGAAGGGAGCTTTACAACAGGGTCAAAAGCGCTGCACCTGAGAAACCACTCCATCAGTGATGCTAATGCCCGTACAGGAAAAGGTGGTGTTTAAGCCATAAAGCCTGGACTATAGGGCAGTGGTATTTATGGTCTGACGACACATTGTTTCCCACTTCTGGCTGAGTTTACGTCTGGAGAACGCCATCTCAAGCCTATAATACAGACTGCTTGTTGCCGAGTGAAACATGCGGGTTCTGTTATGGTTTGGGCAGCCATATTGTGGTTCTCTGCTGGCCCCATGATACTGTAACAGGGCACATGACTGCCAAGACTATGTGAACATTTTGGCAGATCAAGTCATCCCATGGTACAAACTTTGTTCTGGTCATGGTGTCTCTTCAAGACGACAAAGTTCCCTATTCCGACACAGCTCACATTGTCCAGGACTGGTTTTCTGAGCACGAGAGGATTTGTTCCATCTCCCTGGTCACCACAAAGCTAGACCTGAATATTATCGAACCTTGGTCTACATTTGAACGGAAAGTGCGTTCTCGTTATCCACCGCCAACATCGTTATTCGAACTTGCCACCGTATTGCAGGAAGAATGGTATAATATTCCCTTGACAATATTGCCAGGAAACTGTATTTATCCATTCCGAGAAGACCGTGTTGCTCTTGGATGCTAAACGGGTTTCTGGCTAATCATACAAGTGTGAAAACATGTTTTTTAAAAGGTGTTTCCATATTTTTTGTCCAACCCCTGTATATGTGGAAAAACAACATGTTTCATGCCAACCTAGCAATGAAACAAAAGTAGAGTTTCATTGACTGCAACATATAATATTCATATACATTTACATCAATTCCTTTGTTATTTTTATGTAATTTTTAAGAATTCATAAAAATTTTAAAATGTAAAATATAGGATACTGTTTCAAAATTAATATTAATATTTTCTTGCACTCAGCAGGATCTCTAAGGCAGTACAAATCCTGGATCAAAATTAACAAAAATAAAATGTTATTTAGTAGAAAATATTCAATTATGATATATATATACTTCAAAAAATTTAGAAATTTTTTTATTATATAATTTAAGAAATTAGAAATTTCAAGAAAATTCAATAAAATTCTACAAATTTTCCTTCAGTTAATAATTGAATTTAGCACCAAAATATTGAGAATGATAGGCCTTTAACACACACACACACACACACACACACACACACACACACACACACACACACACACACACACACACACATTTGTCATTGCTATACATATATATATATATATATATATATATATATATATATATATATATACATATATTATTTCATAAAAGTTACGTGTTCTTCAAATTTTAACTGTATATCCAGGACAATATAACAAAATGCTACCATTATATTGTATGATAATACGAAGGATGTTCCGTAGGTAAGTTTCATCATTTTTTGAAAGAGCACAAGGTACACCAGATGAAAATGCCGCCATTAGAATCCACATCCATTCTCACCCATTGCTTTTTCAATGACAGAAGTAGTATTAGAGGAGGAGGAATAATGCATGTGCAGAGCGACAAAGAAAAGAATAGAGGCACACCAGCTTTCCCGAAACGTTACTGATAACGTGGTCGACAATGGAAGTGCGAGCTACTATCCGGTATGAATGGGCATGTGAGACTAGTCATCCATAAACACTTACAGGCTGTGTATGGTGAACAGGTCATGCCTTGTTAAATGGTTGGACGCTGATGTTGCATGTTTATTTAAGGAAGGTAGAGTGTGGAGGATGAAGATCGAAAAAGACATCTCCTCATCCACGAATGGAAGCAACCTTGCTTAGGTATAGAATATGGTGTGAGCCTATAGGCTCATAGGTGAGCCTATAGGTGTGAGCCTATAGCTCGTAACGGAATCAGACGTGACATCCACACTGCGCATTAGTCATGCTCAGGTACATCCAAAACATTGCTGAGATGAAACAGACTAAACGACAATTCCTTGTAACGCAGAGATCCGAGTTTTACCAGAGTGGTTTCTACAAACAGATTGTGCGCTATGACAATGTCTCAGTCATTTGCGATTGTATCGAAAAGCAGTGTACAGTTCATAATGTGACAGGGTTTATCTTTCTTTTTTTATATACAATAAATTTTCCTTGTGAAAAAAAACGAAGCTTACTTTCGATTCATTCCTCGTATATTTATGCATAAACAAATCCCACAAATACTACAAATGACATACAACAACTAAGAATATATAGCATTAAATCAAAATTATGTATATATATATATATATATATATATATATGTGTGTGTGTGTGTGTGTGTGTTGTATGAATATATATATAACTGGTCAATTGAAAACTCCCCAGCCTGACACATAGATGGCGCTACTAGAATTAAATCCATATGTTTTTTAGTTAGCTCTAACCCTTAAGAGATGCGTGTATAAATTGACAGCTAATGATCTTAGTTTGTGAATTATAGTACTTTGAGTGAAGCAACTTTTGTTATTGTGAAAAAATGGATGTATGAATTTCATGTTGATAAAATATTGCTTTTGAAAGGAAAAAATAAGAAGTTGAAGCAAACTTGGCTTGATGCCGAGTATCCGGATCATCGCCCCAGGAAAATCAACCGTCAAGGGATTGGTATGCTGTTTAGACGTGGTGAAATGAGCAACTGAAGACGGTGAATGCAGTGGCTCAAAAAAGAGGTTGTTACCGACAAAAAAACATTAAAAAAAAAAATCCACAAATGGTTTTGAATGACCGTAAATTGAAATTTACCGAAATAGCAGACACTCTAAAGATATCAACTGAACGTGTACATCATATCATCACGGGTATGAGAAAGCTCTGTGCAGCGGTGCCGCGCGAGCTCACTTTGACCAAAAAACAACGACGAGTTGATGATCTGAGCAGTGTTTGAAGAGGATCAAGGTAATAAACCCGAGTTTATGTCGATATGACAATGGATGAAACATGGCTCCATCATTCACCCGAAGTCCAATCGATTGTCATCCGAGGGACTGTAATATCGATGAACCCGTCTGGAAAACGCAACAGTCGGCTGGCAAGGTTAATGGCGTCTGTATTTGGGATGCGCATGCTTTTCATTGACTACCTTGAAAAAGGAAGGACCATCAACAGCGATTATTACATAGCGTTATTGAATCGTTTGAGACGAAATCGCCGAAAAACGGCCGCATTTGAAGAAAAGAAAGTGTTTACTTCACTAAGACAATGCAACGTGTCACGTCAGTGAAAAACAATGGCAAAAAATGCACGAATTGGCCTGTTTCCTCATCCACCGTATTCTCCAGATCTGGCCCACAGCGACTATTTCCAGTTCCCTTTAGATCTCAAAAGAATGTCACGGAAGAAATTTTCGTCGAATGAAGAGGTGATCGCCAACCTGAGGTTTATTTTGAAGGAAAGAACAAATCGTACTACAAAATGATATATCGAAAAGTTGGAGGGTTAAGTATAATCAGTGTACCTACTGAAGGAATTATGTTGAATAAAAAAACCTTACAAAAATGTGTTTTACTAAGTGGTAGGTCAGGGACTTTTCATTTTGACCTGTTATATATATATACATATATATATATATATATATATATATTCAAAATGCTGAACTTTTTTCGTATATATATGAGACCCTGAAAAAAATATCCCTGAGGTTAATTGAAGGAAAATTACATATAGCCCCCTATTACTCTTAATTGAACTGGAATGCCTTTACACAAGTCAAGTATGACACATTAAAAAATACTTCGTTACAAATGTATATTCTTTGTACGTAGACTTTGATTGGTCAGGAATACAGAATTACAGAACTAGTCTCTTTTAGAGAAGAGTAATGTATATTAAGAGGTTTTGACACAGATGAAGATCTGCTATTCAAAAAAAATTCTTCCTCCCCCTTTCTTTTTTTTTTTCCTTCCAAAGTGTACATTAAAACCCATGATGAAGTTTCAACATCATTAATATGAATTCACTTTTTAAAAAATCATTTGCTTTTTTTTTTTTCTTTTTGTCGATGTAATTAATTACCAGTCATTGTGAGTCGGTTGTGCCTTCCTTCGAGGGATAAAAAGCGGAGTTATATTTTGTGTATCGTTTTTTTTTTTTAATTTTGTGTATCTTTTTCTAGAGATTAATGATGCAAATGTCGGGAAAAGCTGTATAATAATGTCGCTCGTTGATTTCATTTTCGAACGTTTGTTTGAATTGCATACGAGATTTATTTTACTACGCCTCCCGAGCTTCGAGAATTCAATAATGTCCCTTCTTCGTAATGACTTCATTTATTTACTTATTCTATTTTTTTGATTTGTTGTTATTTTCTTTCTTTTTCTCTCTCATTCAAAGAAAAGAATTGAGAGAGGAAATAAGAAGTTTTGAAGAAGGAAGCGAAAGATGGTTTTCGAGTTGCACTTTAATGATCTGAGGAGAATTTTTAAGTGCACTCTGCTACACAAAAGGTTGAAGCATGGCAATTTGCGAAGGTCTCTCTTCATAATGGCTCGATTCTAGAATCGTAACAACTTTAGGAGTCATCGAAACGTTAATTTTCCAAAAAAAGTAATTTTAAAAAAAATACAGTATATGCTCTAAATCCGGCATTCAATTGTTTGTCACTATTTATAATCCGGCAACCAATCTAACTGTTCGCTTTCGGAATTTTTGTAAATCTTCAAGTATTTATTGCAGAGGCGGATCAAGATCCAAATTATACTCGTGATGGTAAAATGTGTTATTAGATTTGGCAGAAAATGTGACAAAACAACCCTGTCGTAGATGTTCTCCGTGAAGAAATTATCAATTGATAAAGAAATACTTCGAGGCCCAGGAAAATATTTATCATGGTTCTACCGCCATTGTGCTCAAGCCGTGCAAGTATCATCAAAATATGTTCTTGTACCTTTACAGGAGGGTTGGATTGTTCTTCGCAGAGCTAGCAGCGTTAATTATATATTTTAAAATATTCTACACCGGGTCTGGGGCCATTGTAAAAAAATGAGATACAGTGGTCGAAGAACCAAATTATGAACAAATTGCACAAAGTTTATTAAGATGCCCAGGTTTAAGAAGTAGAATCAGATGGAAGAACAATCCATGAAAAATAAAGCTAAGGTTTCATGGAACAGGCTTTTGTGCATTTTCAAATACATTTTATAAACTCCAAAACAAACAAACAAAAAAAAAAATTCTACAAAACTCTTAAATTTACACAAATTACGGAAAGAATTATTAAAGAGATCCGAACACGGGAACGAATTATTAAGAGAACTGGAATACACGGAACGAATTATTAAAGAGATCCGAAGTAAGGAAGTAATACGATTTTAAATATATTTTTAAAAACAATAATTTTACTGCATTTTTCATATACTTAGAGTAGATTTGTTACAAATTGTTTCAATTATCGTTAATTTTCATTTTTCTTATCAGCGGAAATAGAAAAATTCAATTTAAATTAACGTCCAATGTTTCAATTTAATCTTAGTAGTTGATAGAATGAGGAAATTGGTTCATCACGATATTTATATCATCAACACAGGCTTATAGAATAAGCAAACACATTAAATATTTGTTTAAGTTATCTAAATTTTATCTAGAATGATTTATTCTTGATATGTTCTTTCAAACTATATTGAAACCATATAACTGGCAAAATTAAGTTAACCTTTAGTTCCGAACGCACCAGATTTAAAAAAGTGCTCACTGTACAGAAAAGAGTTTTTTTTTTAAAAAAATATTTTAAGCGTTCTTAACGTTTTAAGAGGATATAGTACCATAAAATATTTTTATTAAATATTTATAAGAAAAAGTTTGAGACATTGTATTTGAATAGTAATAAAAAATTCATTTTCGAAAACAAACGATTAGTTAAAAAAATTTTAAACTTTTTTTCTCCAAAATATGTTTCAACATATTTGTAATTCATACTTCATCACACAAAATTTCAATATTTCTACAATATTTTCTCAATTTCTTAGGCGCATTTTCAATAATAAAATTGTGAGGGGATTTTATTAAACTAGTATATATAGTTTTACGGTTTTTTCCTGTCGAATGACTACAAAAAAAAAATAATATATAATATATAATTTTGCAGAATTTTTCAAAAAAAAAAAAATAACTGGTTATCTAAACTTATTATGATGCGAATGATATGTTCATTAATCTGAATTGTTAAACATATAATAAAACAAACCAAAAAAATTTAAAAATTTTATATTGATTATAAAAAGACCTTGGTAATTAAAATATATGACCGTCACGTAGAGGGGTAGGATCGAAAGAACATTTTTCTTTTCAAACGAGTTCCATTTAAAAGTTGTGTCAGTAATCCGCCAGAAATCTGCTTTTCGTAGCTTTTACTGATAACAAAAAAAATAA
This sequence comes from Nephila pilipes, assembly GCA_019974015.1. Lineage (NCBI taxonomy): Eukaryota > Metazoa > Arthropoda > Arachnida > Araneae > Nephilidae > Nephila > Nephila pilipes. The sequence goes on along the minus strand of BMAW01020911.1, from coordinate 1,088,228 downwards.
TTCAGTAGTTTATTGACTTAGTATTTAATTTTGTAGTCTATTGCAAACTAAAATGAAGCGTATTTATATATTATATTGTTTGTCTTACATAGAGTATAATATCTGTTAATGTATTTTCCTCAAGGAAAAGTAACAAAAACTCCGATAAAATGAGGTTTAATTCGAACATTTTCACACCTCCGGAGACACAACGCAGCTCAAGCTAAACATTGCGTATCTCTTGATTATCAGAAAAAGAAAAGAAAAAGGTTCATTTCTATCTGTGCGATAATTGCGTGTGTCTATATGTATAGGCATTTCAAGTATTATCAAACAGTGTAAAACTATTACATTTAATTTTCTCAAATTATTTTCAATATTTTAACTTCACCGAACCAAATAAAATGATAATTTTTTGTGTAATGCCAGTCTGTTTTTGTTTTTTTATAAAAAATTATTTCAAAATTATTTTCATCTTTATACAAGAAAAAAAAGGTGATACGGGTAACTTCCCAATTTTCGAATGATCATGTGGGTGGAATGCATGAAATTAGCCTCCAGATTTATATAGATTTTGAAATAATTATAGCCATTTAAAATATTTGTTTATTGTGGGAGGGGGAGCTTACAACAATTACACAAATACTTGGCCTAAATTTTGCAATGGAAGGCGCTCTGTGTTTCAGAAATGAGTATTTCAAGATGATTGTGATGAAATTTATCGCAACTGCAGGCAACACTTCCCAATTGTCTTCTGTGTACCTACTCCTCGGTGATACAAGAATTATGGAGAGTACTAATTTGAAGAGTCCAAGCAAAAAGAATTACGCAGCAAATTACTATTACAAATAAAGTTGTGACACCCTGTGTGGTATTTCATTCAGCCAGTACTCAATCTTTAATAAAAAGAGTCACAAACAATATACAGAAGAAATTAGCAATTGTTATGATAATCACCTATTTATTATTTCCAAAATAATGATTATTAACAAGTTTATCCTCCTACTTTTATTTTCTGTTCTCAATTGCCTAAACGTGTTTGAACTAATGTTTAGAATATCGATTTAATCTATATCATACCCATTCACTCAGGATTTGATGAGTAAAATACAAATGGAGAAGAAGGTTTGAGTTCCTAAACCAAAAAGTTGAACTTTCCTACCTGCTACCTAGAACCTCCTTAGGCTATATGGCTAATGCAGATGTCTTCCTTATCACTACAGTTCATCAGTCTCGATCTCCAACTTACTACCACCTTATTCGATCTTCAGTGTTATAAATGTAATCATTCAATGCTTTCTATTATATTTCCATTTTCAATGAAATCAACACACACATTAGTGATATTTTCATTTATTCGGGAGGAATTTCGAATTCGAACCCAGTCAGAAATAACATTCAATCAGAAGTTGAAGGAAAATCTCGATGGAGTCTTTATCACAAAGTCCACTAGCAAATGCTTTCATGAGTTGATCTCATTAACTCGAGTCCGTGTTAACTCTGCAGCTTACTATGGTCTCTTTTTATGAGATTCAGATTAATTCTTTCAGATGAATGTCAGACATCCTGTTAAGTGCAGGCATTAACAATAGTTTTTTTTTTTTTTCCTATTTTATATTTGGGATAAAAACAGGTAAATGCACACAATTCAAGTAGCAATAACAAACTTATATTCAAATAAAGGCAGAGACTAGAACCATGACGACACAAAATAAGTCAAAATGCAATTACGCACCGAAAACGAGTTTAAAGAAATGTGCAGGAAAAGTATGAATATATTACGAAACCAGAACTGTTCGAAAAAATCAACAAAAGATAGATGAGGGGGGACTTTAAAAAGTACCCAAAAATTAGACGTAGAGGATCCTGAGTTCAATAAAGGGGAGACGATAGCTTACAGAAATGCGACTACAAAGCATGAAACTGAAGAGAAGATTGGCAAAAATTTGATCGAGCAGACGGAACTAAAAAGATCCTGAAATGTTTAAGACAATATATTTATGAAACGAAGCTTCAAGTAAAAACCGATCTCAATCCAACTCCAAGTAAAGAGAGTAAAAGTATCGAAAGTAAGATCCACAACACCGGTAAAAAAAGAGTTTTTTAAACATGAGTTTTTCAAACCAAGTCACTTTTTAGGAAACATACTTTTTATACCTTAAAATTTTACGAGGAAATTGTTAATTTGTTGATTTCAATATTCAATTGTTTGACATTGTAAAATCAATTGGAATTATGAGTAAAATTTAATTTTCGAATAATCAGTTTTACTCAATTACTTTATTATCAAAATAAAATTATTATATTATCATACAAAACAATCATGTATAGAAAATTTGTCAGTCAATGTAGTGCATTAAAACGTGAGAAAAAAAGCTTTAAAATTTTGGACTCAGACATAGTTAAAAGTGAGTAGAAGAAAACCTTAAAAAAAGTGGTGCACATTCCACGCCTGAATGGTTGAGATGAGAAGTAGAAGTGATTGAAGATCATATTGATCGATCATAAACAATGACGGGAGCCTTTAGTCACAAAAAGAGATTAGATAAAGGTGACTAAGTTGGAGATGAACCAAAGGCTGTCTTAAGCACAGGACACATCCTTTGAAAGTTTGGAGTAAGATGACGAATTACTTTATATCTTTGGATGATGCTGTAAGTATTACAAATCAAAGGATAATTATTTTCAATATACTTCAAAGCTCATCTACATTAGTATCGTAAAGATACGTACGTATGAAAAAATCAAAATAAGGAATAAAAATATATGCAATGAGATTGGATGGACTAAGAAATATTCAGCCTTAGAATATGACTTCATGCGTTAAGTCTGATCTTTGAGATGAGCTGCTAAATGAGTTGAGTATTGACATCTGTACACAATCGAGCTCCAGAATCGTAAAAGTGTCAGTTGTCGTGAGTTTATCGTTGATTTACCTCTGCAAGCGCCATATCCTACTATCACACTCTTGGCGAAGCTACTTAAAGTGATGAAAGTAGAGCATATTCATCCATGAAAAGGAACTGCGACCCATAGCGCCTTTAAAAAAGATGCTACGGAAGGAGAATTTCTGTTGCAATAGCAGGTCTTAGGTGACTGAAACCTTCTGAAAATGCGGAAAAGTCTCTGCAGTATAAAGAAAGATGCCTCCCAAACTAGAACACCGCAACCACCAAACCGGTCTCTCTTTCGCTGATGTGGAGGGTTATTGCGGTTCTGCCTGCTCTCTAGATGTGCTGTATGCTTTCCAAGAATCACTACTCAGAATCAAACCTGCTTTCATCCGTAAAAAAAGCCACCCGATTGATTATCTGTCCAAGTCTGGTGTTCCTCGGTATTAAAAAAAACGCCTTCTCCGGATGAGCAGCGTTAAAGATACATACCGAAAAGATCATTTGCAAAACAGGTCACCACTGCAGACCATGGACACGTAAAATGCTGATAGTCCTATCTATGCGCTGTGTGTCTAACGATTTCTCCCACCGGTTGTCGCTGCATGTCTGGCCTGTAGGCAATATACCGGTCCTCGGCTGGCGGGTTGCTGCTCGTGGATGATCCCGTAAACCACATCGGACAGCTGTTCCGAAAGCTTGAAATTTCCAAAGTCGAAATGATGCTGCAGAGCGACTCTACTCCGCATACACACTTATCAAGCATTTCGACTAACCTTATCTTCCAACATCTTGACCCTCGGTCAAAATCATCCAGATGTCAGTCTGTAGGATTGATCATTCAACATTCTTGAGGCAGGACCTCGACGTCGTTTAAACATCATATACGCTAGCAATCACTTTCCAGAAATACTCGAGCTTTACCACCGGCTTGACCATCCCGCTCTTGAATTCCCTGCATTGCGTCTGGCTGTTATTCAGTGCATAAAGCAATCCTCTACCTCAATTCCTAGTTAATTCTTGATTAGTCTTTCAGTCCACTCTACCTCTTCGTTCCAAGTTGATATGCTAATTTTCAATCATCTTATCATAATTTTGCAGGCAAAGTATGCACATCATTTTCGAAAAGCATGTATATTGGACCGGTAGCCAAATGGTCATGGTCAGGACTCGATGTCTGAGGTTTTTCGTTGCCCTGGTTCTGAGCCTCTGATGTTTTTTAAGATCCGCTGCAGCAGGGCGTGTGCACGTTAAATCTGTCGAAGTCCCAAATCCTCCTTTGGTGGGTGGCAGAAAGTTATAGGAGAGGGGAAGTGCCAGCTCAGGTGTCGTCCTGTCATTTGATCGAGTTTCAAATGATGAGGTCCTTTTAACAACATCTATCGAGTTGTTCTCAGTGCGAAGCTTCAATCAATCACACGCGAAAAGGTGAAATATTCTAGTTTAGATTTTTTCATTAGATGTTATTTTCAGATTTGAAAGTAAGATAACTGATAAAACTGTAATTCCAGCTAATGTTAGTTGAAATTCACGTTCACTTTAACTACTGGCAAAACTAATAACACAAAACTGTTGAAAGATCGCGTCGGTTATAATCTAAGCATAATGTTTTTTGGTGATTTTAAGCTGAGCCAAGCTATTGAGACCACTTTGTCGTCAAGAGAAAATTAGGATAAGTTACAAATAAGAAAATTTTTTAGATTGAACATTAAGCGAGCACGAAAATTACATAAGAGTGCTAAGAACACTCCGTTTAGAAAAAAATTGTGAATTGTTCTAAGCTGATAATGGTAGTTTAGATCGAAAGTGCTTAAGTAACACAGAAGCTTGTTGTCACCGCCTAAATATAGCAAGCTTGTCGCTTGGCGCAATCCATCCTGCAAAGCAGCGTACGCGTACATTTTCGCGATCCATAATACGCAATAGTGTTGCACAACGCGTTTTTCAGCCTATGTAATCGAATGCGTGTTACTGTACGTCGACGACCGGCGGCGGATTATTTCGGTCTACTGTTTTGGTGTCACTAGCTAGCTAGGTGTTTTTTATTATTAATATACGGTTTCAGAGCGAGCCAATTAATGAAAATTTGAGGTAATGGTTCCAGACTATTGAAGTTAAAAGTTTGAAAAATCCTACCAAAAAGAGGATATATACTGTCTCAAATCGCAGTCGCATTTCATCTGCTTTCTATATTATTGTTTTTCTTGTTAATGTATGGAGAAAAGTCCTTCAAGTTCCTTTCAGATAGCAAACGTGAACAAAAAAACTTTATTAAACCTTACGAAGCAAAAAATTTTATTAGCCCGAAAACTGATCAATTAAGATTCTTCCAATAATATGTACTTCAGATTATTAATATCTAATGTAAACCTCATCAATGTCTCCTTTTATTCATCATCACGAAGTCAGCTTCAAAATACTCGTCAATCTTGATATCCACGGATCACCCATCTGGCTCTAAGAAATATTTTTCAAAATGTGATTTAACGCCTTTAAAAACAGCTCCAATTATATTTATGCAGATTGTATAATTTAACTAGTCTAGACAAGAAATGAACTGTCTCAAGCATTTCAGAGTAATCATTTTTTATCCACTTTTATCCAAAAATCAATTTTTCTTTAAAATATGTATTCAATTTGTCAATGTAACTTATCATTTGAAGTGAAAGATTGAGTTGAATTATTAATTGTGTATATTATTGTATGTTATTTTATATATATATATATATATATATGATATAATATATATATATATATATATCATTCCTGTATGTACATGTATATATATATATCATTCATGTATGTATGTATATATATATATATATATATATATATATATATATATCATTCATATATATATATATATATATATATATGTGTGTGTGTGTGTGTGTGTGTGTGAAGCTGACTTTGCAGATTTTAAAAGCGCGTGATTACATAAATTATAGTTAAAAAGGAATCGTATCAGGAAATAAGAATGAACACTATCTTTTAAAGGAGAGAATGGGGAAAATTAGGAAATTAAATTGCTATTGTGAGAAACATAATATCACTCGTAACTTTACCCCTTGACAATCATCTAACATCCTTGTGCAAAAGTAAAGAGTGAAGGCTGTCCACTTCATCATACAGTAATTTAAATAATCTGGAGTTGGAAGAATACGTCTTGATAAAATTGATAACTTTAACCGCTTCATCAAGAACGTTTTGCAAATCTGATCTGAAGGCAAATTTTCGATGCAAGATTATGTATGTAAATACAGCAATGAGTTCATTTTATTTTGATGCGACTTCTTTCACGTAAGCCCGGAGCCTTGAGTAGCAATCATCCTTAGAATTTCTTATATGAGTGGGGTTCCAACGCCTTTGGACTACTGAATTCCTTTTTCAATGCAATAATGATAAATTATTTCAAATACATTTTTTCCATTCGATAGGTAACAATAAGGCTGTCTTCCAATTCGAAGTGTTAATTCCCTTGATAAATAATTTGTGAAAATGGCTCTGCGATCGCCTGTCAAATTGTGTTTACACCATTAGATAAATTAGTTGTGAAGCGGAGCTGCGATCGCCCCTTAAAAATGTTTGCTTGTTTCTATGTGGGGGAAGTTTCTTTTCGTAACCGTTAGTGAAGTAGAAGGGACGCCAAAATGTCGTTCCCGAAATAAAGCTTGTTATTATTTGAAATCGTTAATTTAGTTAATTACAGTCCACTTTAATTGGTTTGAGAACAGCAATAGCGCTACATTAACACTAAGTCTTTCTAGTACTTAGCAATCACCAATATTACAGAATATTGGGCAATACGTTACCTGCGTCGCCGTAGAAAGGAAAAAATCCTATCCAAAGCGATTTGATGTGACTTACGAATATGTTCTCATCATCGTCTGACATAACTCGTATTCATTAAGTCACCGTGTCATTTGATACACTGTGCCTCTTCAAGTATGCATCCGACAGCATCTTTGATTCATGGTGAAATTAAAATTTCCCAAAAGATGTGTATGGTTTTTATTGCTCTTCTCTATCTTATATCTAACTTAGATGGAAAGTTCGGAAACTTGTGATACGGAATCTTCTCAGATTAATTAATTAAACTAATAATTTTGAGATTAACTGAATTTATATTTCATTGATAGGCCAAATGATCATACGAAGAAGAATCTCCGATCATAAATGAGAGCAGAATGTGGTGAATGAGAGTAATGACACTAATGAGAAGACCATCATTTGGTGCTTTTATTTAATTTATTAAACAAACAGAATTAAAGTTAACATACACTTAATTTTACATACCTATTGGTAGGCAAGTGGTATCCCATTTTTGATGTTTGATTTGTGTCATCACTTAATGAGGTTGTTGTAATTGTGTGTCAGTATGTCATTGTCGACTTCCTGTAACTGAGAAGGCCACGATATCCATGTGTTCATTGTCACGGACTCCATGCCAGAGGTTTTCGTCTAGTCATGGGTTCAAGAATTGATGCTACTACACTCGTTGTATAGCCAGTGCTGATGCATGTTAAATCTGACGAGGCTCAAAGTCCTTCCATTGGCATGGTGTAAAAGTTAGGAGAGGGAGGTGCCAGCTCAAGTATCGTCCTCTTCCCTAGACCGAAGTTCAAAATTACGATATCCTTCACCAATAGCCCCTCTCAGTCTCCCGGGGGTCCGATTTGTAGCCCTTTAAGCCCTTTGAGCGAGCTGGCACCCCTTGGGCACTCTACCAATGGCCCTCGAGTTGCTTCTAGTGCGACGTTAATAAAACCAATCAATAACTCAGCTGTGTGAATGTGTGTCAAATCTTAACGAACTTATATTTTTTCTTATTTAAAGTGTCGCCGGGAAGAATGCAGGTTCGCTACGAAGACATAGAAACTCTCTCCTCCCCGCTTTCCTGAATAGTAAGTGTGAAATCAACATTTTCATGCCTGTCATTTATATAAATTCTCTCCCTTATTAAAATTTACTGTTCATAATCGTGGGAACCACATGTTAATTGGCAGAATCAATACTGGTAGATTAAAAATATGTTTTCAAAACTCTAAAGTTACATCCATCGAAAAAGCGTAACATCTTTATCTATTTGCTCGGGCTGTTCAACGTTATGTGAGAAATTATATAAATGCCATGTGAGAAAAGATCGCTTCATTGAACCGTTGCTAAATACTTTCCTATATACAGTAGGCTTCATGTGGCTTCTACGTGTGTCTTTAATAGTACAATAATTAATTCTATTTATCAATCCCTGCACACAGCAAACAGAAGGGCTTAAAGCAGTCCTCTTCTCTTATACATGAAAACACATAATTAATGCAACCGTCCAAATACATTCTTTTCTGGTTGATTATTCAACTTGACGAAGAAGCCGCGCTTACTCTGATATCAGTTTTTGTTGTCATGCTGTAATTTTGGTAAAATCAGTGTCAAGTGACATACACCATACTTTATTTGATGTTTCAATTGACATCGGCTTTCAAGCAGATCCTGGATTTAGTTACTGACCCATAGTGTAAATCATATGAATAATAAATAGCTCGCAGAAAAAAATGACGTTGGATTGTAGAAATAACACGTACATGACTCAATCCAAATACTCACAGCATAAGTTAAGCACAACACGAATTAATTAATTTTTTGTTCTTATGCACAGCCTAGCACGCGTCAACAAATCAAATCTAAAACACTGAGAAAAAGTGAGCCTCTCGGAAAGTATACTCTTAACTTTACATTACACCCTAACAGAGTGGAGGCTGGGGGGGGGGGGGGGGGGAAAAAAAATTCAGTCCTTCAAGAAGAAGCAAGCCCTCTTTTATCGAAGATTTTTTTATAGGGAAGTCAGTGTGGCGATCATGGTTCGCTGCTATTGCGGAAAGATACAAGAAAGGAGAGAGTAAACAGAGCGCTAGACTAATGAACGAAAAGGAGACAAAAACACGGTTTACACGAAGGAGAAAATAGGCAGAGCGACCAGACCCGTCTTCGGTAGAAGTGGTAATGTAAACAGCTCCGCTGTCCTGACTGTTTCCATGATCATGATATCATTAAGTTCTGTTAGCATTTGAATGTAAATACTGTATATAATTTAGTATATGCGTTATATACTGTAAATAGCAAATAAATAATGTTGCTGATGAAATCAAGTGCCTTTATTTATACTACACGCGACATGCTAAAGTCGGTATTACTACTGTGACTATATTAATAAAAATCTCTATCTACTTTTTAAAAACTATTTTAAATCTTTTAAAATTCTTTTCCATTCTTCTATATTTTTAGATGGGAAGAGGGAGACAGGGGCGCCATTACTGTTCTCTTTTCCCGTACCTAGTAACGACCTCTCGAGTGTAGGTTTTTACAAAAACACTCCCTCAGTGGAATGGACTTAGATTCTAAGGAATTAGAATCTCCACAAATTTCAGAAAGATTTATCAGCGCTTTAAAACCATTCATAGATCAAAAGCTTTCAATCACATTGCACAGTTAATTTTACTCTACACAATTTATTAGCAATGTTTTCTTTTTTTTACACATATATAAAAATCTAGAAGAAGAAAAAGTGATATAAATCATTAAAAACTGAAAATTAACAGTTATATTAATTCAAAATATTTTTCTCTCTCTCTGGAAGTGTTATTTGTTAAAATCCTTATCTCATTAATTTTTACGAAGTCTTATTACCCTAGGAAGACAGCTCAGTTTGACTGAATTTTCTTTGAAGCTCATCTTGTCTTTGAAACGTTTTTGTCGAGAAATATTGGAAGGAATCTTGAGAGTGGGGAAAAAAAGAACGAAATATTCATAAGTTACCAATAGTAAGCGTTAGTGGATAGCTGGAGAGATGTGCAAATGAATGCAAGCTGAGTTTGGTTTGGTTTAGTTTTTATTAGCGTCGCGCTAGAAGCAACACAATGGCTATTGGAGACGAACCACGTAATTTTAAACCTCAGTCAAGTGACGAGGACGACTCCTGAGCTGATAACCCCTCTCCTAACTTCCACACCATGCCAATGGGAGGGCTTTGGGACCCGACAGATTTAATGGCTCCGGCTACACGGCTTGTGTTTAGCGGCCAAGGATCGAACACGTGACTGAAGGAAAACTGCCGGCCACGAATTCGAAGCCATGCCAACCAGGCTACTGCAGCCAAATGCAAGCTGAGATAAACTTTCAGATTACATAAGTGGAATTTATTTGGAGGGTTATTAACTTTTTAAAAACTTTACTGAACTTTTCCTTCAAAAATACATTCTGGATTTGTTGTGATAAGCAACTGAGTTCAGTCAGGTCTCAAATAATTAAATTCTGGTGAATTTTATTGCGAAGGATGAGGGGGGAAATAACCATTTCATTTTCGTTGCAATAGATGCCGCCTCTAGTAGCATAATTCACCATTTTGTGCCGAGGTCTATTTTTATCTCAGTCAAATGAGGGGAAAAAAATTCTATTAATTCCATATAATTCTATTTGTGTAATCTGTTACGAATATTACTGCAACAGAGAAAATTTTTCATAAAATAAATGACTTGTGAAAAAAAATTCATCATTTTAAAAATAGTTTGAGTGGAATAATTGTTCCTCTTTGTCATAAGCATTAGTCAACTTCGTAATTGTATCAGACATTTTTAATATCGGAGAATCTTTACTCAGAGGGGTTGAAGGTTTTTTTCGAACATAGCTTCCAGCAAATTTTCGGCTTATAATACTTTGCTTATTTACCATCAACAAGTTCAGAGTAGTGAATGGCAACAATTGCGGTTTGATGATATTTCATCGTGATTTGTTTGGATGTGTTTCTTATCGATATTGTTTATCTTTTTTTAATCAGCTGAAAAAATTTCACTGTAACGTTTCCGTACCTATGAGTCATAATTCCATGTGGTTTTGTGATTGTATTGGGTTTTTATCGCTTTCCTATGATTGATGATGGAATCAATTTTTTTAAAAATGTGATGATTACATTTTGTGTAGCTGTATTTGTTTAAATTGATGTGAATTATTCAGTCCGTGATTGTTTTTAATTTCCTGGAGAATTTTTAGATTTAAATGTAAAATGTTTCGTCGTCTTTTAACTAGTGAAGACGAAGACAAGAGTTCTTCTATTGATGAGGAATTCGAAGATTCCAGTGTTGCAGAAATTGTTGGAGGGAAGTTGTCCTTTAACGAATCGGAAAGTGCGAGTTCGTCAGTGGATAAATATCGTAAATATTAACAGTGCCTGCCTTACTTGTATAAATTATTTTTCACTGATGAATATCTAAGAAGGCTTTATGTTTTCTTCCACATTATGTGAAACGTCCTAATGTATTACTAAGTTATTTCGAAATGCATTATAAGTTTAATACTTCAAGAAATTTTTAGAACAGTGCAATTTGGCTCCGAAAAAAAAAGGACTTACAATTTGTGAAATCCTGGAAACATTACATACCAGCGGCTCTTATAATTTATTCCCAATAATCATTAATATATCATATATTAGGATCCCTTTGTTGACCCATAGCTACAAAACCATTCAATCAATTTTATTTATCGTTCAAAATTAAAAATATGTGGCCCAAAGGTCTTATATTTTTCAAAAGCTTAACTTTTAATTTCTTAGTGTTGTATGTATGATTAAAGACAAAAATTAAGTGAGAATTTTTCAATGGAATGGCAGACAAAATGTCAAAAATCTAAAACTTAATCTAATGTATCTTTAAAGTATATACTCTAATTAAGTATATACTTAAATGCTTAAAACTTATTATTATAAAGGTTTTAGTGCTTAACATTAGAGCGCCACTACTTGGCACTGCTTTCTTAGATTTACTTATGCGTTATTAGATTGGTTTGATCCCCCTCCCCCCCTTGTATTGTGTAAATTCCTTACTTCATCAGCTTTATTTTAAAACTGGTGGCCACAATTACAGAGTAATCAAAAATTTGGAGTTTATCTCTATATTCTTAAAATTTCTTCTATAAGCTTCTTAAGGTGAAAGAAATTAGGAAAAATGGTGTTAGTAAAATTATTGTAAAATCAAGTTTTCAGTGTGTAAAATTACTAATACTTTTATGTATGCCACTATCATGAAGTTTCTTTTTATGAATTATTTTTCCTTATTAATATTTAGTTCCATGGAAATGCCAGTAATTCTATGTATTTACTCACCAAGATCAGATTTAAGAATTACTGGTACATTTAGGAGTTTTTCTTGTCAACAATATAAAATTCTATTACCTGAAAAAAAGTTGAACTAGGTGTCAAAAAAAAGGACATTCCGTTGAAGCTTAATAAATATCAAATTTTAATTAGCAAAAGAAAAAATATTCATTGTATGCAAACACTCAAGACATCATAAAATCCACCCAACTTTAAAAAATAATAGTTATGCATCATATAAAAAAACTAATAATTTCATTTTTTCTTAAAAACTGTAAATCTACCATCCTGTGTTCATATCCATAAAGGCAATGGAATTAGTATTTTTATTAAACATGACTATGTTCTTTAAAAGGGATTGATTACTGAAGAGGGTTCAAATATGATGAAAAATGTTATTAAATAAGAATACAGTATTATGAAAAAACATATTTACATAGTGATAATAAGTTTTATTTTTATTCAAGATTTCCAATGATTGCAGTCAATCTTTTTTTTTTTTTTTTGTTAGAAGAATTTGTGACAATTTTTCAGAAAAACAAATGGTTCTAGTAATCAAGTTTCTCTTTATCACCTCTTCACATCATAATACTTTTAAACTGCCAATCTCTTGCTTTTATGTAATCATATTTTATGTAAGATACAAATCTTCATGTAGCTGCAGCAGCCTAGTGGTCATGGCTGCAGACTCGCGGCTGTCGGTTTTCATAGAGTTGTGGGCCTAAATCCTCGCATTACGTGGTGTGGAAGTTGGAAGAGGGGGGGGGCAGCTCATGTGTCATCCTTGTCACTTGATTTATGTTCAAAATTATGAGGTCTGTCACCAAAAGTTCTTGTGTTGCTTCTAGTGCGATGTTAACAAAAACAAACCAATAAATCTTCATCCCTTTCTTCTGCATTCCAAGATTTGATTTGTATGAGGCAACATGAGCCTCTTATTTCCACAACAACTTATTTTCCAGGCTCTCTTTTCTTCTAACAAATCTGAAATTTTTTTGCATCCATGTCAATTGTTATATATCATATTTAGTAAAATCCTCTATTATGGATTTATAAATTCATTAAAAACTGTAAAGCATTTAATTTATTAATTTTGCTGTATTATTTTGTTAGAATTTTAAGAATGATCAATAATTTGTGTGTAATTCTTTGTTTTCATTGATATATAGCCTTATTAATAAATTCTATGTTTATATTAAAATTTTGTTGCTTTCAGGTTCCTGGTCAGGAATATCAGGATCAGAAATATCCTCTGGGTTGTCTCCCAGGAGATCCTCACAACGTGTGGCATTTGAGATTGTCTCAGCAAAGACAAATAGTGATTCTAAAAAGAAATTTGTGGTGAGTTATTATATAATTACATTTTTTTATATAAAGGTTATGCAGAATAGATCTTAAGTTTCTACACATAGAAAAATTACTTTTATTTGTATAATGCTGCTCTACATTGATTGCCAATATTATTTTATTTATTGTATCTAATGAAATGAAAAATTGCCTCTAGCTATTGATTCAAAACTTGGCCTTGAATGCTTAGTATTAATATTTTTTTACTATTTATAATTATTATATTTTCCTCTAAAAATAGCAAAATGAAATACAAATTATTTTATTACTTTTTACTCTTTCAGTCAACTTGTGATTGATATCAATCTTCTACCTGATTAATTGTCATAGAAATTTAGTATTTATTCATTTATGCTTAGGAGAAATTGATATTTTCATATGTATTAAATGGATAAGCAATTTTTGATGAACAATTGTGTATATTTTGTTACATTTTTCCTGAATATTTGAATTACTCATAAATTGATATTTTTTAGATAGCTTCAATTTTTTAAATTCGTTCTTAATTAAGATAAAATAATTTTTATTTTAAATGAAATTAAAATAATAAATTTATATTATTTGAAAAGATAGTAAAATTATTTATTTCTTATGTCTTTTTTTTTTGTACTAAAGAATGAGAGTAATGTAATTGTTTTAATTTTTCAATCACAAATATAGTTAAGTCATTTATTCCAGAGCTACACTCTTCTGATCAAAAGATCTCCCGGTCTGGAGACCCAACCTGGTGTTCTGGAGCGACGCTACTCCGACTTCTTGAGCTTATACCAAACACTTAAAAAGCTATACCCTATGCTTTTAAATAGCTTTCCCTTTCCCAAAAAAGCCCTTCTGGGAAATTTCACTGCCGATATCATTGCAGAGCGCAGTGTTGCTTTTCAACACTTTCTTGCCTATGCCTATTCTGTAAAGGAGCTGCGCCAGTCTGCAGAGCTTGCTGAGTTTTTGTACAACAGAGAAATACAAGAAGCCCATTCTATGATGAAGCTTGCGCAGTTTGAAGACTCATCAGTCTTGTTGGAAAATATTTATTTTATTCAAGAAAAAATTCTGGATGAAGGTCACTTTTCAACATACTATACATTGTGTGTTCTTGTTGCTTGCCTGAATGCTGTGGACAATGTCGTGGAAGCACAGAAGTATGCTGAGATTGCTCTGTCTTTTGCTGCAGACCACGAAAAAAATGTGCTTACTGTACCTTTGTTGGTGCTAGCAGTAAGGCTGTGGTGGGCTGTTGGCAAGGATAAGAAAGTTCTAGAGAGAAGATTACAAGAATTGAAACTGTCGGGTGTCAATATAGATAAGCAGCCAACATTGTTGGAGTTAGTTTTACATCGTGAATGTCCCTTGAAACCTATTTAAGTAATTATATGTTTAATGCTATGACCAAAGTTGTGAAATGTTGCCTGTAGAATAGAAGTGAATCTTCACTCCAAAGTAACACTTGTAACAAAGTATTACAAATTTGTTGACTCTTTCAAATTGATTTACTGTACAGGAAAGATAGATCTAATTTTTCTTTTATCGTTAACATTTGTGTGATTGAAAAGTTACATAAGATCTGATGTTATAAAAGACTGATGTTTAACTATATGCAGGTTACAAACATAAGGTGTTCTGTAATGTGTAAAAAAAGATTATTTGTGTATGATCAATCAATTTTATTTAATGCTTGTATTTTGTATGTTATGTGTATGTATTTTTGAAAAATATTATGGACTTTTAAGTAGGTAAGACATTTATTTTTGAAAAGGAAAAAAAAGAAAAATTGCAGTGCAAAATATATTTTGTTTTGGTTTTTCAAATCTCATAACTGTGTTTAAAATTGCAAATTTCAGAACCATGTTTTTGTTGTGTTTATGTATTTATTTTATAAACTCAATCTTTGTACATTTAAATATTGATAGTGAACAAGTCCTGAATTATTTTAAAGGTAATAAAGTTGATCTCCAAAATTAGCTAAATATTTTTCGCTTCATAATCTATCATTTTTTTTTTTTTTGGGGGGGGGGATCAACAAATGTTTCATTTATGTCAGTATTTTGTGTTGAGAAGTGATTATATACATACATACACACACACACACACACACATATATATATAATTTTTATTAGGTGAGTGTATTTCATTCTATCACATAGTCTAGAAATGTGTTAATGACAATGGAATATTTTTACATAGTTACTATTAAAGTTAATAATCTTATTGATTAATACTTATTGATAAAGATATTACAATTTTCCATAATCATCAGATAGTTGTATCTTGATTTAGAAATAAGTTAAAGCAATACCATTGATTTTTTTTAAATGATTGAGTTTTATTTATATATATATATATATATTGAAATGTACATCTTTTTCTGTTTGTCAAAGTATGTACAAAACTGTATACAATTTTATAAGTACTTGAAATTTATAATGATCTGAAAATAGTTTGAATTATGTACTGGAATTCATTTAATATTTGTAAAATATTACTTTATAATAATATATTTTTTATAGACTAGATTATTCATTTCTTTTAAGAAATAAATATTAAAATAGTGGGAAGATTAATGGAATTTAAAAAAAAAACATTCAGCCCTAATAAAAAATATTTTAGCTTTTTACATTAAAAAATCAATGAAAATTAATGTAATTGATTTAAAATTAATTCAATCATATTTTCTTAGGTGAACAGCATGATTTTCTATAAAAAAAGTTGCATTTCAATTTTATGTTGTACATTTGTTTCTTCATATTTAACATCCATTTGAAAATTATTTCCATTGATAAATTTTTTATTTAGAGTATATATATATATAGCCATAATTCTATCAAAATTCTAATTCCCATTAGTTTTCTTGATCTTGCACATTGTTACAATTTAATTTTTCTATGGTTTGATACTTAGGATATAATTAGAATTTTATCCATTTATATCACCGAAAAAAAAAAAAAAAAACTCAATTCTTATTCTAAGAGTTTTTCTTACTATGACAAATTTTAGTTTTATTTGTAAGTATTACAAAAGTTGATGAATCTCATTCTAGAATTATATCTTAGCCAATTTTTTTTAGTAATTATTGATTTTTACTTATGAATACATGTGAAACATTTCATACTTTCATTTTTAAAGGATAAACTGCATGCTTACAGAACTCCAGAGCAAATAAATGAACCCTGGCATTGATTGTGCTGCAATATCTTATGAAAGAAAAAAGGAAGTGAACTTGAATAATTTGATTAAAAAGCAGACTTTTAACAAAATTTAACCTTAAATTAATTTGTATTACTTATATGCAATGACCAACATGCATGTTTCAAAAATGATGATATGATTCCATTGAAACATTTTCTTTTAAATATCTTAATAAGAATCATATTTTATTTCTGATTTTTAATTCTCCTGCAGATCATATAATTTTTATTCAGAAAATCTACTAATTTTAGCTGTTAAAATAATGCATATCATAAATATGATTAAATATCTCTACTGACAATCATTTATTTTTTCAAAATATATATAGAACAAATGGGTTTTTGCTGATATTTAGCTGTTATTTTAGAACAAATTTTTGAAGTACTTGCATGAAAGTACTAGTTAACATTTCAAACAAACAATTTAATCTCTGATAGTTATTTTAAATGTGTGTTAATCAGCTTCATTATATGCATGCCTTTTTATGAAAGTCATGTATTTTTTTTCCTGGTAATTATAACCTATTAATAATTTCTTTTCCTTGACACATGCATGTTTTTTTAATAGCTGAAAGTAGAATTTTTCAAATTTTATTTCATAGTAAAATATTTATTTTTTATAATTTAATAGACATTTAAAAAAATTATGCAAATCACTTCAAGAAACTACTTGTTAATATTTGAAACATTTCAGTAGCAATTATTAGTGTGTATACTTATTTAAAATTCTTTACTTCGAAGGATAAAAGAATCATGAATATAAAGACAATAATAGTATTAAGACTTTTCTTTTAATTATAGCAAATTGGAAAGTATTTTAATTAAGCTCAAAAAATTACTTGAAAAGTTTTTAGTATTATTAGTAATTTTTGGTTCATAAAACTATACATAATATCAGTTGAAAAAAATATCTCTGTGTATGTTTTATTGAATTTACCTTAAAGCAATAGGTGTAGAAAGTGCCTTTAAAATTTTCATTTATATAGTTTTTTTTAGTGCTTCTATATGAAAGTAGCCATTAAAATAAGATTGCTGTTACACTATTTCATTGCCAGCTGAAGCTGAAATGTTTCTGATGCTTGTATGTTACACATTATTTTTCAATTAAAATATTTTTGTTTGAGTTCAATAAGTATTTATTTTTCAGTGACCATTTGTTTATTTAAAAAAAATGAAATTTTTAATTGATTATAATGGGAAAAAAAATCATTTATTCAAAATATTATTATTGAAACAGGGTTACATGTTTTTATAATTCATACTGAAATTTTTTATGTATATGTATTGTTTGATTTATCAATATAATTGATTAATACAATTATAATTTTTATTCTGTTCTGTTGAGAATGCATTTTAATATCTAAAATATATTTTGATATTAATGAAAAATATATAAATGTTGACTGAATTGATAGAATATTGAATTCAAATCTATACATATACTTGATAAAATTTTAAAGAATTTTACTAAAGACCCAGTGATTGATGAAAAGATTTTGATTTATGTGTTATAGCATATTTTTCTTCTGATAGTTTTTATAAAATAGACTTTGTATGTAAAATCAAAATATAACATACCTATATTTTGAGTTATTAATGCAATTGAAGCTTTGTATTGCTTTTGTACATAATTCTTAAAAACTTCATAGCAATCAATTCTTGAAAGCTTCAAAAACCTATCATGCATTATTTTAATATTTTTTAATGTAACAAAGTGTTATCCAGAAAATATTTAAAAAA
Organism: Nephila pilipes; assembly: GCA_019974015.1. Taxonomy (NCBI): domain Eukaryota; kingdom Metazoa; phylum Arthropoda; class Arachnida; order Araneae; family Nephilidae; genus Nephila; species Nephila pilipes. Next base: position 1,069,950 of record BMAW01020911.1, on the reverse strand, counting down.
ATAGAGAAGATAGAAAGTGATAAACTTGAACTAATGCATGAATTATAAATAAGGAGAATAAAACTGCAAAATGCTTAAATATTTTTCTCTAGCTGTGATATTCTAGATTTAATATTGTATTTACATTTGTTTTATGTTATGTATTTTTTTGTTATTCTGTATAATACATCTGCAAAAAATATGAGAATAATTGTAAAATATTATGTATTTAAAGATTCTCTAATATTGTATGTTACAAGTGGGTAGAACATTTTACCACCCACCTTATGTTATTTCTGACATGTGGAAGTTGACTACTATTAGATCACTTTTATTTATAACAAATCTTAATGTGCTAAATTTTGTGTTCTAGAATTTGAAAGATATATAAAAATGTAATATATTAGTTTCTGTAGAAGTTCAGCTGAAAGTTAGTGCAATACTGTAAAAAATAGTCCATTTTCTTCCAATACATCATATAAAAGTCATAAGTAAAGAATTTCTTAGTGCAATTAAGAATCTTTACTTTTTGCATTCATTCTTAAAATCATTAATTTAATGCATTATATAAAATATCTGTTATAGATGGAACACATAAAATTTATATATTCTGATTTCAAACTCTTTTTATATCAATAGACAGTGCTTTTTATTTAGATACTTTGATATGAAATCAATACAATACACTTATTGTGCTTTAGATGTGAATGAGTTAATTACGTAAAGTGCAAGTTCAAATGAATGGCTTAGTAATTATTTAAAAACTCACTCATATATTTGGAAAACTTGCAATGTTTTTTTTAAAATCCTTTTTGCAGTAGTTCATAATTTGTTATACTTAAAACATTAAAATGAATAAATTTAAAGCTTTTTAAGTAAATTGGCTTCCCCCCCCATGTTATGTAATGAATTTTGGTCAATGTAAATATATAAATTGGGTGAGATTAATACCCAAATTATTCTTTTCTATAGAAAACTCCAGTAGATAAAATATGTATCTGTAAAATGTATTGAATGTTGATATGATTTAACAGTAAAAAAATAATAAAGATATATTAACATATTTGTATATTGAGAAACTTCATTGCAATAATCCGTTTTACAGCCATAAGATGAATAAAGGCTTTGAATAATTGTAGATTGATTAAAATTAGATTATTGCACAAAAAGTTGATTGTATTGAAAATTATTAAAAGGTTGATGAATAGACATTCTGTTTTTAAAATAGCCTTAAGCACAATTTCTATCCTTCCACTTCAAGAACAAAGTGCAAATTTTTTAATATAGATTATAGAAAGTAAACTTACAATGTATTTAGTTTTGTTTATGAAGGTAATTGTTATAGGTTTATTGTACGTCAAACACTGATCCAAGATTCATTTGATTTTACAATAAATATTTTTTTAGACCTATTGAAGTTGCACATTATTTAGAAAAAGAAATAGAAACTATATTAAATATTAATTTGTAAAAACACAAAAAAATTTGAAATGCAGATAATACTTTTATATGTGTCTGGAATTAGATACTACTACAGTATTAATTTACATTTTTTTTTTTGCATTTGTTGTTGAATATCTTCATGTAAAATATTTACTTTTAGAAAATGCTGGCCAATTCGATTAAAATGTCATTCTTTTTTCCCCTTCTCTTTATCATTTGTATTTGTTTATTCTGGTTTACCAGATTCATTCATGATTCCTAAAGCATGTACCCTCACTGTTAATTCTTTTAATTAAAACAAACATATTAAAATATTACGTGCTTTTGCTGGATAAAATTTTTTAGCAAATTTAAAAATATGTAACAAATCAAGTACATTTTATTACAATTTGATTATTTCACGACTGATTGTTATTTATAACTTTGTGTATTTAAGAAATCATAATCTACTTAGAATTTAGCAAATGTAATCATATATGTCAATACATCTAAAAGATCCAAGAATTAAAATTATGAAAGAAATGAAGAGTCCACTCATAAAAATTTTTAAAAAAATTCTCTGATACCAACAAAAAATTTTATGTATTCATTACATGACATTTCTATTTACCTTGTACAGCAGTGTTGTCAATGATACTCTTTTCCTAATAAGAGGGGGGGGGGGAATTGAGCTTTGCCTAATGCTAAATGGGACAAGTACATAATTTTTTAAGACGGGAAACTGTTCCAAATTTAATCTATCAGCTTTTTTTTATCCTATAGGAAGCAACATACTTATTTCTGTTCATATTAATCTTTCCTCTTTCAGTATGAAAAAAAAAAATGTTTCATTATCAGTCTCATATTGTAATACTAAATTAATATTTTAATTTTGCCTGATAAAGGAAAAAAATGGCATTTTTTTTAAATAATTCAAAATTTAATGCATTACGATATATAATTACATATGTGCTAATAACAAAAACTTATTTCAACGTTTAAATTTTTTCCCCTGAAATTGTGTTCTAAATTTTGTACATTGCTTCCATGACATTAGGCAAAAGTACCCTTAAACCCTCTTAACTATAACACAAAGACTTTGACGCTCAACTTTTGTGTTGCATTATATATATATGATTGTACTTGGTGAAATGGGAAAATTACATCCATGATGTAATGACGACCAAACTAAAATAAAATTAGAAGAGACAATAAAAGTATCCAATTTAAAAAAATGGAAGAAAATTATTCTTAAATACATATTTGTAGAATTTTGTTTCTTAATAAGTGACACATAAAAATGTAAAAAGTAAAATTTTATTTATGGTACATAATGCATTTTGTTAATTTCAAAATATATTAAGACAGTGGATAAGAGTAAATTTTTGCGACAATAATTTAATAAGTTTATTAATATCTATCACAGCACACATATTTAACTAATTAATTTATAGATTTATACCCTAAACATTCATTAAATTTTTTTTTTTGCCTTTAATAAATTATCTTTAGCATATTGCAAAGTGTATTTTTGACTATTTAATCATGAGCTACAACATTTTTTAATTTACAAATCTGCCTGATTGTTCTTAAAAAGTAGAACATAAATATAAAGTTTCAATACAAATTCACTTGATTTTTTCTCCCTTTTTCTTCCTTCTCAACACTTCAAATTTGTCTCTTATCACAGTCAGAATGGTTTCTCTACCCGTAACTAAGTATATTGCTGAAATTAATTTTTTTTCATTAATATAAGCATTTTTTAAAGCAAACAAATTATTCAAAACTTGAAACTTTTTTTTTTATATATATATAATACTTCACATACCTGTTTTTCTATCAGTATTAACTTATAATTTGAATAAATCTACCAATAACAGAAGTCTTTTTCTCTTATAAAATTCCCAAAAGAATCTTCCTTAACAAACAGTTAATATTTAAATAAACAAAAAAAGCACTTAATATGCTAGGTTTTTAGATTTAAAGCCTACTTTGAATGCAAAACTTGCTTAGAATGAACATAGATTATGTTTAAATACTTAAACTTACATGAAATTATTTTACAAATATTACAATAAAAAATGCTCTTTACAAAAATCATGTATACATAATTTTTCCTTCAGCAGAAAAATAATGGAGATTTTAAGCAAAGGAAAATATTATACATAAAATCAAATTTGTGCAAAGTAATTTGCATAAATCTATTGTTTTTAAGTTAATAAAGAGGACGAAAACATTCTCAAGCATTAATATGACACAGTATTCATATACCTTTATAAGGAATATTCAGTTTTTAAATACATAATTTCAATGTTGTGACCATTGAATTGATTTTATATCAATTCCTGTTTGATACATTTCCCACAATGGGCTCATTTCACGTAATCTCTTCGCATGATATATACATTTTTCAATGGTGTACTCTAATTCTTCTTCAGTAGTGAATCTCCCTATTCCAAACCTGTAAACAGATATAATACACATATAAAAGGAACTTCAATCAAAAAGACAAAAAAAAAAAAAAAAAAAAAACCCACCCAACTTTTTATTTTATTTGGCCGAATAATTGGAAACACTAAAAAGCATGCAAGATAACTTAATGCTTTATCTCATTATCAGTAATTGACAATTACATCATATTCATTCAGAACAATTTTTTTTTTAAAGTTCAGTGACAAACTTAGAACTAAAAATTTAATTTTGATCATATTTTACATATTTTTTTATATTTTTCTTCAATACTAACAACCATACAACAATCTACATTTTCATTCTTTTTAAAATAATGCATTTGGTTTTGGTTATTACACATAAACAATGCAGGATATTTCAATAAAAAATTAATTATACATATTTTTAATATTTATAGCAGGTTATTAGCAATTACTAATTCTATATATTTGGGTACAAATATATTAGAAATATAAAAGCTACAACGATAAAAAATTCATATTGATGAATCTATGAGAAAGATCAATATGTAATATGTACCTTATTGACGAATGTGCTAAGTCTTCATCACTTCCAATAGCTCTTAATACATAAGATGGCTCTAATGATGCAGATGTACAAGCACTAAAACGAAACAAAATTTTACACTCTTCCCAACACCAATAAATTAGAAAGTGATTATGTTATTGTCTGAAAATAATGTCCAAAAATCTTAAAAAAGATAATCCAATTAAATACAAAATTTCTATTTAACACTTCAGATGAAGAATGAAATACAATAAAACAGTTTAATTTATGCAAGAACATAAAATATTTTACATAATAGTAAAATTTTAAAAGAAATAGATTAAGAATACTGCTTCAAATATTCTTCATCAGATACAATTTATATTCTACAACTTAAATCTTATTAAGTTAAATTCCTTTTTATTGAAATTTAAATTAACATAACACATCACTATTGACTATTCTAGTAATCAAAACCATTATATAAATAAATGATTGAACTTAATTTTTAAACTGTCACCAAATTAAAATTACATTTATAATTATTTTTAACAAGTTTAGAATCAGACCCAATACTGATTTCTAATTTGCTGATGCACCTTTTAAATTTAAATTAATATAACAAAGTGAAATTTGAAATGAATTAAAAGAAATTTTTATTTTAAAAACAATAAACTAACACACCTTCCTGATGACAAGGCAACATCTTTTAAGGCCATTAATAAACTTTCACCTTCAATGTACGCAAAAGATAAATTAACACAACCTGTAAAATTAAAAAGGTGATTTGTTCCAAGTTATATAATTACTTATTTGTTACAAAATTAATACACTTCAACAAATAAAGTAATTATTTTTTAAGTAATTAACAATTATTTTCTTTTAACTGCAAACATTTTTAAAAACCACTTTTACTTATGCTTCAAATTTGTCTAAAAATCATTAAATTATATGTTTTATTAAATTTTATCTATACACTTATTAACTTCTTAAAAATTTTATTTTGATAAAATAAATTAATTTGATAATTATTGAACATATTACAACATTTTATAGCTGTATAAAGATTCTAGCCTAATTAAAAATAAGAGTTTTTATATAAGAACCTCTCAAAATTAAAGTGAAAATGTGCATATATTAAGTGTAAAAATTTTCTTTTTTTAAATTTGAAGGATATTTTTTAATGTTAAATTCAAAAATTATTTTTAAGTTAATCATGTTTAGAAACATTTATGTTTCTAAACATGATTTATAATGTTTCATTCTTTTATAGACAGTACAATTTTTCAATCAAATATATAATCATTAATGCATTTATAAATATAACAATCAAAGCTAAGATTCTACAAATATTTTACAGTGTTTATGTATTTAAGGTTATTAACAAGAGCATTTAATACATTTTAATTGCATATAATTTTTCTCTCATTTCACAATAAAAGCTATGGTTATTACTTTGCAGGGGCAGGAGAATGGAATTCAAATTGCTTTTTCCAAATTAACATTCAGCTTCAAGTGAATATTAGGAGGGGGGGGGGAATGACACTGCCACTAATATTTAAAATATATGTTTTGGTTCTGTTACACAAATGAATAGATGAATCAGTATTTTAAAAGTTCTTATTATGTACAAATAAATAGGAGAAAGACTTCTGTCATAGGAAAAAAATCCTATTTCAAAATATTATACCTGGATATGTCATTTCTGCATCACCATTACGAATTACTTTTGGTATTTCAGTTGTGATTCTATCAACTAACCTTTTGGACAGCCTTTCAATTCTTTTTGTATCATACTGAAAAACAGATATCAAAAACTGAGCTATTTTGAGTTAAGAAAATTTTATTTTGTGACATATTATTAGAATAACCTATATTTCACAGATGACATATATGGAAACAGATGATACAAATTTCAGTCATATATAGAAAGAGATGATACAAATTTTAAAAATAAAATCAACTGTATTTTTAAAAAAAGTCCCAATTGATATACATTTAATTTGTGAAAGTATTTATTACTAATAAATTGTATTAGCTTAGTATAAATGAGCAGAAAACTTTAATTCTGTTCATGAAAATGGAAATGCATCATTATCTCACTATAACTAATACAAAAGTTTGCCTTTTAACACAATGTATATCTTCACTGTTATATTATCATTTTCCAACATACTTGTTTACTTTTGTTGACAGCATTTAAAAATTATCATTTATTTAAAATGACACTACAAAAGTGGGGGTAAAAAAAGCTTCTGCTTTAAAGGGAAAATGCAGTTTTGTAGATAATAATTACTTAAAACAATTACAGCAATTAGCTTAGGTTTCATCCATTTCAGGAAATAAAACAATATGTTGAGAATTTCCAAACTGTCTAATTTAAAATTAAATCAACATATATTTATTATTTCAGAATCATATACAAAAGAGACTAATTTAAAAAAAAAATTGTTTGATGTTTTTCTTCAAATGGGTTTTTGTTTTCTCCCTTTCTTTGATCTTTAAAATTAAATAATTACATACTGACAAGAAACAGATTTTTTTTTTTTGTATAATTAAGACTTAATCTATATTTTGCATAATTAAGACACACTCTACAAAATTCAAAAGCAAAATAACATCAAAATATCAAATTAACTACAGAAAAATTATCAAACATTTTTGAATAGCAACTATCTATATGTAATACAAAAGTAAAAATTCTATACAGGATTATTTTTAAACAAATTAGCTATATTTTTAAAGTAATATTTTAAAAAGTTGGTTTAAAATTACTTCCATTTCTTTTCCTGAAATTTCACAAGCAGCTCCAAACCCAACAACAAGAGGTGTTGGAACAGTACCACTTCTCATACCTCGCTCCTGTCCACCACCACTTTGAAGGGCCTGCACTCTGACACGAGGCCTACGCCTTACATATAAAGCACCCACACCTGATATACATTGGAAGGTTTGTTTGAAAATGAAATAATAACTATTGTACTAAATAATTTTTATTTTTAGACACAATTCATAACATTAAAAAAAAAGAAAGAAAAGAATTACCAGAAAGGAATGAGTTAAAAAGTTTTTAAGAAAATACATGAAAATAAATTGTTATTAGGATTATAATAAATTCATTAAAGTTCGGTAAAACAAAACCATCTAATCGAAATCAATGACTTGAAATTTAAATATATATCAGTTTACTTATTAAAAATTATTTAGTACATAAGTGAGTGTATATATTGTCAAAATTTAAAACTATCAATGCCATTCTTTCATAAAAAATTATTATATATGATATTTCCTTTAAATTTCATTCTTTTCAGTGTTTGATTTTTGAAAACTTGTCTTAACTCATTTTTTTGGTAATTACACATCAATATAATATATGTAGATAACAACCTTTAGCATCTATTGGATAATACCATATTTTCTTTTCATGTCAAAACTTTTAAATAAATGAATTAAATATGAACAACAGTTTAATAATTATATATATAACTTTATCATTTTCTCTCTCTATCACAAATGCATACAGTATTATTCTGTAACAAATAAACTTCTTTGATAAAAAAAAAAAGACAAGTTTCTTTTAAATGTTTTAAATATAGAAATTAATATTTATAATGATTATTTCCCATATCTAAACATATTCAATATTATTTAATGATAAAATTAAGAAATACAGTTTAGTTAATATATACTGATTCAATTTTATGCAGTTAAAAAAAATCAATGTGTTTAAAAATAAATGTTACAGATACACTAGTGGTCAAATTTGTAGAAACCGATTGAAAGTGCAATTTTAAAATTTGATAGAATTTTGAATCCATGATTACATTTTATTTTCAAATGATACCAAGAAATTACAAACCAACAAAAAGATAATTTATTTTCAAATCTTATGTCATAAAGTTAGCTTAATTACAACTACTATTCCAAAAAATTTTTAATCAAATAATCAGAAACCAGATGCCCAAATTTTTTCGGTACTTTTTTCTTCGATTAATTAATATATTGTCAATTTAGAAAGCCTATCAGGTGATTTCTATCAAGTTATTTATTTTTTCAAACAAGAAACTTATGAAAAGTTTTCTTTCAATATTTGACATAATATATGATAATGAAATTAAAAACCACAAAAAAGAAACTGATTACCCAAACAGTGATGAAAATAGCAGCTAAATAACAACTATGAATGCTTCAAGAAATTAGAAGTGTAGTTAGTGCAAAATTCCATTTCTAAATTTTTGAGGAGATACAAGGATGTCCAATCACAATGAAATTGGACTAGTAAAGATAGTAAATGGTGCATAACAGCAAAGGATTATTAATAAATTGAGAGAACGTGTCTAACTGACTGAAAAAATCCTCATGGAGAAAAGAAAATGTAATGACAGAATGCAAAGTGAAGATAAGCACAAGATCTGTTCAATGCACACTGCAGGATATTGGTTTTAATGTTAGAATTTTACATGAGAAAAAAGCAATTTTTATCTCCCAGACAAAGATTGAAAATATTAACATCGCCTAAGACATGTTAACTGAACATAAAAAAAATGTGTATAATTAGACTGAAAAAACCAAAATCAGTCTGTTTGAGAGAGATGGTAAAAAATACAAAAGGATAAAAATTGTGGAAGATTTGCACCTTGAATGCCTAACATCTACTGTTAAACAGTCATTCAGTGTTTTAACCTGGGGTTCCATGTCTACAAAAAGTGTCAGCAAAATGTGCATGATTAATGGGAAATTAAATGCTCAAAAATACACAAATGAGATTATATGATGCTTTCCACTATGATTTTTTTTCAAGAAAGTGAGCCCTTTATTTTTCAACAAATGTAATGTTTTTCTTTCTTCAACAAAAATATTAAGGCACCAGTATTTTTTAGAATATAGATGTACTTACAGTTTTACACAACACAGAAATAAAATTTTCAATATGTGTGGTATGCTGTGCTAAGATCATAGACGTTTTTAAAATAACCCCTTCTCTCCAAAAGGTATTGCAATAAAGGTATAGTACCTTGCACTAATATCAAAGTGGTTTATACACATCACCTTCTGACTGGAAGGTTTACAGAGTGCCATGCTTCACACAAAAATCAGAGCTTTCTCAGAGACCACATTCTCTCTGGAAGGTCAATATCTGTCTCTGTAAAAAGGCAGCAAACCTTGTTATGGGTAAAAGAATTTTGTCACACTAAGTAACTCCTCATCAACAGTATATAGTTAGACACTACAATAGGATTCAGCTCCATGTTATGATGTTGTTATATGCAAAAAGTTGTTTCTAAATAATCATATTCCACTGCTGGATTGTCGCAAAAAAACCAAAACCTTAATTTATCCAAAATTTATGGAGTTACTAGCCCTCAAACCATAAAGAAATCCTTTTTTAAAAACGATATCCTCAATTTTGGCCAATAGTAAAGTGACAACAGATTGAACTCAATAATTCAATCATTAAAAACTATACTGATGTAAGAAATTTATATAACTGTTTAGAACTTTTCATTAAAGGTATTTCATAAACACAGCTGGAGAAAATGATACTATAATATTAAAAAAGGTAAATTGCTTTTTACAGCCAAAAATCAGAATCGAAATTTACAGTAAAATTTTCTACCTTTTGGGCCATAAATTTTATGAGCACTGATGGACATCAAATCAATATTCATATCATCAACATTAACAGGAATTTTTCCAACTGCCTGAGCAGCATCTGTATGAAAGTGGACCTTTTTCTTCCTGCATAAAGCTCCTTAAAAAACACCACTTCTATCACATTTTCTGAATTAAAACATTTCAATAACAAATAATTTAAAAATAAATATAATGAATGAAATACATCAAGTCAATATAGTGTAATAACATTATAAGAAAGAGAAAAAAACTTTATAAATTAACATACTATCATAATTCCTACAAGGTAAAATAAGATCTAATGTTATAGAGAACCCAAGATGAAAAATCTCTTTGCTTATGCACTCAATCTTAATACACTGAGAATACTTCTTTGCTGAATATTTTATACATCTATTCAGAAATATATGGCCAAAGAACATTATATATATGAATCCAGTTTCCACTAATTATTTATATTATATGTGAAAATTTAGGAATCAACATAAATACTCAATTAAGCATTTTATACCAGCATTTTAAGCATCATTATGTATGAAAGTTTATGTAATAACAAAAGAAAAAAAAATGTCAACTTACTTAATATACACTTAATAAGAGCTAGTTGCTATTAAATTAACTATAACAGAAATCAATATGAGGAAAAGAACTTATAACTTATACTAAATTTGGTAAAGGACACATACAAACATGCTAGAAATAAAGAGGAAAGTTTTTAATCACCATCTCATATAAATACAACAACACAAAAGCATTTCTTTATGTTAATATAATCAATTACTGCAATAGTAAAGCTTTAAATTGAATTTAGCCATGATAATAATTTCAGCAAATTTTTAATAACCCAAGAAACTAAAAACTGTATTGAAAGAAAGAAAAAAAAACACTACTTTTTTTTTAAAACCATTATTATACTTGAATTATTAAAAATCCCCCTCTTTTTGTCATACTAATATATCTCACAAAAAATATATTTAGAAAATTTTTATAAATCACTTAGTTTGAAAATTGTCCAATAACATAAAAAAGCATTATAATCTATTATTATTTTTTCAAAATTCCTAATGTGTTGTTTTAGGATAATAATCTATAAGAAAAGATTTTTGCCAAAAATTTTAGTCTACATTTATTTTATAACAAATAAACAAATTATTTAAGTTTACATTTTATAACAAATAAACAAATTATTTAAGTTTACATATAATACAAGAAATAGATTCAATTTACAATACATCTGTGGAGGAAAAGATAAAAAGGATGGCATGTAATTTACCAATTTCTTTAACAGGTTGCTGAACACCAATCTCATTATTGACAGTCATAACTGAAACAAGAGTTGTATCAGGCCGAATAGCTGCCTCGAGAGTCTAGAAAGAACAGTTTAAACATTACAATTTTATCCATTATCAAGAAAACACAATCACAACAATAAAATTAACAGTTAAAAACTTTCACATTTGACCAACACAAAATGATTTATTTTGATTAAAGTGAATGCTTGATTAGATGGATAAAGAACCAGTTTAAATTTACTATAAAAAAGCCCCCATCATCTCACATAGCAATATTTCACTGGAATGGCATTTGAACATATGATTCAATGCAGTTCTATCAATATATGGTGACTTTTATACTATTCTGCATTCTAAATACTTTGAGTGTGCTAAATTTAATTGAGGGATAAAGTTTCACATGCTTCTCAGAAAAAAGGCAAAAAGGAATGAAATTAATTTCCCCCTTTAAAATTTGTATGTAACATTTAAAAATTATTTTGTTTAAGTTGATGAAATGAATAATATAAATAGTCACACTGTATAAAATATGTAAGCAACATTTTGAAACCTTTATGTATATAATATACATTTCAACACATCTTCAATTACAATTTAGGATATACTAACTTTACTATATCTAATTATGATTTTTTTTTCTTTGGTTTTTTAAAATAACATTTAGTCACATCTAAAATAATCTACATTTTAACTGAAACAAGTCCAGCGACTGACACATACACTACGAGTTTTCAAGTAGTTTAGATTCAAATTAATTTTAAGAAAATATTTTTTTTGCAGATAACCTGTTAAAAATAAACTGTTATCTATTCCATCCAGAAAGTCATTTGTTTATATCAATTATGTCTTACCTCCATACTTAAGATTCCATTTGGCTGTACAGGTAAATAAGAAACATCGAACCCCTCAGATTCCAAAAATAAACAAGAATCCAATACACACTTGTGTTCCTAGGAAGGAAAAATTATGTTCATGCATTGTCGCAAAGAATATTGAACACTCATATAACACATGGATCAATAAGTTCCGAGACTAACCCAGAGATGGCGCTCGTAGTAAACCAGTAACTAGGTCTTTCTAGAGTACTAACCTTTGCTTGAAATGTGTCAAAATTTTAAGTCGATCGGACCAGAAACAGCTGAGTTATCGAGGTTGTAGTAAAGTCGTTTTGTAGTTTGTTTTAAAAATGGAAAAAACCGAGTTTCGTGTTCTGATAAAACATTGTTTTTTAATGGGTAAAAACACCGTGCAAGCGAAACAATGGATTGAAAAATGTTACCCGGACTCTTGTCCATCAAAAGCAACGATTTGTCGGTGGTTTGCCGAGTTTGAACGTGGTCGTACCGACACAAATGACGCGGAACGCTCGGGTAGACCTGTGGAAGCCGTTACACCGGAAAATGTGAGTGAAGTGACAAAAATTATAATGAAAGATCGTAAAGTGAAGCTCCGTGAGATTGCTGAGATGACACAGATATCATATGGAAGTGTATTTACTATCCTTCATGAAAAATTGAGCATGAAAAAGGTTTTTTGCAAGTGGGTGCCGTGATTGCTTTTGATGGAACAAAAACAGCAACGAGTCGATGATTCAGAAAGCTGTTTATCGCTATTTACTCGCAACAAAAAAGATTTCTTGCGTCGTTACGTGACCATGGACGAAACATGGATACATCACTACACTCCAGAGTCCAAGCAGCAGTGGCGCACAGCTGGCGAAAGCCGTCCGAAAACGCAGCAGTCAGCTGGCAAAGTCATGGCGTCAGTTTTTTGGGATACGCATGGCGTGATTTTCATTGACTACCTCGAAAAAGGTAAATCGATCAACAGTGATTATTATATTGACTTGCTGGTGCGTTTGAAGGAGGAAATCGCAAAAAAAACGACCGCACAGTCTCGGGACTTATTGATCCATGTGTTATATTAAACACTAGAAAGTAGGCTGCCGTCATTTTGACGGCTTCATGATTAGCATTTTTGATCCTAGGCTTCTGAAATTTTATGACTTTTATTAATTTTAGTGAAACATGCACACACATGTACAAAATTATATTCTGTAGTAAAGAGGGGAAGAAAATTTGTTATATAACTAAAAAGGCGGTAAGTCATCATTTTGATGGCAGAATGGAAAGTAGTTGAAATAGATAATGCAAATCACAAAACTATAATAAAAATGAAATATGAAATAAAAAACAAATATTTGGAAATATAAAAAGTTGTTGTTTGGACAAAAAGAACTCTTATCTCCTACTCTCCTCCATACCTTTCCTCCCCTCCTCTTCCAAATGACAGATATTTTTAAATGAAACACTTGTTTGTTCAGTGACGCAACTAGCGCTCTAAGAGAGATGATATATGATAACGAACAAATAGTATTATTTCAGTAGCATTTGACATTCAGTGGAACACATGTCTCATCCTAAAAGTCCTAGTAATGAAGAAATGATGAACATAAATTAGAAAAGGAGAAAAAATACCTGAGGTGGATGACAAATTTTTTCCACCGAAAATTGAAACATTCAAAACTTATTCTGAATTTAATGAGAAAGCACAAAAACATGTTTTGGTAAGTAAAACTAAATCTACAAATCTTCCTCTAAAAATAAACAAAAAGAAGGGAGACTGAAAACATGTTACATTACTGAATGCTTCTGATGCAGGACCCATATCAAGTAATGGAATAGCAAGAGACAGCACAATAAGGACAAGAATGCCTACCAATAGTAAACCTGGACACTAGCACTCTTCAGCTATTGGTAGATAACTCTACAAAAAAATAATACAGGCATGTACTGAAACTGAATCTTGAAAGCAACTCCAAAATGAAAACTGGTTTATGTCAATGGAAGAGTTAGATGCCTTTTTAGCTCTTTTGTACGCCAGAGGAACATATTGCACTAAAAGAATCTCTGTCAGTAATTTATAGAATAAGATGTGGTTGCCTACTTTTTTCGTGATACTATACAGCAAGATAAGTTCAAGTAAATATTGAGGTTTACGAGATTCGATAGAAAATCTATAAGATCTCAAAGATTATAAAACGACAAATATGCTCTATGCAACTATTTTAGTCTTTAACTGGATGCCCATTCTTACAATACATACCAAACAAGCTTGATAAATTTGGTATAAAATTTTGAGTTGCAGCAGATATAGAGTCCAAATACATGCTAAACATCATTCCATATTTAGGAAAAGATGATACTAGACCAGTCAACTTATCACTTTCACACTATGTCATTTTATGTCAGTTGGAACCATACTAGGGCAAAAGGCATGAATGTCACTACCGATAACTTTTTCATTTCCTTTACTCTTACTGATAAATTGAAAACAAAAAATTCTAGCATTGTCAGTACAATGAAACAATCAGGGCGAGGAATTCCAGATGCCACAAAATATTTAAAGCACCCACTTTATTCTACATTGTGTTTATAAACACAATGATTTCACCTTAACTGTGTATCTATGTAAGGAGAATAAGAATGTTTAGGTTCTAAGCGATCTACACCAAACTGTTATCTAATAGGTAATAAAAAGAAAGTGCACAAAACTGTGGCATTTTATAATTCTACAAAATATAGTGTAAATATTCTTGATCAAATGATGTATAATTATTCAGTAAAAGCCAGAAGTCGAAGATGGCCAATGTAAGTTTTTTACAAGATTATGGATTTAGCTCCAATAAAAGCATGGATTCTGTACAAAGCTACAGGAAATACAATACCCAGAAGAGATTTTTTGCTTCAATTTTCTGAAAAGCTTCAACAAAATCATGAAGTCATCAAAGCAGCTCCACATACGGTTTCTTGAATTTCTGGTCAGATATCGAAATCACAAAATCGTCTCAATGCTAAATTAGGCTATGTAATAAAAACAGAACTGCACATACATGTTGCAAATGTAATCAATATATATGTGATAAATGTAGTGTAGATGTAAAAAGTATGATTTGGATTGAATGTTACAAGTAATTATGATATTTCACTTATTTAGCCATTTACAAGAGGTAAACAAAATGACCGTTGTATTCTTTATAATATTAGTTCAACTTTACAAATCATAATATTCCACATTTAAAAGTGATTTTTATATACTGCCATGCTTAATTTTTGAAAAAAGTTTAATTTAGTAAGATTTTGTTTTATGTGTAAGTATTTTCTTCCTTAATATGTGTTTTTATTGACATCAATATACATAAATACTCAAAAGTAAATTCAATAAACTATAAAAAAAAATACTATTTCTTGTTTGGAAATGTTAATATTTTTGATAATTTTTATTTAAAAATGTGTTAAATATATTTTATTTTTGATTTTATTTCATAATCCTCTGTCTTTTTAGTAACAGAAAAATTCCTGTCTTTCTAAGTGTTAAATATAAAAATTATTATAAATATTTTAAAATTAGTTTTGTTAATTGTACAAAATCGCATATTAAAAACAGGAAAGTAATGATTATGGAAAACAGTTTCATAAATATGCAACTGATATATATTATAAGGTATAATATAATAATACTCAGTATGATTATAACTGACCAAACTTACAATCTGAGTGGTAATAATATGCTTTTTCTTTTCTCCATAGAAATGTGCCACACCTTTAATAGCTATGTTGTTTGATTCTGTAGCTCCACTGGTGAAAATAATATCTTTTGGATCAGCACCAATGAGCTCAGCAACTTGCTTAAAAATGAATAACAATTTTAATATTTTTACATAGTCGCCTATTCTAAAATACAAACTTCCATAAAAATTTATACACAAGATTTAAAATATATTCTCTTTATTGAGTGCAGCTTTATAGTACTTTTAATATATTGCTTTACTTATAACTATAAATCTAATTTTGAGAAAAATTAATATATGGGAAAAAACAAGACTTACTTCACATATTTTAATCAGCTCAAAATAAAGAATATTTTTTACATAATAAAAATATTTAATAATAACTCTTGTTGAAGCAACTAACTCTTAGATTCCGTAACTGTTAGATGGTGTTAATGCTTTATGAGGACTATGTACCTTACCCTTTAAAAATCAGTTGATTTTATAATTATGTAATGATTAAAGTATTTAACAAGATTTCTTTAGGGACTGAAGATTCCATAATTTGTTACTTAAACTAGATTTAAGCTTGAATTTTTTTCCTTTAAAATTTGTTGAGAACAACATTCCCAGCTTTAGTACAGTTGCTAAATTTATAAAGAGTAACATTTTCTTTTTATGCACAAGACATATTTTTTAATTATTAAAATGCTAGTTTTTAATTTCTAATTTTTTTTTTTTCATAAGGATACTGAATCTAATTAAAAATATTTTGTTACAAGTTTGATACTTCTATACAAGATTTATGTTGTATAAAACACATGGATTGGGAACACTACACATTTATCATAAAAAATATTAACCCATCATAAGTAGTATCTCAAGAAATATTTACAAACACAAATAAGTTTTAAAAATTAAAATACTGTTTAAAAGTAAAAAATCCAAGTATTATCAATTTATCAAGTGAAATTAATTCAAAGTCATCAACCTCACACAAAGATGACTATCTTAACCCCATGGTGATGAAATTTATTTAAGTGAAATAATGATTGTGTTATTAATAAACATAAGCATCAGTCATGAAAATACCAGAATCTAATAAAAATTTATAAAAACAAAGCAATATTTTTAAATAAGAAGTACTTTATGCACTTTGGAACCAGTTTTCCAATAAATGAACATAAAAGTATAATAAAAATAGCATGAGTAAAATCCAGTTGACCATTTTTGGCAAGCCAATAAAATGTTACCAAATGATTAGATTGGTGCAATGAGAACTTACTGGTGTAAGCTGGTACTAGTAATCACTAGTGGCAGTATTGCACCTATTTTCATGATCGATTTAAGTTTACACATGTACCATAAAAATAAATGAAAACAAAAAGCACTTTTTTAAATAATCAAATATATACTTATAATTAAAAGATTGGAGAATACTTTTGTCAGAACACTAATTTTATTAATATTTGTTAAATAAAATTACAATCAAAATATTCGTCTTCAACAATAATATGTAGTGGAATGGGACTGAGAAACATAGGAAGATTATGAGCTTACTGTCCTTGCTTTATCAACAGCAGCTTCACTTTCCCATCCATAGGCATGAGTTCTTGAATGAGGATTACCATAGCTTGATATGAAATATGGAAGCATAGCATCAAAAACTCTAGGGTCCTTAAAAGAAAATATAAAAATTATTATACTGCTCTATATATAATTACAATATGTTGAAATTTCAAACATAAAATAATAAAGCAATAAAATTTCAAAAAATATAGTTAAAATATGAAAGTAAAATAAATACTTCATATTGGAACAACAAGATACAGTACTAATAAGAGTGTTATAAATTTCAAAATAGCAACAATGTTATTTTTAGATTCTTTTCTTTTTTCAGAATATTTCACCCAGATTGCCTTTTGGATGCAAAGAAAAGTTTTTAATTATATGATCTATTTATTAAAGTGCCAATAACTCAGTATAGTACTTCCGATATGATTGCTTTATACTTTTAATTAGAAAATAGATAACTTTTTATTTAACAAAATTTCCTTTTCTGTAAAATGAAATCATAATATTTTATGATTCACTATATCCTTTCTGTTTTGACAATTTGTCTTTTACAAGTCTCAAAAAAAAAAAATCCCTAACACAATGACACTATAAAAGGGGAAAATTAAGGTAATGTTACAGTTTGATAATCAAAATTTTCTGATCAAAGTAGTATTTAAAAATCAATATAAAATAATCAAAACATCATACAAGTGACAATAAGGAATCGCATTTGGTACTTCCCTGTTATAGCGGCCTCCCTCAAATTACACTTAGTACCAAGGTTGTTGCCAAACTCGTGGAGCCTATTTTACAACACAACCTACCTTGGCAATATTTCTCTTTTTTTTGGCAATTCATCATCGAAGGCCAATATGACGGGAACGGGTACGTTTTTGTAGAAAACTGAATTTTACAATGTTATTAACATGAATGTATAATTTTGGTTTATACTAAAAAATAAGTCTGAAGGGAAGGTCAAATAACCTTAAGAGTCAATATTAGGATTATAATGCCCATTTTAGAATAACACTTGCCAGGCCCATGAAGTTCTTACAAACAATAGAATGTTAGCTCTTGCTGACTGCTGTCAAGTCATTTTTAATTCAAACAGAAGTATATCTGCAATTTATACCAATGGGTACTTTTCCGGACTAATCATACTCTTTGATATTATCTTTTTTTTTGTCTCAGTGAATTTTCTAAGTGCAATGCATTTTCAGTTTGGCTCCAGTTGTATATTTTATTTGGATTGGAATTTAATAGAATTCAAGCAGGTCATGAATTTGAAAGAAACACTGTTCCCTAATACATTAAGCACATTTCTTTAAAATTAATGTTTCCTGTTTAAGGTAAAATATTTTCTTTCACGTAATGCCCAAATTATTATTTTTTTTCATGTTATATAACACGAAGATAATATAAATCTATCAGCTCTTTTTATTTACTTCTGGGGAAGAAGCAAATGTCAAAAGAAAACTGAAATATGAAAAGTTTTGTATCGTTCAACAAGCCAAAATGCATCGACCTGGCATTGAAAATATGTGTTTTGATTATAAAGGAAAAGTACCCAGGAATGTTAAAGTATCCAACTGCTATCCTTCTTTTTAATGATTACTAATGCAAGTGCATATATGGAATATTATGTTGTTCTCATTTGAAATATATAATGACATATATTTATAAATGTATATGACAGATTAAAATTTGATTAATTGTACAAATTGAATTACAGCAGCTTATTTTCTTGCATAAAGAGTAATCATAAGATAACTCATAACTTCGCTTTAGCTCAGATAAGTTGTAATAATTTGAATGAAAAACTTACAAGTGGGGTAGTTGCTTGAAAATCTAAATACAAAGGTCGCAATTCCATGGATGATAACAATTGCCGTGTTTTAATTTTGTCGTACATTTCGTGATAAGAAACTGGCAAAGGCTTTGCTAAAAAAAATAAAAATGCATTTTAAGAAAACTAAATCACCAAGCAAAATCAAAATGCATGATACAAGAATTAGATATAAAATTAATATCGCTGTATGTATGACATTTCGAAACTAGGAAAGACTACTAAATGAAGAACATTTCTTGAATTAATGCAGGAAATTTTTTTAGTTTCCACTGAATATCATTCAAGGATTACTAGTTGTTTTTTGTAATCTACCTTCTGACATTCGAATTGCATCAGTCCGAATACATCTCCAAAATGTTCTAGTTATCAAAAAACGGCTGGTATTCATGATTGAAAATTTGTTTTTAAGATATAATCACAATTTAAAGAAAAATGAAGATATTAAACTATCAAATTAGGTATTAAGTAATTTTATAGTCCGCCTCACATAACTCGGAACACGCTTCACACTACCCAAACAAAAACAAAATTTCTATGGTAAACAAATCCATGCAGTTACAAAATATGTTCTGTGTAAGATATGCTACAAACAAGCGAAGTTAAATTTAATTCCTTAAAATTTTATTGTAGAATTTTGGATCATATATAATAAAAAATATTTAAAAATAACCATCGAATATTTTACATTTTCAAAAACAAAAACAAAAAAAAAAAAGTTGTCAATTTCAGAAAGAATTCTTTTTATTTTCAATCCATCCACTGATTGGTAACTGTAACTATCTTCAATGTTTTTTCTAGAGGGATATTTAAAAATGTGACTATATTTCAAGTACATATCATTTATTTTTTTCAAATGTGATTGTTTCTATTGAAAGCTTTTTGTTCCTTTTTTTGTAATTTTCAATTCAATTTCTTATTGTAGTATCACCATATTGTATATAAAAAATTCACCATTTGATGTATTTTTGCATTAGGATCTGAACATTACTTTTTGTTTCGGAACTAGAGAAGAGGTTTTTTTCTCCCCTTTTTGAATTCACTCAGTTTGAAAATGGCAGGATCTGAAGAAGATGTATCCCTTGTTTGCTCTCTTAAGATTTGTTACTTAAATAGCCTAGGAAATGTTTCTCGTCAAGTTGCAAACCCCAAAAGTTTCTTACAACTCGGAAGAAACGAGTTCAGAGATATAGTTTTGAAAGTTGAATGTGGGAAAGTCCAAACTAATTTTAAAATATGTGAAATGACTCTTCACTCTAGATTTGTGAAGGAAGGAAAATCAACAATTTCCTTAAAACAACCTCCTTTGCAGATGTTCATTTCAAATTGTCCAGTCGGTAAATTAAGTATGTTTCTTAAAGTTTTGATGGCGAAAGTTCAAAAATCTAAAGACACAAAAACTATAAGTGTAAAAGATCGCTTACAAGCTCTAAAACCTTCAAGTTTTCAGGAGATAAGTCCACTCAGTTCAATAGACATAAATATTTTGAATAATAAAGTAAATTCTGCTGTAACCACAAAATCTGCTTTTCCTCAAACTCCAAAATCTTCAAAAAGGAAACTGGAAGTTGGCGAAAAAGAAAACACGACTCCAACACGAGTAAGTTTAAAACTCTGCATTTTGTTACCCACCCTTTTTTAAAATTTTGTCACCTTTATTTAGTTATTTTGTTTTGATATTTACTTGTAAATTAAAAAAATCAATGAAGGAATTTAACCCATATTTGTCATTTGTGTTAAAGTGTTGTTTCAGGAATGTTATGTTTCAGAAATCTGAATATACTGACAAAAATCTGGTAAAATCAATGGCAAGGAAAAGAAGCAGTAATGCAAATGTCATTCATAATTATAAATATGTGAAAAGAAGTGCCTTTCTTCCAAAATGATTGTATTAAAGAAAGAGCTCTCTTTTTTTTTTTTTTATGATAGCCCTCTTATGCATAATATATATTTTAACACATATACATACAAGGCACTATTAATTTGCAAGAAAATAAATTGGTAACACACTCTAAATAACAGAGAAATTTATAGTTATGTTTATAATCCTTTAAGAGTTTTAATTGTTATTTTCAATTTGCTTTTAAAAGTTGTTAGTGATATATTCAATGTAGCAGATTCAATTAGATTTGTCTCATTTAGTATGTTTGTAAGTGTAACATTTATTCTTGGTTGTAGAACAATTCTCATGAATTGCATTGATTATTTGGAATGCAGTTTATCCCCCTTACCCTTGGGGATGAAAATTTTGCTATTTATTCTTTTATTATGTATTTATACTTCATTTTATTTTGAATGTTCAATGATAAAAATGTTTATCACAAATGAATAATTTTTTTTTTTTACAAAATAGGTTTGAGGAAGAAAAGTGATGGTTAAAATAACACATGATTCAAAATGTATGGTTTTTAGCATACAGCTGAATTAATGTATTTGGGACTTGTATGACCTTATTACCTTAACCATGACCATTTTAACTAAGGCCAAATATAGAGTAAAAAATCATTAAGAAATAATTTTCTATATTTTTAAACAATTGTAATTCTATAAGATTTTTTAAATTTTTATAATCTTGTCTACAATTCAGAAAACAAAAGGAACAGCTTTAGTATGCCCACCTGCCAAATTTGACACCATTTTTTTGGCGCCAAGTATCATGTTTTAAAAAAGAGTTACCATCAAAATTTCCAACGAAATTCCATATTCAAAAAATAAAAATACATTCTCCAAATTTATAGATATTGTTAAGAGTACTAGACAGGAAGGTGAAACTATGATTCTGAGTTTAAGATTCTATCTTTTTGTGACATTTATGTTTTAAAAATTATTTGTACAACTTGGAAAATTTTTTTGTGTGCACCTAATAATGACATTTCAATCATTTTATTGAACTATAAAATAATTTTTTTAGTCCAAAAGTTCTTCCCCTTTAAGTTGAATATAGACATGATTTTTCAGATATATTTGCATTTAAATTTAAATGCTTTTCTTAAATATATATATATATATATACAAAATATTTTACTCATCATGTAGAAAACAATTTAGTGAACCCAATCTTTTAATGATAGTATTGTATATTTTCTTTGAAACAATTGTAGAACTTTGTAATTTTGAAAATTTAATTTATTTTCTTTTTTCATATAAAAAACTATTTTTTAAACATAGGTATTGCTTAGAGTGCCATCTAATGGGCTGTGGTATGGGTTGATACAAATTATCTTTTATCGCAAACTTGGCGGTATTTTTTGGCGAAAAATTTAGGTGGGTGATACTAAAGCTGAGCCAAACAAAGTATAAATTATACAGAAAATTCAATTAAGTATGAACAAATTGAGCTATAAGAAATTAAAGTCAAATGTCAAAATGTTGCATTGAATTGGCTCACAAAAGATCAGTATCATTACAACCAAGAGCTAAAACTTTTACTACTTATCAAATTAGGCAAATAGAGCTTGTATCAATGCTAATAATTTTAGCTATATGGTGAGAGAAAAAAATGAACTCAAATTAAGACGAATTGCATTGTTTCAATCTGACTGCAAGAAAATGTAAATATTGCATTATTATGTTAGAATGAAAAGTTATTTATTACATGTATGAAGGAGTGAACATAGTTTAAGTTTTAATTGTTTGTGAATTTACATAATTTTTTATTCTTTTGTGTGTGCTTCTATAACTTTTCTTCAGGTAGAAATTTCATTGCAGAATATTTAAAAACTGATTCGAAGCAACTATTTCTTTCTTTTCTTTTTTTTTGTATTTACCTGTTGTAGTGCCTCCCAAACAAATTGCAATTGTCACCAAGCAACCAAGATATATTGCCAAGGTCATCCCCAAGCTAGTGAAAACATAACAATAAAAGTACCTAGTACATTTTTGCATAAGATGTAAAGAATGTACTTTTCTCAATCCAATCAATTTTGTTCCTAGTTTTGTGTCACACTATGGATATCAACTTTTTGCCCAGCAGTGCATTAAACTCAAAACAGTTACAAACTGTATTCTGGAATCATTAAACCAATTTCCAATGTGGAAGCCCTTCTTTTTACGTTGCTTGTCCAAATGATTTTGTCATAAATACATAGTTTTGGTATTTTCGCATTATCGCTTGTCCAATACTTGGTTCTAGAAAAAAATTGATATGGCATCCATGTCATTGTTTGGTAAATTAACGATTGTTTGAATTCAAGTGACTTGTAAAAATGGT
Source organism: Nephila pilipes (assembly GCA_019974015.1). NCBI lineage: Eukaryota > Metazoa > Arthropoda > Arachnida > Araneae > Nephilidae > Nephila > Nephila pilipes. Next base: position 1,046,503 of record BMAW01020911.1, on the reverse strand, counting down.
AGAATTAAAAATTAAATTTTTTTAAAAAAACAATGTGATAATATAATCACAAACAAACATTGTTTTCAAAAATATAGTTGCATGTTGTTTCTTTAGCACTGCAAATATTTATTAAAATTTTGCAACTTACCTTCGCGTTACATCTTAGTAGTTCAGTGATTGATTATTGCAGTCTATATTCATAATTTGTCTTGGGGTCATTGTAAAAGTATGCAATTTAAAGGGAAGTACCTTTTTTTATATGTATATATATCTTGTCATCAAAGAAAGATAATGTCAGACTGTTCCTTTGTGATTTTTATATTGCTTCCTTTTGCCAATACCTGTATTTTTTTGACGTATGCCCAGATTTACTAAATTATATGTGATTTAACATTTCATGCTCAGAGAAGAAGCCAGCCTTTTCAACCAACAATCAGAATATTTTCCTGCTTTTTATGAGTTTGATACAAATTTCACTTCCATATTTTTAGAAATTTAGATTATACAAAAAAAGTAGATGAAAAATATATATCGAAACCAAATGTTGACAAAAATGATGCTGCAATTTACCATATCAAAACATAATACAGTTTCTGTGAATCGTTGTTGAACCGTTGTAATTTGGCATACTCTGTTACTTTGGTGACTCAGTAACATAGCTGTAAGTCACGTAAGTCAATTATAATACAAAATTTTTTGTCTGTTTCCTTATTCCTGAATTTTCCATATCTTTTCTAGAAAGTAGTTAATATAGCACGACCCATTGCACCTCGCCTTTTGACTGTTGAACAGAAAAGAGTGATGAGTGCTGTCATGACTGGAAGGAATGTGTTCTTTACAGGAAGTGCAGGAACTGGGAAGTCTTTTCTTCTGAAGCGAATTCTTGGAGCCCTGGCACCAGAGAACACTTTTGCCACTGCTAGTACTGGAGTGGCAGCATGTCAAATTGGAGGTATCACTTTGCATGCTTTTGCAGGTTAGTAAAATGTTACATATTTCTAAACATGCTATAAATCCTGAGGTGCATAAATAATGCTATTTATCTAATGTTATTATTACCTTGGATGGCCAACCCACTGCACTCATGCTACAGTGTGGCATAGTGAAATCCTAATAGTTGCATAGAAGGACTTTTTAAAAATCTAAAAAATATCATCTTTAGAAACTGTAAAAATTTGTAAAAATCTTCTCATATGCTACTGAACAAATCATCCCAAAAAACAGCACTGCCTGACATCAGTATAATTGATGCTTTAGACAGCTTGATTACAGGACAAGACTATTAGTTTTAGTTTTCTTGTCTGCTGGTGTGATAGTGAATGTGACACTGTTTCTTCGGTTCAATTGATTTCAAACAGCAGAGCAAGATATTAAAGCTTTTTAAAACTTTCTTAAATTTTGACTTCACAGGGTCATGTAAAAATTTTTGTTTTCACCATGCCCATGAGTAAACCTTTAATATCAAAAGGAAAATATGAAGAGGATATTGTAATTCGTGATTTTAACGTTGTATAGGAAGAGCAATTTTTGTTCTTCAGCAAAATACTTAAAAGCGTGTTTGTTTGATATGTGGAAGTTGTGTAGCAGTGTCAAAAAACTTTAATTTCCACTGCCATTTCAAACAACTGCATAATGATTTCAAAATCAAGTATCCCATTCTGTTCACTATGCCACTGTTGCGAATGGATTTTATCAATGAATAAAAAATCAATAGACACTCTGCAATCCCTGTGGAGACAAGCTGTAGTGATAGCTTCTAATGAACTCTCTTTGTTATTGGTTCGCTATAAAATGCCTTTTTCTGATGGGGAACAAGTTATCGAAAATAGCCTGTTAATATATGCTAAAAATGTCATTAATATTAAAGTCAAAACTATGGTCGATAAAATAGCTTTGTCTTGAAATATCGTCATCATCGTTTAGAGGACATGGGCCAGAATTCTGGCACACAAATTGTCTTTGAACTACAATATTGAAATACTTTTCACTTGCTTTGTATGACAGCTGTGACATCACATATAGTGCACAGTTAAAGCGTAGTTATGAGTTGCTTGAATGATAATTTTGAGATTGTGAAACTTCTTGATGTAGTTTTGTCATGTAGTTTTTAACACAAGTGCGGACATTTTTAAAGAACTTAAAAGGATGGCATGTAGTAGTTTGCTCTAACTTTTGAAAAGACATTTTTTAAAGAACTTAAAAATGTAATTGAAGTTAACAAAGTAAGGAATAATTAAACAATGTTTGTGCAAATGGTGCACCTTGCATGGTTGGCAGGATAAAAGGTTATTAGGTTTCATGAAAATTAATTGGGAAGAAAAGTTTTTAAGTACACTGTATTACACCCATCAACACAAGCTCTATGTGTGCCAAAGGTTAAGCTCGTCTTCTGTTGTTAATCTGGTAGTGCGTTGGATTAACAAAATACAAACTCAAGTTCTGAATCGACATTTTCTTGAGCTTTTCCCAGAAAAGGAGGGCATGTAGTTTGCTCTAGCTTTTGAAAAGAAGTGCATGTGCAAGATTTTGAAATTTGAGGGATTGTGTTTAAAATATCTGGAGGGAAACAATGAACTGCCCCAAAAGTGCTTGCGAGTCAAGAATGAAAATTGGGTATGAATTCAACTTTTCTCACTGATATTATGGGACATCTAAATTGTTTACATTTGCAATCACTGGGGGAGATTGTATTGTTCCCATCTTACTTTGTCATTTGTAAGCAAACTTTTGCTTTTGTTGCGATTTTGGTGAGAAAAAGTTCAACACATTTCACATATTAATGTTGTAACTAGCTGCCAAAGTCAATAATGCTCTGAACTATCCAAGATTTAAAATTTTGATATAAAAATAAACATAGCATTTTAATATTTATGATAGATTTAAAAATTAATATTTTGCAAGATTCATTCAGTGCTAGGTTTGATTTAGTTTTCAAGGCTTTTTTTTCAATTTCTTTGCTAGACATTAGTTGTTACCCGCCTGAACTTATTACCCATAGTGCCATATTATACTAAAAAACAAATCTAAGGAACTTATTTCAACTGCAAGGTATCCAAATTATATTGACTTTTGGAATTTGTACCATATGGACTATTAAGTATTATTGTAGTTTTGGATTAACATATGTTTGTTAACAAACATTTTCTATTATGAGCATAATCAAAATCAAAATGTTATTCAAGATTAACTGATATGCACCTAAAATACCAAATTTTGTTTGCAATTTCAAAAACTAATCCTCATATAGATGACTTGGTAAAAGAAATAAAAATTCAAAACCCACCTTAAAATAAGGTATTGACTGTTTAATAATTACTTGGAATCAAATATTTCAAGTTATTCATTTTTTTTAATACATGGCTTAACTGATTGAACTTTTTAAAGTTTATTGACAATAAAACCTAATTTTGAACTTTTGTTGTATTTGTTACGAATACAAGAAAACTTTGTTTTGTTGAACTTTTATTGTATTTGCTTTTTGTAAAAAACCTCATTATCAGCTGAAAAATAGCATTTTTTTTCATTTTTATGTTGGAAGTGGTAAGCATGTTTTTTTTTTTTTTTGTTCAAATTGTGGCCCTCTTCCCAAGATTTGCCACCCTTGATTTATTCCAATGAAAACTTGTATTGGTCACATCATACCCATAAACCAAAATATGAAAACAATATTTCATAGTTACTTAACAGAAATGATTGAATGTACTATGGTTGCAAATTGAATTAATATTAATTTGTAATGTGTAAAGTAATAATTGTGCACTAGTGTGTAATTTAAATCTTACATTGGAGCATGATTCAAAGTTGATCATGATGGTTGGTCATTAGTGCATACAAAACACATTAATGCATTGTGTTTACATTTAAAAATTAGTAGAAGTTCATATCAGATTGGAAAGTAATCATTTTCTACAAATAAAAATTTGATTCTTACAACATCTTTTTTAAAAAATTCAGTACTTTTCCATTTCCCCGACACAAATCTCAACGAGCAGGTTTTATTAGCAATAACACACAGTATACACATATTCCGTTTAGAGTCAGTTGTATCATTTTTGGTGACTTTATCACTTGCACTGGCGAAATGGAAAAGTACCAAAAACTCCTAGTATTAATTGTTCATTTATAACTTTTTATATCTACATGACCAGTTTTGTAGATAGAAAATAATTACTCCAAAATTTTTGGGGGCAATATATATATATATATTTTCTGGCAGCGTTAGCCGAGGGTCACGGTTTCAAACTCATGACCAGCATTATTTCAGTCTTGTAGTGAGGTTGATGCACATTAAATGTGTTGAGGTTCAGTTCCTCACATTCAGAAGGTATGGAACTTTTGTGAGTGGTGGGCCAGCTCAAGTATCATTCTTGTCATTTGATCAAGGTTCAATATTGTAAGATTCATCACCAATAGCGCTCATGTTGCTTCTAAATTAATCATTCCAAGAGCTATATTCTGATTTTTTTTCCTTTTTTTAAAATATAAGTTATTACATTTTATAATGAAAGAATATAAAACTCCGACAACATGTTTTCTTAGGAATATAAGTCTTCCATTCTGCTTTAAATTATTTTGATGTTCATTTTCATTTCAAAAATTACATCCCTTCTGAATTGTTTATCTACTGTAATTGAGAATATGACAGGGAAAAGTCTATGTTGTACATTATTATTTGTTTCTTGCAGTTTATATTTCTGTTGAATAGTTTTTCTTTTAAAATATAATAGTTTTCATCAGTGTGGTTCATTTTTATGTATTAATTTGCACTTTTCAATGAAAAATTATCAGAACTTTATTTACTTCTGATTTTAAACTTAAATACTTTATTAACTGTAATTTATTTTTTTTTTGTCATATAGTTATAAGTTTCAAAGGCAAGTTTGCCTGTAACCATGATAATATATACATTCAAAATTTTCGGTTTTAAGATGATAACATATATATCGCATGATTTTGTAGTAATTTGTAAATAAACTTTCTAAGAAAATAATATTGTTTTATTGAAATCCGAAATTGTATTTGGTATAATTTGCATGCTTAATCATTAAATGAGTATTTTCTTTTATGAAATAATGTTATTTTCCCTCTTGAATCAAAGGAATAGGATCAGGTACTGCCCCTCTACAGCAGTGTATAGATCTGGCTTTGCAAAAAGGAAGATCCTCATGGAAGCAATGTCAGCATCTGATTGTGGATGAAATCTCAATGGTTGATGGAGAGTTCTTCCAAAAATTAGAGAAAATAGCTCGGATTGTTAGGAAGAATGATAAACCTTTTGGAGGTATTCAACTGATTCTTAGTGGAGACTTCCTGCAACTTCCGCCAGTTTCCAAGAAAGGACAGAACAGATTATTCTGTTTTCAGGTTCGTATTAAAATAGCACTTTTGGATTAAAATTAGTTTTAAATAAATTTTTTGTTAAAGAATGTTTTGAAATTGTGATATTTTAAATATTCAACTGTATATAATGTCTTTCTACTTTTAATCCTTTCGTCAAACGAAAGTAAATTTCTTTGCTTGTATTTAAAAAATGAGCATTTTTCCTACACATTTTTTTTATTTTGAAAGAAAGTTTATACAATGTGAATTAATAAAATTTAATAAAAAAAAGTATACATTTGTATTTTTGTAATGATTTAATCAATCAATAAAATGTGTTGAAAGGGAATTGCATTAATGTTGCAATATTTTTTATTTTAAGAGTGATGCTTGGAGAAATTCCATTGATGTCAACATTGAGCTTCATATGGTGAAGAGACAGAATGATAAAAACTTCATTAATATTTTGCATGATGTTAGAAGAGGAAGGTAAGGCTCAAACTATTGATTGATTTTTCTGTTTGTAAACTCAGTTATTCTCAGTTTTTTAGTTTAAAATTCAGTTTTTATTTTTCTCACTTTTTTGATTGAATATTTTACTATCAAATAAAGTGTCTTTGGTTGCAATTTTCATCCATTACCTTAGAACTTATTTCTATGATTTCATCTTATTCTATTTGTTTTGTTTTTTTCAACTTGTGCATCATAAAATTCCAGTTATTTCTCTCTCTCTCTCTCTCTCTCTCTCTCTCTTTTAAGATATATTAGGTATTCATATTTATTTTAAATAGATTTGAGACATGATTGATCATGTCTCAAAACTGTTATTATTATTTTAACTTTTATTTTAAAGATGATTAAAATATAACAGTTTTTTAAAAATATGTCATTCTTAATAAATATATAAATTTCAAAGGTAAATTAATAAAAATTTAATATTAATTATATTAATTTATTAAGTCAAATAACCAATTAGCAATAAATTTTTCCCAATTTAATTTAAAGATTTATATGTACTAATTGCTTATGCTAAAAAATGGCAATATTTTGAATATAAAAAAAATAATTAGTATTTTCGAGAAAGTTGCTACTTAATACATTATCATTTGCATAATTCAATGAAATTATTATGTATGACTTAGATACAAATATTTAATATAATTGTTTGAATTATGTTTTTTATGCAATGAAATGTCTTTAAAAGTGGAAAGGGGGAGGATATGAGTAACTATATATTTTTTTTTAAAAAAAACTTTTGGTGCAAAAAATAATTCTTTTTTCAGGTGCAGTAGAGATGTGGTGGAAAAACTGAAAGCTACACATAAGCATCAAATTGATAAAAATGGTATACTGGCTACAAAACTCAGTACTCATAAAGATGATGTTGATATTTTGAACAATTCTCATCTGGAAAACCTGCCTGGTATTTTTCTAATTTTGTTTAATTTAATATGTAATTTTTTATTACAATAATTTGTAGAAATGTATTTTGTATCATATGTGTCTGAAATCAACTGACATATATGAATAATATGTATAAAATTATAAATGTTGATAAAAGTGTACTCAAAATTGCAACAAATATATTTCTGTGCATCTCTTGTATTAACACATTCGTAACAGATATAATTTTTCAAACTTTACTTTTAAGAAGAAAAATAATTTTTTTGTGAGTTTTATCTTAAATTTCTTTGTATAAATTTGAATATTTTACTTGCATAAATTCATTGATGGCTCATAAGTTTTCTTGAAATTTATATTCATTCTAACAGGCCAGCTACGGATGTACCATGCTGTAGATAGCTGTCCTGAACTGGCTCGTTTCATGAGTAGTCATTGCCATGTCTTGGAAAAAATTGAATTAAAAATAGGAGCCCAGGTAATGCTGACAAAAAATTTAGATCTGCAAAGAGGATTGGTTAATGGTGCAAGAGGTGTTGTCACTGGTTTTGATACTGGAAAAGAAAGTAAGGATTTAAATTCTAAACTAGTAAGATTTACTTTATAAAAAAAACTGCCATTTTGAAGTGTTTTAACAGTTAATCAACTCTAGAAAATGCAATAAGCATATATTTTGATTTTTTTAAAAAAAATTTAGGAGTGGAATAGTCCTGATATAAGAATAGAAATATTTTTAATATGAACTCTTTTAATTTATATTAAACTGATTTTTAAATCAAAAATGGACACTTTATATTTTACAAAGTATTTTTATTTAATGTTTTTATTTCATATAAATGTTGAAGTTGCCATTGAGATGTTTTTCAAAATATTTTTATTTATTTGTTATTAGAACTTCCAATTGTGAAGTTTGTATGTGGGATTGAACAAGTTGTCAACTACGAGAAATGGACTGTGAGAGCTCCCAGTGGAATAGTCTTGATGAGGAAAATGCTTCCACTTCAATTGGCATGGGCTATGTCAATCCATAAATCTCAAGTACTGTTTCATTCCTTATAAGTTGATAAATTTAATTGATAATATAGTAATTTCAATATTGATTTAATTTTTTTTGGTGATGCATCTTGAAATTAATTATGGTGTAATCAAATTCAGTTATTTTGCACAAAATAAAAAAAAAATGCAATTTATGTATGAACAGTCAAAAAATATTTGTAAATTTCTGGTAACAAATTTATACAATGAATAATTGCTAATAATTGTTCATCTAATTTTAAAGCAAAAAAATTAGAAAATTCATAGGGTATATTGTTTACTTGGATACAATATAATTGTATAACAAGTACATAATATAATTTTCAAGCTATAAATTTTCAGATGTTTTAGTTATTAAATGGGCATAATTTATTAAGTAGTTATTGCAAAAGGAATTAATGTATTTTAAATGTAAAAAAATAATGTATTATCCTTGTATTAAAAATGAAGGAACTAAGCCCTCTTCTCATTTTTAAACATATGTTATTAAAATTTTTACTTTGATAAAACATTTTTCTGATCAGAAATTCTGTATGGTTTGGTGAAAGATTACTTTCCAAAATTAAATATAGATATTTTTCAATGATAAGTTAAAGAGGAAAAGAATAAATCTTGCATATGGAAAGTAGAAAATCACAATTGCAATTCAAAATGCATTGAAAATACTTTTTAATTTTTAGATTTAAAACTATTTACAGCTACAGAATTACTTTTACAAGATTTAACTTTGTATAAGTAATTTATACAATGAAAATAATTTGATGTTGCATTTTTTTGAACATAGTTTTGATATTTTCATATTATTCTAATGGGACATTATTTTAATAAATAAATGGAAGAGAATAATCATTTAATCATTACTAGAAAGTTTAATAATCTTTCATAGTAAAGATTTTAAATGTAGTAAGATTACTGATTTAATGTTTCCCCCCCCCTGTGTTTTGCTATTTAAATAATTCATATTTTATCACAATGAAATATATTAAAAGTTCTTCACCACTCTGTATTTTAACTTGCCTTATTTATTCTTGTGGTATGATTGTTTCAATTTTTTTTATCGCAATCAATTAGCTTATGTGATTCTTTCAGGGAATGACTTTGGACTGCGTCGAAGTGTCCCTGGGTCGAGTATTTGAGTGTGGTCAAGCATATGTTGCACTCTCCAGAGCTCGCAGTTTGGAAGGTCTGAGAGTTCTTGACATTGAGCCCTCAAGTATTCGAGCAGATCCTAGAGTTTTGAAATTTTATTCTGAACTGGATTATGAAAATTCTTATCAAAGAGAAATTGAAGATTATTTAGATTGATTATAAAAAAAAATTAGACTTTTAAAATTGAGGTTTTTGTATTTTTTTGATTGAAGTATATTATAACATTTTTAATGTGCAAGACAATATTTTCACAAAGCTTCAAATGTGATATTGCTCATGTTCACTTGTTCTATATTTTATTATTATTTTTTTGGGGGGGAAGAGAGGTCAAATAATTCAATTAGTAGCTCTGCATTTTTTCAGAAATATAAATAATTTTAAATGTTTGCATTGGAATAATGTTTTGAAAATCAATGATTAAATAGTTTTTCAGTATTCTTAGAGCACCTCAATAGTTGAGCTGCTGATGAATTCAGTTAAGCTAAGAATATACTCAGATTTGATTCTGTTTTGGTTAGATAAATGTTTTTAGGTATTCAACATTTTTCATGCTAAAACAACATTATTACTATGATGAAATTAAGAAAAAAAAAAAAAAACTTCATAAATAGAGGACTTAAGAAAAAACAATAATATGTAATCAAATATTTTCTTTAGAAGATAGTTTATAATTTTGCGAATAGTCACTTGCATAATATCCCGTATAGTCTGTTTAGTTTTCAATAATTTGAAACAAAAGAGAAAGTGAGAAGTTTTATTTAGTTATTGTTTCAGTTTATATTCAATAAATATTTTTAGTTTGTAGATTTTTCTTCCATACATAGTTATATTAAAATGTTTTCAAAACATATCATTTGTCTTAAAATGTTTTCTTTACAAGATTGATTTGTCTAAAACTTATTCTTATTTTAATAGACTTGAAACCATGCTTAAAATATTTCACACTTCTATTTAGTTACATTGCTTTGCTCTGTGTAGAATTTTTAGATTGTGATTTGAATCAAAAATGTGCATGAGGGATTTTGCAATTTATCTCTGTCAGACTGGTTTTAATGGTGTTTATTTTTTCATTTTCCAATGTATATGTTTTCTGTTTCAGATAATCTCTCTTTCTCAATTTTAATCTCATTTCAACTTCAACCTGAATAATCCAAATATCTTGCACAATAGTTTTAATGGGTAGATGCAATGCATCAAATTGCATTTATTTTATTGCTTTTCAATGCAACAATGCATGTTATATTCTTAGCAATTTGTTTCTCAAAATATCTATTAATTTTTGTAAAGCAAATTATATGTGTCATTTGTTTTCTGTTATGTATATATTTTTTGAATTTTTTTGAGAAATCATAACTTAATTTTTCACTATACTGCTGCTTAGCAATGTTAAAAACCATGTGGTTGAATTTTGAATCAAATAAAATAGTAAATTAATATTGTTGATTGATTTATTCATTCATTTTTAAAAAATGAAATATCGGACTTTTTGGATTTATCATGGGATTCTAAAAAAAATTATTCATCTTGATGTATGAAAGAGTTTTTAATTCTAATATGTGAAGTATGTTTTGATATAAATGAATCATTGCTATTTATTTCATTTTTAGATTTAAGATTGTTAGTATTATATTTATATGTATGAATGGGATTTACAAATGTAGCAATATTTCTCTTTTTGAGGAATCAATCTTCACTTACATTACAAACAGTATTTTGTATACACTTGTACAAAAAATTTTTTGTATTGCACAAATAAACTATAATCTTTATAATAATATTCAAATGCTTTGTGCTTAATTTTATTTATATAGTCTTATTTCAATATTGTATAAAAGCAGCACAAATCCTAGTAATTTCTTTAAAAGTGACTGACAAATATGTAGCTTGTTTTGAAAAAAAATGTTCATGTCATTCTTTTGCTATGAAATAGGCCTTAAAGAGGTTGTTGGTTTTGCAGTATGTTTACATTTCCCTTCACACCTGGTAAGAAATCAGGCCATGCCACCACTTTTCCAGGAATATCATCATCTAAACTGCATAACCTAGTTATATTACTCTTTGAAAAATAACTGTTCCACATATTGACTCTGAAATGAAATACATTTCCAAAAATTAAATTTTAAATAAAAAAAATTGGGAAGTTTAAAAACACATAATTTATTATTCAATATAAATTCTTAAAAAAGTCCCAGTAAATTATTTTTATTTAATTCATTTTTTAAAAATTTTATAAACATTTATATTTTTCATGACTAATAAATTATTCAATTCAAATTGAATTTTGCAGAGGCTTACCATTAAATTTGAAAAATATAAATACTTTTCTCTTTCTGCATTGAAAAATCATTCATATATTTTTTACTTCTGCAATTATACTTATCTTTTCTCTTCCTAATCAAAGTTCTTATTAGAATCAAAGCATTTTGTAATGAACTGTAAAAAGTGATGCATTTGTAGAGTTTGAATTTTTTTTTATTTATGTCGAAATTGCAAACATGAACATTTTACAAATTTAGATAGTGATTATGAGGCTTCACACTATGATTTGAAATGTTACATAAATCTGAAAGAAAAAGTATAAAATTATCTAACTTCTAGAACCACATTAAAATATACCACAAGTTCATCCAGTTAAAATAACGAAATTGTATAATTACAGAAAAAAAGACTTCAGTTGTAAAAAAGTAGTTTTACGTACAATAAATAGCTATGTTTTAAAATTGTTGCAATGTCATCAAAGAATTTTTTTAAAAAATAGAACCTGTGAGATAAATGCAAATTTTATGCTCTCCTCCTTTAAGTGAAAAGTTTATAACAAGTTCTATATAATACTGCAAACAATTTAGCCTTTGATGTGGAGCTAATGTAGCATTATAAGGTAAATTAACATATTTATGACAAAGTGCATATTATTTAAACTTAAATGGAAAGATTTGAGAGAATTAGAATTTTTGTTAGATCAATATTTAATGGTCTCAGATTTTAATTTTCAAAAATCTTCACATTTTATTCTATAATACTTGTCATTCAAGTGTTAATATTCTGTAAACTTTAAATGTACATGCATGCTTTACAAAATTTTATTTGTGGGGAAAAAAAAGAGTACTTTTAAAAATAAATCAGGACTGGAATAACATTTATGAAATGGGGGTAATTTCAGGATTTAAAACTAGTTCATTCAAAGTTTTCATATTTAAAAAACCGTTAATTTTTTCAATTTTCAAGAGACAGGAAATTTTTCTGGTATTTTCACAAATTTAATTTTTTTTAAAGTTTCACATAACTATGCTATCTTCTAAAATATAATCTTTATTGCAATATTATATATATATATATATATATATATATATATATATATTGATCTTTTTGCTTGCTTGCCTAAAGAATTTATGAAAAGGATGAGTAATGGTTTGAATGTTTAATAATTTTTTTAAGTGATTAAACTTTAAACTCATATTGTGAATGATTTGATAGTATAAAAGATTTTCAAAAATTAAAGATATTTTCAAAGGATAAGAAATTTTTATTTTTATTCGTATGTTTAATTTTTTTTTCTTTGTTATATTAGTAACTCGAAAAAAAAAACCATTCTATATTGGACATAACATATTTAACCCTAAAATCTATAGTAGAGTGTTATAATGCCCCTAATGACTCGTATTGTTAAAATGACTTTTTTTTAAGGTTGATATTCAAAGTTGCCACTTGCATGATTATTGCAAGAGTTGTACAAACTGTTGCAAAAATCATTAAAATGGAATTTCCTTCCATTGAAAAAAAAAAAAAAAAATACGGAACAAATTTTTTTTTAAAGTGAAGATTTCGGAAAAATAAAAAGGAAAGAAAATGCATATTAAGCTGTTTTTCTATTTAAAAATAATTTCTTCTCACCTGGTAATATTCCCTGTAAATGTTTCTACAGGGCTAAAGCCTCCGCCGACTGCATCTTGCTCTTGTCCAATCACTAAACTCCCTCCACCAGGAATCACTTCATTGGGTCGCAGATGAGTTCCATTGGATTGCTGTTTGCCATCCTTGTACAAAGTCCATTCCCCTAGAAATATGTATTTAATATTTTTGTAAGCTAAACTGCAATTTGAGGTTGAAATCTTAGCATGAATACATTATGTGAAATTGATTTTAAACAACAGAAAAACAGTATTATCTTCTTGTAAATGCAAAGTTTTACTTATTTTCTATGCAGATTTAAAAAGGCCGCAATAGAATACACTCGAGGGTACTCCCAAAAAGACAAGGTCTATTTTTTTAAAAAATACAAAGAAACATGTTTTCTTCCAACATTGTATACATCATTTTAAAGTTTAAACATTTATGCATTTTCGTAAATGCCGTGGCAGTGTTTGCATGCCCATGTCGTCGAGGATATTAGTTTAGTTTCTTATTAACGTCGCACTAGAAGCAACACGAGGGCTATTGGCGACGGACCTCGTAATTTTGAACCACGGTCAAGTGACGAGGACGACACCTGAGCTGGCACCCCCTCTCCTAACATCCACACCACGCCAGCGGGAGGACTTTGGGCCCCGAACAGATTTAACGTGCATCAGCCCCGGCTACACGGCGGGTCTTTGGCGGCCAAGGAACGAACCCGCGACTGAACGAAAACCGCCGGCCGCGAGTTCACGACCTTGACCACTAGGCTACCGCGGCCCTCATGTCGTCGAGGAAGCGTTGAAACTCCTCTTTCACCTATTTGTTGCCGAAAAGTGTCTCAGCCAAACATTCTTTCAGTTTAGGAGACATGGTAATTTCTGCTTTGGAAGTCCGAACTACTGAGGTCAGATACAAAGTGTTGCATGACTGATCCTCAGGGGCTTATCTTCAGGTAAGCATGATGATCAAAAACTCGAGGCACCTCAATGATCTTTTCCCTCTCCCATGAATTTACTGTCTTTGATAAACAGAGGTGACGCACCTCCAGGATATCCTAGCGATCCTTCTCCGTTTTCGACCCCCCTTTTCTTGTCAAACAATCTTTATTTTCCTGTTATTTCAAACGTCCAAATCACAGTTACGATTTGTTTGGCATAGCATAGCCATATCTGGCTTTTGCGCCATTAAACTTCATCACTTACTCCAAATTATTGGAGGAGAGCGACATGGGACGAGCATTGTATTAAGAAATGCTTTCGACTTTTTTCAACACTCCTCATATCCGATTCTGATTAACTCTTCAAAGTTTTTTCAGTGTCTCAGAATAAATGTTAGTGTTTGTTGTGGTCTCAGACGCCGTAAAATCGACCGGCAATATACCCTTTCGATCTAAAAAGTGCCATAACTTGACCCACTGACTGCATTTGTTTGAATTTTAGCGGTTTGAGCGAAGAAAATAGAATGTCAAGTAATGGATGTAGACTGCAGTTGGTTTCAAAAGAAAATTGATCCTTCTGTGCTGCGATAGCTTAGTGGTCATGGTCGCAGACTCGCATTCTGCGTTGTTTACACCGAGTCGTGGGTTCGAGCCCTGACAGCACAAATGACTCGCCGTGTAGCGAAGATGATGCAAGTTAATGGTCGAGGCCCTAAATCCTCCCATTGACGTTATGTGGAAGTTTGGAGAGGAAGGGGGCCCATCTTCCTTTAATTACAATTTTTTGTGGTCGAGAAGTTGTTTTACTGATTCCTGTTTTCAAACTTCTCAAATTGCATTTCAACGTTAAGCTAATGTTAAAAATGTAAATTTTTTTTAAATGTATTTCAAAGTTGCAAGGACATAGTATGGTAAATGAATAATTATGTGCCAAATTTCGTCCTTAAAACATTGTTTAATTACTTATTTTTCTTCTCTCAAAGTGTCTACGACGCTTCTCTAATATAATAGATGAAAACAGCCTTTAAAGCTGCCATCCCGTACTTTTCAACATTTCAAAATGTCTATTTCATACTCCCTATTTACTTACGTACGAGGCTTAAACGAAAAGTAATGCTTTCACGATCTTAACTTTTTTTAAAAATTTTGTTGCCGATTTTTAAAATTCTTGTTATACCTGAAAGCTACATGTCTTCTATGCAATAGATTTGTTTTCTTTGTTCCCAAGTGTCGTTGGTTTGCTAAGAGCGAGAGATGTGATTGCTTATTAATGTTGCACCGAGAAGCAACAGGACAATTGGCGACGGGCCTCGTAATTTTTAACCTTGATCGAGTGACGAGGACGGTATCTGAGCTGTTACCTCTCTCCAAACTTACACTCGATGTCAACAGGTGAGCTTGGGATCTCGATAAGATTTAACGTGTATGAAACCCGCTTTAGAGGCATCAGGACTTGAGCCCACAACTCCACGAAAATAAGAATGGCCGTGGGTCCGCGACCATGACTATTACGCTAACGCGGCGACATTGAGAACGGAAGGAGATGGAATGTTATCTTCCGTGCATGTAGAGGACATTCTTTTTGTAAAGGGGTGAGTGTAAGATGCCACACGACCCCTCAGATCTGGTGGCTGCGGTAGCCTAGTGGTCATGGCTTCGGCTCGTGGTCGGTGGTTTTCGTTCAGTCGCGGGTTCGATACTTGGCCAGAGCTGATACACGTTAAATCTGTAGGGGCCCAAAGTCCTCCCGTTGACGTGGTGTGGAAGTTAGGATGGGGGGGTGTCAGCTCAGGTGTCGTCCTCGTCACTTAACCATGGTTCAGAATTACGAGGTTCGCCGCCAATAGCCCTCGTGTTGCTTCTAGTTAATAAAAACTAAACTAAACCCCCTGAGATCTGACCGAATCTCCGAGCATTAAGTGAGCGAGATGACACTCTGAGTAAGGAGTGTAAATAAATTGTTGTTATTTCTACAACCTGATCTCTTTTTGTCTCAGGACAAATGTAACATTATAAGCTAATGATTATTAACTAACGATATTAATCAAAAGTAAGAGTAAAGGAAGTATTGTGTGCGTGTGTGAAGAATATATATATATATATATATATATAGTTTCAAAAGGATTTACATGGAGATGATGTTGAAGTAGCGAGGTGTCATTGCACTTACGACGTTCACCTCTTCCCAAAAATGGAAGCACCTCGACGGACATTGTTTTCGCTCTGATGATGAGGGTAAGCTTCTTTTAAAGCCAAATGTCGACATCAATCATCGAATTCTCCGATGATTTGTCACGTGTTGGTGTATGTGAGGGGATCAGAATGAGAAATATGTCGAATAGAGAACAGTGATTACACAGAGGTTACTTGTAGCTTTCAGGTACAGCAAGAAACGTAAAAAATGAGTCATAAATAATAAAAAAAAAAGTTATGGGCATGGGGGCATTAATTTTAATCAAGTCTCGTACTTTCTATATACGTTTTTTTTTTTTTTTTCAAAAAATATAGTTTTTATTCTGAAATAAATTTTTTGTCTGTAATTAATGAGTAAAGTCAAAGATTATATTAAACTCTCTTGTTAAACATTAACCTAAAAATATGAAATTTTGTTTAGTTGTATTTATATCAGAAAAAGATAAAATATTTAAGGGATTCGATTCAATTTGCTTTACTTATCAAAATGTTTGATAACTTCAGGAATGGTGATGTAGTTTTGTATCCAGTTAATAAAGCAAAGGCAGCAGAAGATGAAAATTGCGTACAATTTATGAAGAAAGTTGCTTTATGTGCTATGAGGGAAGGTCAGAAATCATAAGTATCCATTATTTATTTAACCCATCGAGTGTTATAGTATAATAAATTTGTTGCTGTAGTAAATATTAACGTCGCACTAGAAGCAACACGAGGGCTATTGGCGAAGGAGCATGTAATTTTGAATCTCGGTCAAATGACGATGACGACACCTGAGCTGGCACCCCCTCTCCTAACTTCCACACCACGCCAAAGGGAAGACTTTGGGCCCCGACAGATTTAACGTGCTAAACGGTGGATCTTTAGTGGCCAAGGATCGAAACCGTGACTGAATGAAAACCGCCTGCCATGAATACGAAACCATGACCACTAGGCTACGGCGGCCACAAATTTAAAAATAAATGAGAAATCTTAAGATGCAGGTATTAATCCAACCGTGTTAGCTTGCTCATTCAGCTGTGAACAGCTCGCGGTGTTATTTGGTTATACCAGGTCGAGGCAGCGCTGAGCGCCCTTCGGTATCCTAGTGATCATGGTCAGGGACTTGCGGCTGGCTTTGTTTTCGTCGAATCGTGGGTTCCGGCCCTTCTGCCACTAAAGACATATTGTGCTGCGGGACAGGTGCACATTAAATATGATAGTAGTCCTGTTAGCATGGTGTGGAAGTTAGGAGAGGTAGGTGAAAGCTCAGGTGTCGTTCTCGTCACTTGATCAAGATTTAGAATTACGAGTTCCGTCGCCAATAGCCTACATGTTGCTTCACAAGGTGATGTCAGTAAAAGGATCAATCATTAAATCGCGGCAGCACTGAAGTGCTTACCACAGTTAGGCACAAGATAGGAGATAACATTCATCTTTAATAACACAAGGCTGAACGAACTGCTTGAACTTGGAGTGCTAGAAGCAATAGACAGAAGGAAGATTGGTCGAGTGGCTTAGGTTGACGTAAGCGAGAAAATATCTGGTTAAGATTGAAAAACTATTTAAAAAAGTTAAAATTATAAAATATTTTTAACAAATACTTCGTCCTACGCCATAAAAATTATTTAAACCTTTTTTAAGTGGATATAAGTTTGCATTGCCGCCTCCTAATCTTCTATGAATCGATCATAACGAAATAGGGCCTGGTTCCACCTCCTCAATAAATGAACCTATTTAATTCTAAGAAGAGACAGAGAAAACTCGTTAAACCAATTAACAATTATGATACTAATATAAATAAAGTTATTCTGGGGCTCCAGTAAGGAAGAAAAACGAGAACAGAATAATGCGGCCACTTAAAGGACGAATAAAAGTTGGATATCAAGTGACAAGGTGGAGCCATAGCTCTTCCAGCGCTGGTCGTTCTACAGTAATTTTGAGAAAAAATCTATCTCGTTATTTTCGCCACAATGAAGATGAAATGTCTAATTATAAACATTAGATAATATTTTCACCTTTAGACCAAACATACCCGAATTTTCGGATGACCATGTGAAAGCCAGGTGATGCCACTGACCATCCGCCACTTGGACTTCCGTCACTAGAGGCTCATTGTTAACAAAGACACGGACTCCGGAGCAATCGTTGATAGTCAGAGCGTTGTCCACCACGGTGTTCTCCCCATCCGTTGTGCTCGCAGATGCCACAGCATAGGACATGGGTGTACCCGAACGCTGGGTGTCTGTAGTCTGTACCCACATGGACACGGTGACGTCAGACAGAGGCGAGTTGAGTTTCATGCTGGCCATGTTGGCGATGGTAGCCTTGGAATCCGGAAAGTTGAGCACGAAGTCTGAATTGAGCTCTGAAAAAAAAAAAAAGGAAATGAAGTTGTTACGTTGGCGAATTCCAGAGGGGTATAGTATATTATTCTTTTGAAATCCCACGAGTTTTCGTAAATATTATTCATGAAAAAAGCACTGACGACAAAATTGTTTAAACGGATAAATCGTTTAATTGAAGATTTATTATGAGCCTCAAATTTTCAACCCACAGCGTTTGTAATATCTCCGAAGTAAATATTGAATTCCGATCCACAGGTAGGTGGCTGGTGTTCACGCGCATCGCAGATGATAATGTTCAGTAAACTAAGTTGCAGGTTCAAATCCCGATTTTACTAAAGCATCGGTTTTCAAACTTTATTGTGATATTCTTTCTCTGAGAAATTAAAATTTGACGTATCCGCAAAGAAGGATTTATCATTAATCACCAGGTTTGTCTTTGGGTATTGTAAATTTTTCTTACCTGAGCAGCTCACGTACCCCTTACAATACATTTGCGTATCCCCAGAGGTACGTGTGAAAGAAATTTAGAAACATTGTACTAAAGATGGTTGCGCGGAATAGTGGGGCTCCTGTACCTAAAATGAAATTCAGATTCTTCATTAAGTGGTGTGTATTTTTGGAGAGTGAGGTACCAGTTAAGGTGTCCTCCTCGGCTCTTGAACATGGTTCAAAATTATAAAGTCCGGCACCAATAGCTTTTGCAGTGGTTTCCAATGCTTTTCGGTCTCTTAGCTTTCGGTCTCAGATCCTTTCCATATACCCCCGATAAGAATCTTTCAGGCACCCCCACTCTCAGTCGTTTCACCTATTACAAATTCCGAAAACTTCTCCAAAACGCGATATGTTGATTTAAACTGTCTATTTTCATAGTGTAGTGCAATGAATAAAATGTTGTATGTTTCATTGCATAAAATTCATAAAAGAAAAATAAAGGGGGGGGTATGAGGGATTGCAATGAATTAAAAAAATTTGAAAATTAGGCGCAAGGGAAGATAAATACGATCTCAAATCCGGAACTGCGTTTAATTTGCTTCTATATATATATTATTACGTAAGCATACGTGGGAAAAAAACGATCGTTCAACAAGCTCCATGTTAGCAAACGGAAATAAAAATACATATATTAAGGTATTTTAGAGAGTTCGCCTTATTGATAGGAGGGTCAATAACGAATAATTCTAATTAAACCCTCCAACAACTTTTAAAAATTCTTTGTAGCACTTTTTAATTCATCGTTTTTAGCTGAATAGCCGTCATAATTGTTTTCCTTTCGGTTTTTTCTTAACGGCCTCTTGCGTACCCTTTGGGGGTGAGAGCCGCTGCTTTAGCGCGACGTGAATAAGAGTTAAGCCAATTATTTTTATATGGGGGGGATAACAGCCTTTGTTGCTCTGCATTCCATATAAACAACCAATCGACCTATTAATATGCGCATTGAAAATTATTGAATTTGTACTGAAACATTTATCTCTATCTCTTTTGCATTCATGAGCACAATAAAATGAGTAGCTGGAAAAAATCCAAGGACAAATTTAAATTGACGGATCATTTAAATACTTCGTGTGGCCAGAGTGGTTCTCGAGCTCATGGGCGGCATTGTTCTCGCCAAGTCATGGGTCGAAGCGTTGATGTCACTGAACACTAGTCGTGTAGCAGAATTAATGCATTTTAAATCACTCAGGGTTTAATGCCCTGACGTTGGCGTGGTGCGGAAGTTAAAAGAGTGGGGCGCCATCTCAGTCCTTGTCACGAGTAACCAAAACATTAAAATGATTCAAAATTTTTATTCTTGTTGTTACAGTATGGAGGTCGCATAGCTTATTCCACAGTTAGATTATTTATGATTGACGTTTATTAAGATCGCAATTCCACACGACGACAACGGAAAGACTTCGAGCCTCGACTGATTTTCCATGCATCAGCCCCGATACACGAATAGTCTTTATTGGCCGTAATACTCGCACTCACGACTCGACGGAAAGAACGCCGGCAGCGAGTTCATGACCATGAACGTGATCATCTACATCATTGACAGAACACATTTTGTTGGCGATGAAATTTCAAAGATGGATTTAACTATGAGTACTTACTTGTCTCACAGAATGTGCCACTCCATCCGGGCGGGCAGATACATTGATACTTGCCCACCAAGTCTTCGCAGATAGACCCGGAAAAACACTGGTGGAATTCGCACTCGTTAATTTCAGTCTCGCACATAAGTCCTTTGAATCCATCTTTGCAGAAGCATTTGAATGAAGCCACTTCATCCACGCACCTGGAAGCACATGATTAACGTTAGATAGAAGAGGAAAAACGATTTTTTAAAGTATTTTGCGATGGGAAAAAAAATAGTAAATTCCTATTTGTTAAATTTATCTTATGGATAAACTAAAATTTTACGATAAAAATAGAAAAGTAAGCCATGAATTAATCATAGCAATGGACCTCAAATTTTTTCTTAGAGCTCTCATTGACTGTAATCTTAAGTCTATTGTACTTCTTGACCAAGACTTATAGTATTTGGCGGTTACATTAAACTTTGTCCCTTTTGAGGATTTTATGTTTAGGAAATTTTTATAATAAATTCCCCCCAATTTTTGCTGATTTTCTCGTTTTTTCATCTCAGGTCGTCTTTCATCTCGGTTCATCTCATGTACATCTTAAGTTATACGCACCACAATTTAAGAATCACTGAATTGCAGCACTATTTTGGAAATGTCGCCATTGCAGTGAAATTGTAGAATCGTTAACATTTCGCATGAAGAGTTGTGACGAAGTTAACATTTTTTTTTAAGAAATCGGAAATAACAGATAACTGAACTATTTGCATTTTAAATTCTTCAAAATATCATAAAAAATCTTTAAAACAAACATTGTAAGCGAATTTTTTTTACTCCAGTTTTGTGTTTTAGTCGAATCATTGAAAGGGAAAATTAAACACATTTCTTAAGCAAATTATTATGTATTACTGCATTAAATTTACAATTCTTCTTCTTTTTTTTTTCAATAAATAATCAAAAGGAAAATATAAAAAAAATATTTTGTGAAGATATTGACTAATGTAAAATGTGTTCATGAAATTATTTGGGTAAAATTTTTAAATGGCACGATTTTTTTTTAAAAGTCAATTCATGGTTAAAAACCAATAGTTTTCTTTCTTATATACTTCCATAAACACGTGATACTTTAAAAACTCGAGTTACTTATTATTTCCCCCTGTTTGAGTTCATGAGAAGTTTTCAATACCCTCAAAGCAAATAAAAGATTATTCTAATTTTCATCTGATCGCGTAAATTCAAACATATAAAAGGCATTACCCTCTGTAATAGGTATATATATCGTCTCATCACACTAATAAACTCTTTCTACCGGATATCCTGAAAGTTCTTATATTGACGATTCGTAAATTTATAGTACAAAAATAACGAAATTTATAACAATTATTTTTAAGCTGAAGGTGAAAAGTCCTTCCATTAAGAGTAGAATTCGTTTACGCAATTTTAGAGTGATTGATTGTTGTGATTGTTTGTTAACGTCGCACCCGAGAAACAACACAAGAGTTATTGGCAACGGACCATGTAATTTTGAGTCTCGGTCAAGTGACGAGGACGACACCATGCGTTGCAAACCTCTATCTCAAAATTCCCAAACCACACTTTCTGGAGGACTTGGGGCCACGACCGCGAATATTTAGAGAAACGAGGTTCAAAATGCTGAGGGTGACTTCTAGTATCCTTTCAGAAATACAGAAATTTTTAGATCATCTACTGTTTGGAGATCATTTTCATAAACATTGAAACATTGTTATTTAAATATTCCCTCAAAAGAGTCATGTAATGATAAGAAGAACGGGGTTCTCGGTTCAAAGAAGACGGTACAATACATCATACAAACAATGAAATTGTGGGCATGTTTTAAGATTTTTTAGGCAATCGACTTAAGAAATTTTTTGTTCCCTCGTTCCCCTGATGTGAGTAGTCCTTGACTTTTTTCTATTGGGATATGTAAAAAGCAAAGTTTATGAAAATAATCCCCAAACAATAGATGTTCTTAAAATTGCCATATTATTCAAACAATACAAGAAGTCACTCCCAGCATCTGAAACGCGTTTCTTAAAATATTGCGCACATTTTAAAGGACGCGTTTCAAGTTACTAGGAGTGTTCACCTTTGCCTCTTAGAAAGGGGCAGACAATTCGAATATTCGTTGTAAATGTAGGCTCAAAATATTTGTTCTACGTTATATTAGAAGGACTTTTCATCATTAATATAAAAAATAATTGTTTTAAAGTTTGTTATTTTAGTATAGTAAACTTAAAAATCGTCGGTATGACGGCTTTCAGGATATCCGAAATAATTACCATAATTTAGCAGAGTAATAAATAGAGAGGGATTTTTTTTTTGTTTCGAACAACCAAACACAATTTCTAATAACCAACTTATAGATAACATTTTGAAATAAATGAACTGAGTGGAATGTACATTTAGTTTAATTCAGCATTGTGTAATTTTATATACATAATTTAACAGCATGCACGCAATGAAAGTAAGCGATATTCTGCTACGGTGCATAAATAACATAAAGGACAACTAAACGCTTATACCACTAGTTGAATTACCAAAAAAAAAATCTGATATTTTTACGTCCACGGGACGAAATAAGAGCAGTTACCCCGCTCCATGAGCAGAATAACTCAATGACAAAATATATTCTATAATTAAGCATCGTAAGTATACATATTTCCTCTAATGTTACACGATCTACTCGTATTTCGATACCAAATCCGAGACAATTAGCGTTCTAAGCCGAGCGAATAATGTCAACATGCTCCTTAGTGATCTCACCGTTTACCTTCCGTTATTGAGGCAGGTGATGTTCTCGCAGTCATCCACGTCCACGGAGCAATCTATGCCGGCGAATCCCTCCGAGCAGACGCAGTAAGAGTGGTTAGATCCCTCGGGTTCGAGGCAGGTCCCTCCGTTGAGACACAGGATGTCCGGGTAGCAGATCTCCTGGGCCCTTTCGCACTGAGGACCCTCGTAACCAGCAGGGCAGAGACACGCAAAGTCGTTTACCTAGGGTCAAATATCGTAGCATCAAGACAGTGTGTGAACCAATAGTTTATAACGTCGCTCTAAAAAGCAACACAAAAGTAACTAACGATGGACTTCGTAATTTAGAACCATGGTCAAGCGACTAGGACTACATCTGAGCTGACATCCCACTCTCTACATCCTCTCGTGGCCTAGTACTCGTAGTCGCTAAACTCGTGGCCGGCGTTCTTTTCTTCGAATCGTGGGTTTGAACCAGGATGTCAGAGAAAACCCGCCGTGTAACGGGGGTGATGTACATTAAACTTGTCGAGGCACCATGTCCTCCCAAGGTTGTGGTGAGGAAGTTTGGAGAGGGAAGTCTGAGGTGTCGTTCTCGTCACTTGACAGATCACGAAGTCCTTCCCCATTAGCTCTTGTGTTGCTCCTTCGAGCAACGCTAATAAAACAATCAATCAACCCATTGTCATATTAAAATCGTTCTTACTTTAAACGTTCTGGTCTTGTTTGATTAATTGATTATTCTTTAAAATCGCACTCAGAAGCAATATGAAAAATGTGGATGGCAGACCTCATAATTCTGAATTTCGATCAAGTGAAGAAGATAACACTTGAGCTGGCACCCCACTCTCCTAACTTCCACCCCATCCCAGCATGAGGATATTGATTCTCGACAGATTTAATGTACATAGCCCTGCTTCACGACAGGACTCGAACCAATGACTCGACAGAAACAACACCGACCATGAGCTCACAACCTTTACCACTCAGTGGCCTCTATTCGCTCTGGTTTTACAAACATAGTGATGAAAATTTTGTTGTTTAAAAGTTCAGGAGGGTGATTAAAACAGTGATCATATCATATTACTAATTTTAAAAATAGAGGACAAGTTACACGAGATAAGGTCTTACAAAGAAGGTAATGGAAAATTTCATACATTAACACAACTGACATTTTTACACAAATAAACGTTAAGGTTTTTTTTATTTGAATAATGAAATTTAAATCTGAATGGGCAAAAATCAGTACACATAATTACTGAAATCGAGTAAGCTCTGCGAAAATAAAATGTATCGAATCGTTTCTGTTCTTACATAAGAGTCATTAGTTTTTTAAAACAAAAAGACAGATTTCTTTTACACTCTTTACATTTTGTGATTTTATTTTTTACAGAAATATGATGTAAAGTACATACCATTTTATCGAAAAAACCACCAGAAAAAAAAAAAAAACGAATATTTTAAAATTAAAATAGAAATATCGTTAGTAGAGCACTGCAAGAAGCAGAGTTTAAAAGTGCTTGTTTTGACTTTCAAATATCGTGCGAAAGCTTCGCAAAGAAAAATTTGAATGATGTATCACAATGTTAAGTCAATGTTTCCTGACAAGAGTGCTTGCTGATAAAACTACCTATGCTCTTAGTAATGTACTATTTGAAGAAACTTCAGAAAACAACGATGCATGCTAAAAAAGAAGTAATGGCAACTATAAATCGTGATTTAACAACACGTGCCGAAAAACACAAGCTAAATTACCGAGCTTAGATAAATTCGAAAACTTCAGTTTGATGTATGGCAGGAATAAAACATTGCTATTTGCCTTCATCTAGCCTGTATATTTTTCGGATCATAAAAGAAGCAGTAAACTGGGAGAGTTTGATTTTCGGTCGTGTGAGAAATGGTGAATAATCATCTCATTGAGAAACTATGCTATAGATAAATTTAATTTTTCCGAATCAATCAATTAACCTTATACGCTGTAGTATCGAAACTATTCATTGATTATGTATTCACTAAGAAATAACCGAGAAATCTGGATAAAATTTATTCTGCATACTAATTTATTCGTATGTTGTAAATTATATGATTTCTATTCATGATGATTTGTTTGGTTTCGGGAAGCCGTGGATTGAAGTAACTTGCTGTAGTAGGCTTGAAGTAGCCCAACCTGTTGAGTTCTACTGTGACAGTCTTCGAAAGGTCAAGAAACGCTCGGAGAAATGGCGACTATACAAAGAAGTTTTAAGAATAAAATAAATCACAATTAAGTTCCTATCTCTCGATTATTTTTTGTTATAATTAAAACTACGATATCTTGGGATAGTTAAAATTTTGCGATACTTCATGTTACCTCGATCTACGGCTCCCTGAAACTAATTAAATCAACACAAATAGCTGTGATTTACAATATTATTGTACATAAGGATCGATAAGTATGGAGAATAAATTTTATCCAGATATATCTCTGTCATTTCTTAGTAATAATTAAAATTTTACGATGTTTCAATTTCCCGATGCCAAGCAAATCAATATGAATAATTGTTATTTACATTATACACATAGGGATCGATTAACATGCAGAAAAAAATTTAATCTTGTTTATTTCATAGTAATATTTAAGACTATATGATCACCCCTCGTAAACATTAATTCAATCACAATTTTATTTTTCATAATCCCATTAGTTTATTAACCAATAAATATTTGTGAAATTATTCTTTTGTATTTATACAATTTATCTGATAGATTACACGAGTGTGTTTTAAAAAGTACTTGTTTTTGACGACAAAGCCAAGTTGGTACTACCATTGCGTGTTACCGTTAAGAGGCGTCAAAATTAAATTTGACATTGATTCATAGTTAGTGTGGGTTTGGCAGCCATTTTCTGTCAAATCAAGATTTGATTGGTGCTGGTTACATTGTCACTGTCGATGAGACCTGGATTCTTCATTATACACCGGAAATCAAGGAACAATAAAAAAAAAATCGGTTGCTTCCGTTGAATCTGCTCTAAGGGTCGGAAAAGTTATGGCGATGAATGTTTGGGATGTGAAGGATTACTTGTGTGAATTTCTTAAAAAAACGATCTCTCTCTCTCTCTCTCTCTCAGTAGGGTTACTTCATCTCCATTCCTCCTTCCCCATTTTCCATTCCTTATGTGTGTACTTTTTGAAATGCCCTCTTATTATCAAGTCGGAAAAAAATGTTACATTTAAGATTTCATCTATCACCGTTTTTAAATTCATATATACGCATAATATCAGTCTTTAAGAAAATCAACTAATTATGCTGTCAAATCTAGAATACTTCGCTTATTTTCATGCAATAAATTAAACTAAAAAGAATAAAAGAAAATAAAGATTTCTCTCCTACCCCCCTTTTAAGTATTTGTGTGAAATTTTTGTATTTGTTAACAGATTGTATTATCCTTTTTTCCGATTCCAAAGAAAATATCCTAAAGTAGTTTTGAAAGATTTCAAAACACTTAAATGAATTATTAAAATATATATAATAAAGAATAGTAAAACTGGAAAGTTTGAATTTCAATATAGTGAAAAATACGTGAATTGAATATTATATGCATAAATTTTCAAGATGGTGGATCAACAAGATCCTCAAAACAATTTAACATAATAACAAAATATCCATACTTTTACTACATTTACAACAATTTTCGCACTTCAGTAAAAAATAATGAGATTTTCTTCATCTTGTGAAACAAAACGGTTATTTTCCGATTAAGAATTCATTTATAATGCAACTTGGAAAAATAAAAATAATAATTTGAAGTCATTTACCAATGAATAGTTATTGCGAGAGAATTTGTCAATATGTTTCTTTTCCAGGGAACTCTGAAACGAATACATTTGTAACGAATTGCAACAATTAATTATTTTGATTATCTATGAATATCTCAACATAAATTGATGACAAAATTTTGACTGAACTTTGGCGACTGATCATGTCGCCAGATTTTTTCATTATCATGGACATTTTAGTGTTTTAAGTTAACAAATGGAAAAAAAAAAAAAAAAAAAAAACATTGGTTTTTTTTTTTTTTTTCCATTTGTTAACTTAAAACATACTAAAATGTCCATGATAATGAAAAAAATCTGACGACATGATCGGTCTGTAAAAGTTCAGTCAAATTTTGTCATCCAGATTTATGTTGAGATATTCATAGATAATCAAAATAATTAATTGGTAATCCGTTACAAATGTATTCGT
Organism: Nephila pilipes; assembly: GCA_019974015.1. NCBI lineage: Eukaryota > Metazoa > Arthropoda > Arachnida > Araneae > Nephilidae > Nephila > Nephila pilipes. Next base: position 1,019,210 of record BMAW01020911.1, on the reverse strand, counting down.
TTCAGGTTCCTGGAAAGAAACATATTATTAAATTCTCGCAATAACTATTCATGGTAAATGACTTTAATTATTATTTTTTATTTTCAAGTTTGAAACATAAATGAATTCTTAATCAGGAAAATAACCGTTTTTTTGTTCTAAGATGAAAATCTCATTATTTCTTACTGAAGTGCGGTGTTGTAAATGTAGTAAAAGTATATATTTTGTTGATATAAGTGTTTTGAGAGTCTTGTTGATCCACCATCTTGAAAAGTATGCATATAATATTCAATTCACGTATTTTTCAATATATTGAAAAAATTAAACTTTCTAGTTTTACTATTCTTTATTATATATATTTTATCATTCATTAGAAGTCTTTTGAAATCTTTTCAAAACTACTATGAGATATTTTCTTTGGAATCGAAAAGGATAATACAATCTGTTAACAAATACAAAAGAATTTCACTACAAAATACTTAAAAGGGGTAAGGAGAGAAATCTTTATTTTCATTCTTTTTTAGTTTAATTTATTACATGAAAATAAAGCGAAGTATTCTAGATTTGACAGCATAATTAGTTGATTTTCTTAAGACTGATATTATGCGTATATATGAATTTAAAAACGGTGATAGATGAAATCTTAAATGTAACATTTTCGAGCTTGATAATAAGAGGGCATTTCAAAGAGTACACACATAAGGAATGGAAAATGAGGAAGGAGAAATGGAGATGATAACTACTAGAGAGAGAGAGATCTGAAATTCTAGTAATCATACATCCCAAACATTCATCTTCACCTTTTCCAAACATAGAGGCAATTCAAGCAGAGCAATGGAATTTTTTTTTATTGTTCCTTGATTTCCGGTGTATAATGAAATCAAAGACAATAAAAAAAATCAGTTTACTTCACGTTGAATCTGCTCTAGATGTCGAAAAGTTATGGCGTGAAGTTTGGGATGTGAAGGATTCTTGTGCAATTTCTAAAAACGATCTCTCTCTCTCTCAGTAGGAGGTTACTTCTTACTCCATTTCTCCTTCCCCATTTTCCATTCATGTGTTACTTTTTGAAATCCTCTTATTATCAAGTCGAAAAAATGTTACATTTAGATTTCATCTATCACCGTTTTTAAATTCATATATACATATTCAGTCTTTAAGAAAATCACTAATTAGGCAATGCTGTCAAATCTAAGAATACTTCAGCTTATTTTCATCTTAATAAATTAAACTAAAAGAAGAAAATAAAGATTTCTCTCTACCCCACTTGAAATGTATTTATTATGTGAAATTTTTGTATTTTTGCAACAATTGTATTATCCTTTTTCGATTCAAGAAAATATCCTATATATGTGAATGTTTCAAAACACTTAAATAGAATGATAAAAATATATATAATAATAAAGAATAGTAAAACTAGAAAGTTTGGACATTTTCAATATATTGAAAATACGTGAATGCAAATATTATATGCATAAATTTTCAAGATGGTGGATCAACAAGATCCTCAAAACAATTTAATAATAACAAAACATCATACTTTTTACTACATTTACAACAATTTGCACTTCAGTAAGAAATAATGAATTTTCTTCATCTTGTGAAAACAAAACGGTTATTTTCGATTAAATTCATTTATAATGCAACTTGGAAAAATCAAAAAATAATTGGAATGTCATTTACCAATGAATAGTTTGCGAGAGAATTCGTAATATGTTTCTTTTTCAGGAACTCACGAAACGAGCTCCATTTGTAACCGATTGCACAACAATTAGTATTGTGTCCGATTATCTGCAATGAATATCTCAACCAATGATATGACAAGTACACTTGAACTTTGGGACTGAGTCAGTCCCCAATGTGTTACATGCCTATCTTGGACATTTTAGTGTTTAAGGATTACAAATGGAAAAAAAAAAAAAAAACCATGAAACGAAAAAAGAACAAAAGAAAATTGAGTTTGATTTAGACTTCAAAGCATGATTTTCCATTATATTATAAACTAAAAGAAAAAAAAAAATATTTTATGTGAAAACTGGAAAAAAATCTTTACCTTGTCGGGAAGTTCAAATTGGTTAAACGGAAGAGAGGGGCATTCATCCACTTCTGCTTCGCACAAGGCACAGAAACCTACACTGACGTTACCGGAAAAAAAGAACCCTCTGCAATAAAGGATGAACTTGATAGAAGAATAATGTTAGAGTTTTGTAATCTGTTGCAGATAAAATTTATAGTGATTTGAAAGGTTGTTAATGATGATGCTGACTTCATCGATAGTATTTCGGCATTCGACGTTTTCGGCGGTCTTGAAACTGTTTTTTCACCCTGTGGACGAAGTCCTGTTGATCTTGGGGCAAGGATGATTCGAACTCCCAATCTTTGGGGCCGAAAGAAAATGCGATCTGTCATTTTGTTGACCCCTAGACAACAAATTGAAAAGAAATTTCCTATCTGGAAGTTATTATTAGCTTTTAACTTCTGTTTGCTATAGTTGACGAAAAGCCATCGCATCATTAACTGAGGCTGAGATTAAATGGCATCAGTCTAATGCAAAATAAGGATATTAAAAAACCATAATTCATTTATGGTTTCTATTAAATTTATCCACATCATGTTTTCTCCGTTCAAAAGTATTCAACTACAATGTTTTGTACATAAACAAATTAAGCTAGGGAGGTGTGATTTGATTTATGTATATAGACGCGTCTAACTTTCACATATGTAAGGTCTGTCTGTATGCAGCAGCAGTCGGTCACCATGCAGAATCGAGCAAGAAAATGTAAGAGCGCCTTTGAAACTTCATTTTCGACAAAATTGATTATAAAACTTAACAACACAGTATTATAATTTATGTAAGAGCTTAGCAGAGACGAGTGTACATAATTTTATTAATGTCAAATACTGCGTACAATTTTTTGTTTCACAACACTTACTGTTTACCTAGATTAAAGTGGTGTGTGAGTTTGAAAGTGAGTATTTTTTGAAACTTTGTGTGTAAGTTGTAATGGATTATAAGCTAATTCTTCTTCAACAACTGCTAGAGACTTTTCTCTGAATGAAAGCTCACTGCTGATAGGCTTTAAATGTTCTA
>BMAW01020911.1:998853-1016115 GCA_019974015.1 Nephila pilipes | reverse complement strand
GAAACGAAAAAGAACGAAAGAAAAAGTTTGATTTAGGATTTAACTAAACATATTTTCCATGTTATAAACTTCAAAACAAAAAAAAAAATATTTTATGTGAAACTTCAGAAAAAAAAATCTTTACCTTGTCGAGGCAAGTTCCATTGTTCAAGCAGGGAGAAGAGAGGCATTCATCCACTTCTGCTTCGCACAAGGCACCAGAGAAGCCTGCACTACAGTTGCAGAAAAAAGAACCCTCTGCAATAAAGGATGAAAACATTATTAGAAGAATAATGTTAGAAAGGTTTTTAGTTTATGTATTGGGTTGCAGAAAAATTTTATAATACGATTTGAAGGTTGTTAATGATGATGCTGACTGCATCGATGCTATTTCGGCATTCTGACGTTTTCGGCAGTCTTAGAGAGCTGTTTTTCACCCTGTGGACGAAGTCCGTTGATCTTGGAGACGGGATGATTCGAACTCCCAATCTTTGGGGCCGAAGAAAATGCGATCTGTCATTTTTGTTGACCCCCTAGACAACCAAATTGAAAAGAAATTTCCTATCTGGAAGTTATTAAAGCTTTTTAACTTCTGTTGCTATAGTTGACGAAAGCCATCGCATCATTAACTGAGGCTGAGATTAGATGATCCGTCAGTCTAATACTGCAAAATAAGGATATTAAAAAAACCATAATTCATTTATGGTTTCTATTAAATTTATCCACATCATGTTTCACTACTCCGTTCAAAAAGTATTCAACTACAATGTTTTGTACATAAGCAAATTAAGCTAGGGAGGTGTGATTTGATTTATGTATATAGACGCGTCTAACTCACATATGTAAATCTGTCTGTATGCAGCAGCGGTCAGTCGCCTGCAGAATCCAATCAGCAAGAAAATGTAAAGAGCGCCTTTGAAATTTCATTTTCGACAAAATTGATTATAAAACTTTAACAACACAGTATTATAATTTATGTAGAGCTTGGAGACGAGTGTACTTTACATAATTTTATTAATGTCAAATAACACGTACAATTTTTGTTTCACAACACGTACTGTTTGCCTCAATCCTCCCTAGATTAAAATTAGTGTGTGAGTTTGAAAGTGAAGTATTTTGAAACTTTGTGTGTAAGTTGTAATGGATTCTCAAGCGTGTTCTTCTTCAACTAACCTTTTAGGGACTTTATGACGTTATTTGAATTGAGAACTTCGCCTTGTTAAAGAACCGTGGTTTATGTAAATCAGCATTGCTTGATATCTAAAAGTGCAGTGAAAAGTTAAGGATGAGAGAGACATTGGATACGCTAAATTTCTGAGAAAGGTAGATGGTTAGCGGGATAATAATGCACACGATATTGGCGCAAAACAGAAAGTCGGATAGCTGATTTTTGACTCAGACCCATTTCATAAGTATTGTTCCTGACACGGATCCGGGATTGCTATTAAAGAGACAAGTAGAGTTTTTATTTATGATCTTTGATTTCGGAAGCGAATTGGCTATCGCTCCATATTCGTAATACAAACCTTTATTTTAGATTATTTTTAGACGGAATAAACATTTTTTAAAGATTCTCGCTCCCACTTGAACGCCTAGTTAAACTTAGATGCTGGATGGAAATGGTATTTCAAGCCATCTCTCTTTTTTTTGATTAATTTTGAATATAGAGTTTTCCGTAACGTCAAATAAAGTGTGAATAAATGTTTTATATTAAGCAAATTGGGGAAATAATCGTCAATATGCATACTAAATATAGATAGAATTTAGATTGAATGAACTGTAGAAGTGCAACTAAACGATTCCAGATTATATAGAACATTATATCAACAACTCTTTTGCATCAAATGATTCAGATCCTATGTCGAGAAGCGAGGGCGCATAGCTTCATGTGCAAAAACTTGCACCCAATGTTAGGCAGAATAAATACATTTTAAGATTTGAATAAGATTTATTAGTCGTTTTATTAACATCACCTTTAGAAGCAATACGAGGGCCATTGGAGACGCACTTAGTACGAGGATGGCTCAAAAAGTATTTGCATTGGAAGACAGATGGCATCATTAAGGTAAATTGTTGCTACCATTGGGTGCTGTAAAACGGAGCAGAAACAAATATGAAATTGATTCATAAGTTGGTATTGATTTGGCAGCAAATGACTGCGAAATCAAAATTTAATCGCTGTCGTGTCGAGTTGTCGACGTCATTTTGCATCGATCTCACCCTCGATGAGACCTAAATTCCTCAATATACACTGGAAACCAAGCAACAATCAAAACAATGGGTTGCCTTAGGTGAATCTGCTCCAAAGAAGGGGAGGATGATCTACCGGTCGGAAACGTTATGACAAAGAATTTTTGAGATTGGTTGACTGGTTGGTTTTATTAATGTTGCACTAGAAGCAACACGAGGGCTATTGGCGATGGACCTCGTTCTTTTGAACTTCGGTCAAGTGACGAGGATGACACCTGAGCTAGTACTCCCCTACTAACTTTCACACACGCCGACGGGAGGACTTTGAGTCCCGTCAGATTTAACGTGCAACAGCTTCGACTACACGACTGGTCTTTAGTGGTCTCAAGGCTCAAACCTATGACTCGCGACGAAAACGAACAACTGCGAGTCCGCTGCCATAACTACTAGGATACTACGACCATGAATTTTTGAGTTGTGACAGTTGTCCTGATCACGAATATGAGTTACTGAGATTTAGATAATTGTCTAGTGAGTCATGATGCTCACTTAAAACGAACCATTTTTGATGCTACGATCACCATCTCTTGGATTATCTGAGAGCTTATTGTACGACTCTGATAATTCTAAACGTCGGTCCAGTGACGAGGTTGAAACCCGAGCTGTGGACACCTCCCCAAACTTCCACACTAAGCCTAAGGAGGGACTTGAAACCTCGATTTCACGTGCATCAATCCCGCTACACGATGGGGTTTTAGTGGCATCAGGAATCAAACCCATGACTCGACGAAAACAACGCCACCCGCGAGTTCATAACCATGACCATGACCACTAAGCTACAGTGGCAAATTTATATAAGACAGAATAAACACAGTTTGAAGATATTGGACAGACCAAACATAGCTTAAACATTTTCCATTATAACAATTTATATTGACTGTAATTATTCAGAATCATCGAAACTCAATAAGAACGAAGAAGGGTGCGGTTGATACACTATGTGAGGGAAAACGATATGCCTGTTATCTTACCATTTAAATGATTTTATTATTTTTAAACTTTATGAATTAAAATAAACGCCACAAAATTGTACAACGACCATCTTTTTCAAATCTCAATTTAATAAAAATCTCTAAAGTATATCCCACTAAAAGTTTCAGAGCTATATATTTTTAAAATTTTAAATTACAGAATTTCAGTCGGCTCTCTCTTTCATTGAATCAGTTTTGTAAATTTAAAATTTTAAAAATAAAATTGCGGAAAATAAACGTACAGGAATTCTGCATATTAATATAATAAAATAAGTCATTTTAATTTGCTAAATTCAAACACTGTAATAAGCATACGAGAAAGTAAAAAAAAATTAATCAATACAAAAACACCCATTAATATTCTTTTCAGGAATACGTGGAGCTTTCAAGATAATCAAAATAAATTACTACTCCCCTGTTCAATGTCGTTGTACGACGGGCTGCTAGAAAACAGTACTTAGGTGCTTTAAAAGCAAAAGTTAGTGCAAAAAAACAAATATTCTCGTGCGTATTTAAAAGCTTTGTTGGCTAAAACTGTCAAAACAATTCCAGTTCTATCAAAAGGGTTGTCAAATTTAAGCGAGAGTATATGAAAAAATAATTTTTGTTATATAAAAAAAATAAAATACTGTTTTCACATTTTAAATCTTCAAGACAAAGAAGCATCTTTTTTAGAATACAAATGAATTGTTTATAGATTCTAAAAAATAATTTGCATAGTCCTTTTTCGTTTTCTACTGAAATCATCCTTTTTTATGCATCCAATTCGGCTGAAAATCCATCGTGTAGCAGGGCCGATGCCCGTTAAATCTGTCGAGACTCTAAATCCTCCCATGCCGTGATAGGGAAGTTTAAAGAAGAAGGTACCAGTTCAGCTGTCGTCCTCGTCACTTGACCGACGTTCAAAATTACGAGATAGCCCTCATATTGCTTTTCGGTGCGACGTTAATATAATCAATCAATCAACCTTCAAGTTCGGAAATATAAAATCGTAAGGATATGAAATTTGAGCTTTTTCATTTTAAAGTGTATAAAGGACCATTCATACCACACATTGGGTTCGTGAACTAAGACTCATTTTACCTCTCAGGAGCTTACCCCTTTCAGGTAAGTACAGGCACCATGCCCCCCCCCCCCCTCCGGGGGGCCAAAGTGATCTTTTTCAATCCTGTGGGGTTTGCTATCTTTAATAAACATAGGTGATGCTCCGAATTCTCTAGTCATGCTTTTCCAATTTCGATCTGTAACGTCTGTGACATATCCACTTTCCTCGGCCTTCTTTAATGTTTGTTGGTAGAGCTACCAACTTTGATACTCATGCATCTGGACTGCCCGAGCGACACCTGATCTCCGAGATGTCAACCGTTGGGGGATCGTAGCTATTTCGGCAGCTTGTGAAGATTGGGGAGATTCGCCGACGAAAACCGTTGCAGGTCGATGGCCCTCAAAGAGCGTCAGTCCCTGCTTGGTTCCCGGTCCAGACGGACGTCTTGGTACCTCCTGTCACATATTTTTATATAATAGCTGTACATAATCGCATTAAATATTTTAAACTTAAAAATCAGAATTTACCTATTTTCTTTAATTTATCTTCAAACGGTACAGATCCTACTTGTCAACCATTTTTTCCCCTTCCTTTTTCTGTCTAGACTTCAATTTAAACAAAAGTTTGTCACAGCATTATCCTGTTCAGCTCTTGCACCTAAAATGCTGACTACATCATCCTCATAATCATGAGATTCATTTTATTTTGAGGAATATAGTATTAAATAGCGACAAAATGGAAACGCATCATTTTTTGGTTAGAAAATTCTATCTCACTTAAATTTTTTGTGCAGAACAACCGAGACTAAATCCGATAGGTTCTCCAAATTATCACATGGTACCTTGAGGATGTTTGGCGATTATGTGGCATACCTGCGTCAGTTCTCCCTTTGAGAGCGTTTTGGGTGACTATTCTTGTTTTTAGTATATTACTCGTTTTATTCTGGATTTTAATAAAACAAGTTTGTATTTTTCATAACAGCTTGATGGTAGCATCCGGTGCCAAAGCAGTACTCTCTTGCTATGGGAGTGTGTATACCACGGGAATCATGGGCAACATTATCATAACATTCCCAACTCCTATACCACGCCAACTTTAGTACTTTGAGTCTCTATATCTTTAACGGGCGCCAGCCTCGCTACTCAACAGGTTTTTAGTGAAATGAGATCGTGATTTTGATTGTTTATTAACGTCGCACTGAGAAGCAACAAGAGGGATGTTGATGACGGACTTCGTAATTTTGAACCTTGTTCAAGTGACTAGGATGACACATGAGCTTGCGCCTCTGTCACCACGTCAACGGCATGGCTAGGGAGCTCGACAGATTTAACATGTAACAGCTTCGGCTATACGACGGGTCTTTTGTAACGTCAAGGCTCTGACTCGTCCAAATCGCCGACCGTGAATGTGACCAAGGCCACTAAACTAATGTGTCCACAGTGAAATCAGACCTCTAAACTTAACCACAACTCAACTGAAACAATGCCGGCCGCTAACTCGTGACTTTGACCACTCGGTAAACACTTCAGTGGGATCGTTGAAACAAGTAGAATTGATAAATGAGAGAAAAAAATCATATTAAATGAAGAAAGAAAATTAAAGGCGAAGGTGGAAAATATGAGGCATCATGAAGATCTAAAGATTTTGCATGCACGAGAGCTTACGCAGATTAGTATATCAAATGATAAAGTCCAAAAATTTATTTTTTTCTCTTCCTCTTCATTTATAATATCAAAAGTTTAACTAAGAACAGTATTTAAAGACAGGCAGCTTGAGATTTACTTTCAAAGCTTGTATCAAAATTAACAAGACGACCGCGGTAATTGAATTGTAACCGGGTTCCATCTTGCTTTTCCTTTAAGCATTTTGCCTACCTTATTACGTTATTTGAATTGAGAACCTTGCTTTGTGAAAGAACCAAGACTTATGTAAATCATCATTATTATACAAGAAGTGTAGTGAATAGGAAATGATTTGATACGTTGAGATTGGAGGTATTACAGTGATTAGAGTAGATTAAGGGTTGGAGAGATCGTTGAGCACCAGATGTTGTTGCGAGAAAGTAGAAGTAGTCTTCGATTAGGAAGGGAAGATGGAAATAACCTTCTAAGATTCGGATCCAGTCCCTAGCACTTTATTGGACTCGGATGTTAATTCTGGATGTGTATTAGGATTTGGATCTAGTTTTACTGTTATTAAGATAAATATGATTTTTAATAATGATATTTGGCTTAGGATTCCATTAAGTAAACGCTTGATGATTTATATTTTGATTATTCATATTCGAAGCATGAATAAATTGGTTGAAGAGTTCCCTGGTTGATTATTAATTGAGCTTCAATAGTTATAAATGCCAATAATGACTGCGATTGTTTCTAGCGTCTCACTGAAAAGCAACACTAGGGGTATTGCCGACGGACCTCGTAATTCTGAACCTCGGACAAGTGACAAGGACGACATTTGAATTGACACTTGTCTCTCCAAACTTCCACTCCAAGCAAACAGGATAATTTGGGAACTTCGATCAAATTTAACGTGGATGAACTTGCCACACGGCTAGTCTCTAGAAGTGTCAGGGCTCGAACCTATGATGCGACGAAAAAACACTGCCCCGAGTCAGCGACCATGATTACTGGGATATCACGGCCACAATGTCAATAAGGATGCGACCGCGGTGATCTCGAGTTATGACGGGAGTTGTTTCAGTTGAGTCGTGATTCCATATAAGGTTCGTCCCTTTGAGGGGCCGATGCACCATCGTAGCTCCAAATACTCGTGTTAGCATGGTATGGAAGTTAGGAAAATGAAGTGCAGATCAGGTATCATCCTCGTTACTTGATCGAGGTTCATTACCAGTAGCCCTAGTGTTGCTTCTTTGAACGACGTTGGTAAATAATCAATCAATTCGAGCTAAAAATTCAAATAAGAAGCAAATCTACTTTTTTCAATTTTTGACCCCTTCTTTGATGCGAATACTATCGTAAAATATAAACTAAGAAAATAGAATAATAACAAAAAATTATTAATAAACTTAAAAATTCCCTGAATAAGAACGTGTTAAGGGCATCAAGAGCACTGCAGGAATTTTCAATGTTCCAAATGGTACAGCTTTCAGGATCCACCAAAGGGTTCCCCACTTAAATAAAAAAAACATTACAGCACAGATTTACAATAAATGGTTACAAATTGTCCAGCTAGTGATCATTTTTTCAGTTGAAGTTTACCATGAATCTCATCAGAGAAACTATGCAATAAGACAAGTTGGATGAGTTAACTATATGAAATATAAAAGTATACGGGTTATATAAAATTAATTTTGAAGATCTGATGAAAGATTTTACAGTTTAAAAAAGTAGGAGAAAACTTTTCAAATATAATTAAGGTGAAAAAGTTCATAAAAATAAACCTTTTATATCCTATGATATGTTTTGCTTAAGTTGACAGATAATATTTTAATTTTTGGATTATAATTTGAATTTCATATATTTTGGTACTAATTAAGTACCTCTAAGTAATTTAGGACCTCTAAAGGTCTCAATGCGGCCTTGCTTTAGTTCAATATTTGTTAATATCTAGAAAGTTTAAAATCTAGACGTGGTACTAAAAATGTCAGAATCCGTTAAATAAATAAATTTTTGGACAATTTTCTTAATATTTCTCGTGTTACGCTATTTGTCGAACAATCGACTCAATTTTCAGAAAGAACTAAGCTTTGTATAATTTGCACGTAACTTGCAATTGAAATTTAATTACAGGTAAACTATAGATTAAGTGAATAAAACATAAATACTTACAAACTTAACTTGATTGATTGATTAGTTGGATGATTTTATGAGATATATAGCAACAAAAGCAAAACTAACTCCAAACTTGATTCAAACATCCGCAATGAAAAAACTAAATTATAGACAGTTATTTTCGAAGTTGAGATAACTTTCACTACTTTTCCATTCAAACCAGTAAATATTACCTCATTTAGACTATCAGGATAAATGAGACCTTTATGATAATTGCTATTCATTTTTTTTAGAAATAAATAATCCTTTATCCATAAAACGAAACTTTTGTTTCCAATTCGGACGCCACGCAATCTTTTACTTGTAATAAACCTAAAGAAATCCCTCAGAAATAGCCCTTAATGGGGAAAAAAGACTCTTAGGGTTTGTTATCATTTCTACCACGTTAAGGGCAAAGATTAACGATCGTTTTGTTATCATTGCGACATTAAGCTGGGTCAGATCCAACTTTTACTCGCTTCCAACACTTGGTCCTGATTCACAATGAAACGAATCGGACGCACGCTTCGTTTCTCTGGATTCGTTTCACATTTATCACAACGTAATTTGGCAGTAACTTTTATCACACTGCGAGGAAACAAGGGTTTTTCTTATTCTTTTGAAGAGGTGTCAAGATCATTCAAAAAACGATTATCATGATACTTTTGTATCCGCGGTTGGCAACAAGTCCGAATTCATTTAGTGAGACACATTAAGCGTAATTCAAAGAGGTTTTTAAGGTTTTCTGGATTTAATCGTAACTGACAAGCTTGAATGAAAGGAAAAGAATTCAAAAGCGAATGTAGAATTTTACGAATTTGATTTCAAAATTTTTTAAAAAGAAGTATAGTTAAGATGATTTGATATTGTATTAAGACCTTCGTTCCAATATAGTTTATTTTATTTGCATTATACATTGAAATAAGGTTTTTTTATTTAATACAGGTAGAATTTTATTTCTTTTAAATTGAAGATTAAGCTTTGATACGTATTTTTCGTGGCATTATGAGATTCGCTCTCGTTTTCATTGCGCATAATTTTGGATGATTTTATTCTATTCTATTATTCCTTCTTCTTCCAGCCAGTTCATGTTCATTTCCCGAATTTTATTCAAATAGAATATTAACCGAAGGGAACTACATCTTCTAATTCTCCTATAAAAAAATTCCTGTTTGAGTAGGCTCCCATAGATTAGCTACGTCAACGTTAGAGAACAAAGGGTAGTTGCTAATTACTTTTGCTAAGCAGATAATGGTAAAAGCGTTCTTAGTCTGATTTTTTGAGGGTTCTTGTCGGAACATGAATTCTTAGTATTAATTTATTTACATTCTTAAATACTCTGTACCGCAACAATGAGATCATTTTCATTCAAATATATTTACTATGTGCGTGATAAAAAACAAAGATGGTAAAGGAGTTTTTAATTTCTTATGGCAATATTATTCTGTGTTTATATTAGCTACAAAGAATTATAACTCTTTAAAAGAACAGAATATAAGATTATAATACACACACGCGCACGCACACACACACACATATATATATATATATGTGTGTGTGTGTGGCAGATTTTAGAAAAAAGAGGAATTCAAACACTACTTTTTTAAATTTAGAAAAGCTCTCTCTCTCCTCTACACACACATACATAGTGCGTCAAAGAATTTTTAGGACTGGGCTGGGAAAAGAAACAGAGGTAAGAAACTATTATTATTTGTTTTGGTTTTTAATTTACAATAAAAAGGTGACCAATTTTTTTACAATTAAAAGGGGGACGAAAAAATCATTTGCATAAACCTGTTCTTCCTTCCATATGATTTCGACGTTCTTCAGATCATCCCTTCCAGTTGTTGCAATTTTAATGGCCAGCGGTGTATATTTGTTTTTAATTCATAGTTTGAGTCGAATGATTTATTACAAAATAATACTGATTTAAATTCAGCTTTTCAGCGTTAAAGAAAAATTCTTATAATTGTTCACTATTTTAATTTGTTTTTTCCGTTTCTTCCTGTGATGAAATGAACTCGTTTATCGGGGAGGTGAATTCAAGGCTTTTTTCGTCGTGGTTTCTATCTATACACACTTAGAGGAATCGATAAAAATTATTTTAATTAAATTAAAGGTAGCTAAACACGAAAAATACTCTCACCTACGTTGAGACAGACTCCGTTGTTGAAGCAAGGCTTCTGTTCGCATTCATCGATGTCTCTCTCGCATCGATCCCCCGCGAAACCTTCCTTACAAAAACACTTTGCAATTCTTCCATGTCTTTGACAGATGCCATCGTTAGTGCAGTGGCCTTCTTCGGCACAAGGGTTCAAATCTAAAAAAAAAAGGAGTAGAGGAAATATTCGTATTATAAATCGCAATCCATGGAAAACATTTATTAAACATGTTAAACTTTAAAATTGGCATTTGCATAATTTTTTTCTCGTAATGACCCAAAGACTCTAGTATCCATTCGAATCTCAAAATGCAGGATCAAGATGACCTGTAAGCCAATCACGGGTTACTTTGGTTTTAATTAACGTCGCACTAGAAGCAACACGAGAGCTATCGGCAATGGACCTCGTGATTTTGAGCCTAGGTCAAGTGATGAGGACAACAACTGAGCTAGCACTTTCCTCTACTAACTTCCACACCACGCTAATACATGGGTTATAACCCTAGGGCAAAATCTCTTGCTTGCTTTTTCGACTCGAAGGAAGAGAAACAATATTTTGTCTCCTCTCCTTTTTTATTTTTACGTGGCTAATTGGCTTTCAATGTTAAGCACGCTCTTTCGGAGTAAAACTTAATTTTCATTCACAAGTACGATTAACAGAGAACAATCTACACAAACACATACATCCATAATGGCACAAAGCCACAGTTCAAGCAATGAATGCAGTACTTTAAAATTCTTGAACACAATATCGCTTGAGGCACATTTATATACATTAACTGATACATATATCTTCTCTCAAAATACATTCTTGTACCTTCCAGACTTGTCTACGGGTATCTAATTTTGTCGTCCAATTTAGCAACAATATTTGTCGCCAAGGTCACCTCCTACTTATTCAGAATTACTGCCTGATGTATTCCTTGACTGAAAAACCATTTTTTCGGCCACAATTTCTGTTCGGTAGGAAAGACAAGAAAGTCGTAAATTTCCTGAAACAGTTTTATTGTTCCACAACAGGGACGAAAATATCTGCTACAACAATGAGCTAATGTCTTCACAATCAAGAATTCAAGGCCCATTGTGTGTGTCCCTTCTTAATCGAAGACACAGAAACTGCCGTTTACGTTGGTCATGAGAACACGTTATGTGGACTAAACAGAAATGGGCTTTTGAACTCTTCACAGACGAGTCATGGTTACCAAGGAGAGTGATTCAGATTGTATGCTGAAAATGTATTGAGGTTATCTTGTAACATCTCATTATTACTTCCTTATCCTTCCATTATATATACATATGTTATATATATATATATATAACAGTCACAAACAAATAATATAATAAATAGAAAGTTACATCATAAAGATAACCAAGTTATTTTTTCAGATCTATATTTTATCTAGATCTATATTTCCAACAGTTATTTTCTAACCTTCTCTATCTATGGGGGGAAATGTACGAGTCAGAATCCAACGTTTAATTCAGTATTAGTTATTGCATTAAAAGTTAGATTTTGTCATGTATTTATATGATCGAAACTTAGTTTCCTTCCGGTCCGTGTCATGATTGGATTTAGAGATGGGGGTCCGAATCATGGTACCAATACAGTTCCTTCGTAGTTACCCTTCAGGGACTTACCTTGTTTAGGTAAATAAGGGCATCACGGCCCCGAAGAACCCAAGTGATCTTTTCGTTTCTATGGGGTTTACCGTCTTTGGTAAACATGGGTGACGAGCCCCGGGATTCTTAGAGATCCTACTCTAGTTTCTTCTAAATTTTATTTTTTACTCTTTTATTTATTTAATTATTTCATTTTTCAAACATCTAGATCACAATTATGACTAATTTGGCGCAGCATAGCCATGTAAGTCTCTTGCGCCATTAAATTCCACTCTCACTCACTCTTTCCCAACTATGATCAGATCATTTCTCATACTTGGCTCTTCGGTCTCCATTCCTTCGTTTATAGATTCAGCTTTACGCTCTGCAACTAACTATCAAATTTAGTATTAAATTCTTCGCTGTTTATAACTGCAGTTTATCGAATCTATTCACTATACTTAACTAATTCTGATCTAATCTACATAAGTCATGTTTCTTATATTGGGTAGTTATTCAGTTCACCCAAATTCGTTTAAAATCCCTAAGCTCATAGCTGAAAGTAAGACACGATAGAATCCGACATATAATTTTAACGCTGTTTTCATTTGATGTAAAGGAAAAGTATCAAAACTCGAAATACTGCTACAGTGTTACAAATAGTAAAATGTTCAATTATTAGCATTATATTCTGACTTCCACATTTTACAGACAGTGACATATTTTATCATGTTGTGTCCGAGTTGATCCATTTGTTCTGATATAAAATGTGTTCCACATTTCATCTCTCTCTGTCCCGTAAAATTAAGAGAGATTTTCATTTTGCGTGGTGAAGAGTGAAACAGCTCATTTATGGATTTTTCTGCAAGTTTAAAACGCAGTGTGTGATACACGGATGTATTAATTATAACGTCATGAATTTATACGAAAATTGTTTAATATCTGAAAAAGTGTTCAAGTTTTGATTCAAACCATTTGAAATTAGGCGAGTGCAGACTTGATGGAGCCAGTCGAAACTAAGATTTGGCTTTATTTGTGACACATTTTACTTCTTTACACTCGTATTTTTTAGAATGTTTGTAACGTGGTAATTCGAATTTTACTTTATAGGACCTGAAAAGTGATATGAAATGAAAGTGGTGCACATTTTGGCACAAAAATCTTTCTCACTTAAGTTTTTCGTCCTGAACAATGACGGCTGAGTGAGTGCGAAAGCTGAAATTTATGGCGCAAGAACCACATCTCACTATACAACACCAAACTATGTGATTTAGTCGTTAGAAAAGAAAAACAGGAAATAGGTAAAAAAAAAAAAAAAGGGTACAAAAAGAAGGTTTGAAAGTAAAGAAGGATCATTATGTTACCCCGAAAACGTATCACGCGTATTTACCAAAGTCAGTATACCCCATGGGAAAGAAGAATACCACAAGGTTACATTGGTGTTACGATTTCCGTATTTACCTAAAGAAGATAAACTCCGAGGGGAGTAATGGCGACTGACTCTAATTGGTGCTCAAAATCCTCATGAGGAAAGGTGAGGAAGTTTGGTGAATATGTAGGGTACCAAAACAGATGTTAGTTACGCTTTTGAATGAATTTTGAACGGCATATTTATTGATTTTATATCATTTTTCACTACTCGTATTGAATATAAATAAAATAAATTCCAATTTTTGCATACTACTTTGATGGTAGCAATGGATTGAACGAACTCATGCCCTGGATTAAATGGGGCCCACACCATGCTACCGTATTTTATTTCGCAGCATAATTTACCGAATTTTAAAGAGCATAAGGAACTCTGTTTTGACATAAAAAAGGTTTTAAAAATAGAAAGAGTTTCTTATAAACGGAGAGTATATAGGGATCAACAAATTATAAAATTTATCGAAACTCAAACCTCCATAACTTACAACAACTCAAGTAGATATTCAATGAACTATATATCAGTTGAGAGTAATGAGGAATTTAATGGTTTCTATGAAGAATAAAAATAAATTTTTAAATCTTTTTTTAATAATAAAAAAAGATATATTTGACGAAAACATTTTTTTCTTCCAATTTCTAGGCAAAAAAACAGGGAGTTTCCTTATACACGTTAAAATATAGTACACTTGCCACATTAATAAAATAGATGAAGACATTGAATATAAATTTTCATGCATTGAAGTTAATGCTTACTTTTAAAACGTAGTTGCAACGCTCCCGCTTCTCTACTTAAGTTCTAAGCCAACGAGATTCAATAAATGTTCAGTCCAGACATTGTCAGTTACGGCTCCCATTTACCAGCCATTTTGATTTCATGAATGTAATGTTAATCCTAAGGAACTTATACAACTGTTTTAAAATCTTTACTACTTCTAATTGAATGCAAAAAAGGGGATCCGAAAGAGCAAAAAAATAATCAAGGTTTCTGTGAAATCGCATTTTCCCTTCGATTTTTAAAAATACTATAACCTTTATTTTAATAAATTGTTTGTGGGTTTTCTGTTCTTTTAAAAATATTCTAAGATATTTTCAATAATCAGGAAGAAATGTAATTCTGCAGAGACCTACATTAGTTTTGGCTCTTTCGGATGCAATTTTTTTCAATCAAATAAGTAAAACACTATAGATTCGAGGAGGATAGTTGAAATTGCATACTATTAACATTGCGACCATAAAACCAAAATGGCCGGTAGATGGGAGCTTTAAGCAAATTTTTGAAGTATATTTATTCTGTTAAAAAATAATCTAAATCAAAACTCAATTTTGAATGAGGAGCGGTTACTAACTCGCGTTCTAACCAAAGATTATTATTGAAATTCTATTAATCTTACAAACAGCTAAAACTGAATCCGAGTCTTGAATAAACCTTTGAAAACCGGATCCTAGTTAAATAGTAGCTCTTCGATGATCACTTCACTTTTAATCACCAATATATTCAACACAACATATTCGCTACATATTCCTATGGGTCGTAATACCTCCATTATCTCATTCCTCCAAGCTCCAAATTGACCCCTCCCATTCACTACACATTTCATATAGAAATGCTAATTAACATAAAGGAGTGAAAGTTGGGGTTTATAGCGCAAGCGTGAAACCTGGCTATGTTGCCCCAAACATTTATTTAAACCGTAATCCAGGCAGATAAAAGGATAAAAAGGGAAATCTGATCGATGAGAAGGAGGATGAAAAACAGAGAAAGATCGCTGGGTATCCTGGTGAGGAGTCATCCGTGTTTATAGTAAACCCTCATGGGAAAGAAAAAGAATTACTAGGAAACCTCGGAGTCATGATTGCCATAACTTACCTAAGGAAGGCAAGCCCCCGGGGGGTGCTAATTAACATAAATCACAGTTCATTCATAAAGCGAGGTTCTTCAAAAAAATCGTCAATAGCCCAAAAGCTTAGCTGAAGAGAGAACCCGTTACATAGCGCATCAAATACAGTTTAAAATAATTATAAAAATAAATTAGAGAATGTATCTGAAAATAATTAAATAAAAACATCATCACTCAATCCATAATATAATGAAAAAGACTATCGAACCTTAAGTTATCTATGGAAAATAGCGGAAGCTTAAGTGAGAGTAAAATAATAGTTAAGTCTATTGAGAGAGAAATAAAGCAAACAAAATAAAGTTATTTGTGCAGTTATTACTCTTTTATTTGTATATTTTACTACCTATATATAGATATTTGAACAAATACATCGTTTTTTCCGTTTTTTTTAAAAACTTTTCGCGATTTTAAACACACACATGCCAAACTTAAGTAAACTTCACTTTTTCTAATTAAAAGTAATCATATTTTAACATTGTATATAACATATGTATCTGTTTGTGCAAAGAAAATTACATAGTAAATTCACATTTATTTTTGAAAAAATTGAATTCAATAATATTTTAAATCTTAAGATTCAAATTTGCCATAATTTTAAAACAAATGCTGGGTAATTCTTAAAATTTACGAATGTTTATCAAATAAATAATGTTCTCTGCATAGAAAATAGCCTCAATTTCAAAATGAGTGAAATATCAGCACTGTGGATAAAGAAAATACATTTTGAGGAAAATGTTTCAAAATCCTAGAAAACACGTTTTGAGAAAAACATAAAAAAGCTGTTTTTCTCCTGAGGCGTGACATATTTGTTCACAATTTTAAAATCCATTTTTCGCAAACGTTCTGTATCAAATTCTCATAATACATCAAAGGATTTTGCGAGGCGCCATCTATTGTTTGACAGCAATGTAAAAAAAAAAAAAAAATACAAAATTTGAATCTTTTTAACTATTATGTTACCAAGGGCGTTCATGTATCTAGAAATTTTAAAGTGGATAAAATATATATATCTTAATACAAGTATTGCTTCTGATAATAAGTTCCACCGAAACATCTTTCATAGTTCCTATACGTCTTGCATGCTAGTTTTAGTATTTAGTAGAAGTTAAACATCTTTTATTCGTTTTTCGAATATATGTTACGGATATATTGCATTCAGTGATAATAAGGAGACTTATTTTTTAGATAATTATTGACCTTCAATACCAATTTAAAGAAACACTAGAAAATTTAATATTCTCACTTTGTTTTAAAAGAAGTTTAATGACTTAACCAAAATCAAACAGGAGGTAAAAATTACTAAATGTGAACCACAAAGCGCTATGTATAAAAAGCGTTTTTTGAAATATAGGATTAAATATAAATCCAAAAAAATTTCAAGTTTGCCGAAAATTACGAATTTTTTCTTAATTTTCAATAAAACTATATTTTATGGGAAATCAATTGTTGACAACGCATTTTGTTATTGCAAATTGTGTAAATTTTTACCCTATTAAACATTTTAAAGCAAAAAGGTTCACAATGACGGACTTGTAGGATTGAAGCGGGCATTGCATTTTGCGGGCGTATAAATTTTATATTAATATTAAATATTTAATGTATCAGGTTAAATGTATAAATGTTAAATGTAATGTTTAACATACAAATATATAAACGTAATAATGTATGAATGTAAAATGTTATGATATATAAATACAATATTAAATGAATATATATATTTATGTTATAATGATGTTAAAGGCATAAATGTTATAATTCATAAATGTAAAATGTTACATTGTTAAATGCACAAATATTGTAATGTTAATGTAATGATAAATATATAATTGTATATGTTAAATATATAAATGTTATATTGTTAAATAGACAAATATTATAAAGTTAAATATATAATAGCACATGTTAAATATATAAATGTTATAATGTTAAATTAGTAAATGCATAAATATTATAATGTTAATGCACAAACATTATAATGTTAAGTATATAAATGTATATATTTCAAAATATTAAATTTATGTACTTCGTATAATGAGAAACATGTAAATGCATCAACATTGTGATGTATGCATGTTAAATGTGTACATATGTTATAATATTAAATGTATAAATGTTAAATATGTACATATGTTATAATATTAAATGTATAAATGTT
>BMAW01020911.1:746265-998843 GCA_019974015.1 Nephila pilipes | reverse complement strand
GTTAAATATGTACATATGTTATAATATTAAATGTATAAATGTTGAATATGTAAATGTTACATGTTTAATACTATAAATGTTAAATATGTAAACATAAATACAAAAATATAAAATCTCGTAAAATTGAGTTCTCATAACTGTTTACATTGTTTTTCGAATTTAATAAAGTTTTTTTTAAATTTTGTTTTACATGGTTTTTGAATAACCCTTAACCGCACAAATTATATCTTTTTTCTACATTATATCTACTGTGTAAAAAAAAAAAGGAATTGGAGTACTACTAATCTACTTCAAAATCTTGCATAAAGTACATCTCCCCCAAAATCAATTGTTCGAATTAAAACTTTCAAAGGCTCCCTAAATATTAAACAGAAGGTTTTACCAGCTGCCGATCCATTACGAAAACGCGGTGAGAAAAAAAAGGGGGGAAGGGGGTTCCATTAGGAAGCCTCACTGAGCGAAGTATCAAAGATTTACGGTGATGGAGGATATTTTGACAATAATTCGCTCCCTGGCGAGGAATGTAGCCCGTCGCCACTGAAATATGTTCGCATTTACGTGATTTATATTGTTGCTATTAACTCGAATCGCTTTAAATCATTCGCCCCTCTTTCAAACTGTTTTCGAAAAGGGGGAACTAAAACAATGATGGAATATTTCAATTTTTGTCCCCTTTCCACACCCTATCTGTAGAATGGGTGGGGGGGGGGATTTTACTTTTTTATTTGGGCAGTTAAGAGTTTACTTAGAGGTACGAGGCATCCGAATTGCATTGTGATCGGTGACATAACCTAAAGAAGGAGAATCTTAGAGAACAAACATTCCACATTTTTTAAAAAAAAAAAAAACACGTTGATTTTTTTAAAACCGAACTTTTGGATAATTCGAATTTCTTGCCCTCTCCCTAGAATTATGCACTAAAACAGTGTGAAGAAAGTTGTGGATAATTTGAATTTTTCAAGTGTGGTTCCTCTTAGATTATTATGGTTAAAGTCCCATACCTAGAGTGCAACAGAATCTATGATGGATATACATGAGTTTCAAAGTTTTTTCGGTATTCAGTTTTTTGAAGAAGATTCTATTTTTTTTTTTCACTTGATAGGTTGGAATCATTTACAATAACTCAAAGATAGCTAGATTTTTATTGAATTTTTTACTGTTTATTAATGTCGCACTTTGAAGCAACACGAGGGCTGTTGGATACGGACCTCGTATTTTGAACGTTGGTAAAATGACAAGGATGACACTTGAGAGGGTACCACACTATCTAAACTTCCAAACCACGCCATAGGGAGGACTTTGGATCTCGACAGACTTAATGTGCGTTTGGATCTCGACAGATGGAAGCAACGCCGGCTGCGAGTTTGTGAATATGACTACTACTCTACATCGGTCATAAATCAAAGACTGTAATAAAAGAGGTAGGTAAAAATACATGATATTTTTTTTGCTTTGTTTTTTGATGACTTTTGGTTTCATGAACTTCATGAGGAATAAGTCACAACAACAACGTGATTTTTTAAAACATTGTACCTTGTTAATGTATATATATCATTATATCTTATAATGTATATATAAGGTGATAAATGTTGCATCTTTTATATATATATGTATTAATATTTGATTTAATTGCAAAATATATAAATGAATATATCGTTTTATACAGGTGTTTTGTAAAATAAAACTGTTTATTAAATCTTTAATCGTACAGTGAACTTCTTCTTTTTTTTTTTTTTTTTTTTTTTTTAATTTTCCTCTTTTTTGAAAAACACGTATTTTGTGTTTTTTTTTTTTATTTTTTTTATCGAATTAAAGTTCTTATAATCGAATAATTTTTCGATTACACAGTTCAAAATATGCCAGTCTAATTGGAGAGAAAAAACGTTTTATTTTATTCCTTTTTCAGTTTTGAAGATGTATTAAGGCCTTCCTTACACCTAGATGTTGTTTTATCTATGTCTCGTTTCCTTCACACACACTTGCAACTCACTCTCTTTACAAATATACGGACGTGAAGCGCTAGAAGCTCAACCTGTCTTCATGACTGAACAATATGCAAATGAGATTTTTCTTTAGTCCCTTCCTCTTCAAATTATATACGATTCACTGTACTTTAGTAAATTGTTTAGCATTGTTAAATTAATTTAAATTTCTAACTGATGTGGAAGCTAAAAAAAAACTTATTTTGAAACAATAGCAATAACAAAAAAGATAAGAAAATCACGTAGAACATATTCTTTTTTTATATTAGTTCCAATCATTTCAATAATAAGAATTCGGGTTCCAAAAATTGAATCTAATATTAAGACAACTAATTGTTATTAAAACCGAGTTATCATTATGTGAGCATATCGTGTTATTTCCAATTACTACTGAAATAATTTTTTACGTATTATTTATTTTATTGCATTCTAACGAGATTCAAGAATCTTGAAGTAAGTATATGCATTATATTTACGTATAGATCTTCGATGTTAATTCGAGAAATTGCTTATAAATTTAATCCATTTTAGTTACCCGCAGTAATTATTATGAGTGGAACATGCAAATACACTGTAGGGGTCCTTCGAGTTATATAGCAACTAAACTTGGAATCCAAACTACATTCAAATAATGAAGATGACACTTCAATTATTATTCCATTCTCAAACGTTCGAAACCTCATCACACTGTTCTTACAGTACTAATTCCTTTTAATTGTTACAGTAAACTATTTTACAAAATCACAAGGACCTTAGATGAATTATAGAATTTCACGGTTCGTAAGGTTCTTTCTTTTCACTTAAAAAAGTTTTTCATTATGGGTAATTATCGTATTAGAAAAATTGTAATTGTATTAGAGGTATTTTTTAAGTAAGTACCATTTTTAAATATAGCGGCTATTGTTGCCATTCTACTCAGATGCACTGAGTACCTACATGCAAAACGTGTGAAAGCTGTCGAAATTCATCAGAAGATTAATGGAGTGTGTAGATATGTGGCTTATGCGACACCGGAAACAAAAAAGCAGCCTATAAAATGGAGGCATTCAACATCATCCAAAAAAATGCAGCTCAAGAAAACAATTTCAGCACTCAAGATAATTGGCACTGTGTTTTGGGATAGGCGGGGGATGTTTGTTGTTTTTTTTTTTTTTTTTTTGTCTTCCGAACTCAATAAATTATGAGATGTATTGCGACACCTTAACTAAACTGCGTCAAGCAATGCAAAAAAAGGGCGTGGCATGTTCAGTAAAGGGTTTTCTTTTGCTGCATGATAATGCACTTCCACATGTGGCTCGTCGAACCCGGTAATTCATAGGGCTAGGAATAATATGATCTTACTTAGTGTAGCCCTGATCTGGCTACCAGTGGCTACAACTTGCTCCTTAACTTGAAAAAGCATTTAGGTGGTCTGGCCATGACGATAATGATGATGTTAATACGATCATACTGCAGTGTTCAGCCCATCAGGTGGCAGATTGTTATGAGTATATTATATAGAACCCGATTGTACGATATGATACGGGCCTTAATAATAGAGATAATTATATTGAATTGTTAATTATGTTTCAGGATTTCTTTTGAAAAGTAAAATAATAGAAAAAACTGCCATTTTTACAACGTTTTTCTGAATTTCACTTGGTGTGTGTGTGTGTGTGTGTGTGAGTGTCATCAAATTTTCGATCGTTAATTTAACCAACTTCCCATCAAGCTAGAGCTTTGAAATTTCGGGAATCGTTCGTACTCGCCTAACAGTGCAATATTTAGACGTTTGCGACAAGTTTTAACTAATATTTCAATAATTTTAATAAGTCAAAATATTCTTTCCTCTAGGCGCTTTTAGGATTGAGGAAAAAAAATTTTCCCCCTCTGGGAACACCGGGCACTCCCCTCACCACATGACGCCTCGTAAAACTATTGTACTCACAAAGGGGAGATACTATCTCCGAGATAGTAAGGGTTGCTGACTTTTAGTCAATAATCATGAGCAAGAAAAAAAGTTTCCAATATTTGGCACCATGTCTTATCACAATAATTTTTTCTGAATTCTGGTTCCCATTTTTTTTTTAATAGAATGGCTTACAAACTTTCAAATGCATGTTTTGATTTTATGAGTATTATGAATTTTTTAATACGCTCACAAATGTCTCTTTTTTAAGTAAATTTTAAAGTTAAAAATAACCAACAGTTTTAACTAATATTTCAATAATTTTCTTTAATAAACTTTGCCACCATATAAAAACGTTGGTTTTTATATCGAATTATTTAATATCAAAATGGTGCTTACTTAAAAAGCACGACAATATTTATATCATTACGAAATCATATTAAGTTTTGAAACCATTTTAAATTCTAAACAAGAAAAACGCAAGGACAAAAGTAGATATTAAACATAAAGGGTTTTTTAAACATTTAATTTTTTTTTTGCTTAAAATTACCATAATATACAGGAAATATCCTTCTTTTCTTCAGCTGGAAGATTTTTAACATATTAGTTGGGGATAATAACAGAGATTAGATACAAGCTTGTTTTGGAAATTCTGAAATACGCTTACTTTTAAAAGCTGAAAAATCCCATGAGACACATTTAAGTGAAGGTTTGAAGCTGATATTTAACTCGATTTATATATAACTGAAGACACGTAATTTCGTTAAAAAACAAATTAAGAAATAAAAGTTAAGAATTGATGTCAATATTTTTGTGGATAGGGGAATATTATTACATGAAAAATACATAAATTACTTGAAATAAATAATTGCGAGTTTCTAATACACTTATGGCCTCGTGAATTTGAACAACGTTCAAGTGAACACGTGAATAGGCGCCTTATTCTTCTCAATTCCTGAAACATGTTTGAATTACACTCGTAGTAAGCATTTTATTCGATTTAAAGTCGTTCCTAAGATCTACATTATACCGACTGAGATGGCTTCATAATTATTAGCCTCAGTCAGAGGGCGGGGGTGACACTTGAGATGGTATATCATTCCTCTAGAGTACAAATCACGCCACATCAGAACTTTGAGATGCAATTAACTTAGAAGTCGTGGTAATCTGGTTGGTAGAAATACGAACATGAAATCGATGGATATAGGAGTGGGATTTGGTACTTCTTAAGACCGTCATGTAGCGGGGATCCTGAATGTTAATTCTATTACGAATCTTAGTCCTCGTAGTGGCATAGCATGGATCTAGAAAGTGAGATCCCAGCTCAAAAATCGATCTCTCCATATGACATGGCTCAGAATTACGAAATATATTTGCTAAGAATAATGGACTTTTCAATCGGGCAGCAATAGGCAACCAATTGTAGATGCGGTTGGTTCCTCGGAGTTCTTGACTCATCCGGGCTTTTATCTCCAATATAAGTGTCCACGATAGCCTAGTGGCCATGGTCGCAAAAGGCGTTGTTTTCTTCGAGTCACGGGTTCGAGCCCTGATGCCACTAAAGACCCACAGTATAGCGTGACTAATACGTGTTAAATCTAGTGGAGGTCCCAAATACTCCCATGGCATGGTGTGGAAGTTTGGAGAGGGAAGCGCCTGTTCATGTGTCGTCCTCGTCATTTGATCGAGGCTTAAAACGACGAAGTCCGTCGCTAATAGCCCTCGTGTATGTCGTTTCTCATTGCAACGTTACCAAACAATCAATCTCTAATCGGGCTGAAAAATAATATAAGACTGAACCATGGATATACACAGGCCCAGGATTGAATTTAAAGTTATGAATAATAAATTAAAATTATTTAAAAATTACATTATATATATAAAACAGTATAAAAGTAATAATAATGTTTTACATAAATTAACCAATACTTTTTAAAAAGTTAATTCTTTAATGATGGAATTTAAATATCTTTATAAATAAAAATTATATTGTAATAAGATGACAATGATTCAGCTTAAGGCTCCTATCTAACCGTTAATTTGATTTCATGGACGGAATGTTAAACCTTATGGAACTACGACTTTAATTCTCACATTTTTACTATTCGACCTATTTGAATGCAATAAAGTGCATCTGAAGGAGCAAAAAATAATTAATGCTTCAGCGGAATTACTTTTTTCCTCCGATTTTTAAAAATATTTAAGAACATTTTTTGAAGACCGGAAAACTCATAAACATTAAAATAGGGGTAAATATCATTATAATCATTAAAATAGGGGTAAAAATAATTTTAAAAATTGCGGGAAAAAAGTAATTCCACCGAAGCATTATTTCATTATTTTATTAGCACAGATTCATCATTTTTTGCTCTTTCAGGTGCACTTTATTGCATTAAATAGATTAAATAGTAAATATATGAGAATTAAAGTTGAAATTCCATAGGATTAACATTAAGTTCATCAAAAATCAAAATAGCGGGTAGATGGGAGCCTTAACCTCCTCAGTCCTAGCGTCGTCTGTAGGAGACACTAAACAACACTTTCAAAAAATGCTTCCAAGTTAAATAAAAGGCGTCATTTGTACCCAGAATTAGTTAATTTCTTGTTAATAGATGGTAATCTACCATCTATTAACAAGAAAAAATGATTTTTAGTGAGCATTTTGCATTCGTAGCCTTTTTTTATGGTAAAATAAAAATGGTGTTTTTCAAGAGAAAGAAAATTATACGCTTGCGCATCTCTAAGTGTTCATATTTTTCATCATTTGGGTAATAAAAAATTATTAAAACACTGTTGAATTCTTTAGACTTCCTGTTTTTATATAACATTATTAATTTCTTACTCAAATCTTCTCACTTCTGACTTAGAACGCAGTGTCGCTTGTAGGAGACATTGGGTCAATGGCTATCATAATCACTCGATTTGAAACTATAATTACGACATATATTTCAACTCGGAAAGATATTCTGTAATTGAAACTGAATTCTCCAAATGTAAATATTTAAAGGATAGAGTCAAGAATCTGTATCTGTCAGAAAATGAGATAAAACATAATTAGTGATCAGTGTAATTATGTCTAATTTAAAATTTCCCAGAATTCGAATGTATTGAGCAGAAAAAACTAGAATACCCATACTCGCAGACAACATTTTTTGGAAATCACGAGTTTTTAATAAGAAACAACTTAAAATTGAGAAATTATTTAATAGTATAAGTTAAGAGAGAGAGAAAAAAACGAATGATAAATTTTGGAAATTAGGATTCTTCTGCAAACAGTTCGAAAACAAGAATATTTTATGATTCAAATTTTATATTATGCTCATTATGATAATTATTATGAATTACTCATTAAATTAAGATTAAAGAAATATTTTAAATTAATTTTAAGATATTACTTTGTCTCAATGTCTCCTCCAGGAGAAACTTAATTTCTCAAAAATAAAAATTAAAATAATTTTTTTAACATTTTTTCAGTACTGTTTCATGTATTTAGAACCGATGGATGCTAATTATTCTAAAATTTATAATTCAAAGCTGACCTTGGTTCTGAGGAGGTTAATACATTATTTGTTTAATATTGAACTTGAACTCACTTTATTCATTAGAAAGTACAAAAATTTGAAAATCTTCATTTTACTTACTTTAAAGGAAAGTTTAGAATTTAAATTAAATTAAATTTTATTTTAGAGTCATAGAGAGTATTTATTTCCATGGGAAGATTTTGTACTTGGAACTGTCAGGAGAGTAGAGGGGAGGGAGGGTGTTGGATTCGGCTGGCCAATAAAGTACTGAAACTTGGAATAGAAATTTAAAAGAATTTCCGGGTAAAAGAATTTTACCTCAGCTCGCAGAAACCGAGAAAGAGGAATCTGATTCGCTGACAGGGAAATTCCTTATCAACCACGACTGATTTTGTTGCAGTGAAAGGATGGCGCAATAATGACCAAACGCAGGCGGTAGCAGAGAAAGATTTTGAGGCAGGGAACGAACCCTTGGCCGTTATTTAATAAAAAATATTTTAGAGAGATGTAAAGGGTTTAATCAAAGAAATTTTTGCGCATCTTAAGAAGTTGGATATCGTTTCTACATGGTGTATATTTTTCAAATTTTTGCAAGGCGATATTTTGTAATTCTCTATTTTATTGAAGAAGTTTTTGGAATCTTTCATTGAAGGTTTTCAAAGATGTACATCTTATTATCTTTCTGATTTCTTCACTTCTCATAAACCAGTGTGCGTTGAAAATTTGTCTGAGCATTATATTTTGAGATTTTTCTAACACATCTATCTTAGTTTTTGCTGTATCTCTCCCCCCTTCCCCCACTGGACATACATAAAGACAGCCATTAAAAGCTCATTTAGAGGCCGTGGCGTAGTCGAGTGATCTCTTGGCTTCGAATTCGTCGATCCCAGTATATCAATCCAGCTGTGTGTTCAAGTCTTAACTCTATTAAAGGCATGCGTGTCATGTAATGGAGTGGATGTACGTTTAACTTGTCAAGGCTCAAAGTCATAACGTCGGTTGGCGTAGTGCGGAAGTAAGTAAGTATACGTGTTAGACCAGGGATCTAAAAATATTGCTCCAAATCCTCGTCGAAGAGCAGAGGTTCGCTGAGGAAAAAACAGTAAAAAAATCTAAGAGTCCTCTTGTTGCTTCTAAGTTCTACCACTACTGAACAATCAATCTCAAACCATTTAAGAAAAGAGCAGTTTAAAACAAAAGCTTTAGAAAGTCTTCGGCTTCAATTTTCGACTCAAAATAACTAGATATACCACCAATCGTCTTCTTGCTCATAATGCAACTCCGTGAGTGTGAATGAGTGAAAGGTAAAGTTTATAGTGCAAGAACCCAATCTGGCGATGCTGCGTTAGACAATGTGTATCTGGGTTGTAAAAGTTAAGGGCGAAATAGAAAAAAATAGCTTAAAACCAGTTAGAAAAAAGGGTTGAAAATAGAAAAGGATCGCTAGGCTATTCGGTTTGGTTACCATATTCATCAAACACAGCAAACATGATAAACCCCGGAAAAAATAGGTTAACCGTATTTATCAAGATTAGTAAGCCCCACGGGAAAGAAAAAAATCGCTAGGGTACCTCGCGGTCACGATACCCGTGCTCACCTAAAAAGGTAAGTCCCTTAGAGGAATTTTTTTTTGATTGTTTATTAACGTCGCACTTAGAAGCAACACAAGGGCTATTGATCATAGGCCTAGTTGTTTTAATCTCAGAAAAGTGAAGAGACGACACCTGAGCTGGAAGTCCCTCTCTTAAGTTCCACGCCACATCAGTAGTATGGAGCCTCAATAGATTTAACGTGCATCAGTTCTGTAACACGATATGTCTTTAGAGATATTAGGAAGACTCGAGCCCACGACTGCGTCAGTTTTAGAATTTTTTACATGTAAAAGAGGTTTAGGGTTATTGAATAAAATATACAAGCAAAAAAGAAATCGGAAAAAGGTGTATTTTGAAAAGAAAAAAAAATGAAATTCAACCGGGTGAAAAAGCCCGTTCGATGAATGGGTTTTATTTCTTTGATTTAACTAGAAAAGATTTATAAGAGATATAAGAATAAGATTTACAAAAATACCTTCAGAGTTTTTGGAAATGTACTTTCATTTCAAATGGGAAACATTAAAGAAAATATTTTTTTGTCAAAAGTACATTTATCTGAATAGCACTTGCACAAAGATTTTCTAGAGATATCTACACATTTCACATTCAACTAAAAGTCCTTTTTTATTGTGAAACCTTATCTTTTACAAACATTTTATTCTTTGTTAATGTAAATTAATGCAAATGTTTCTTGTGTGTGTGTTGAAGGAGAAAAGAATAAAGAAATTTAAAATGTACTCTTTTGAGATAAAAAACAAACAAACAACACACAATAAATAAAAGTACATTTCCTAAAATTTACTATGCACGTTATATGATTAACTCGCATGTTTTACATATTCATGTTTGCGTCTTAGCAAACATCTTTAGAGCCGCTGTCAAAAATGTCTTGTGACTAAAATATGAATAATTTATCATGATTTCGACATCTTCAATTTTCATTTTTCAAAAAGAAAGCATTTGTCAAAAGCTTCTGAATATCATTTTGTCAAAAGTATTATTCCAGATAAATTTTATCAAAACCATTCATTTAATATTGATAAAAAATATTAAAATTTGCAAATGTATTTAGCAGTTTCTCTCAAAATATACGATAACACGTGTAAATTTGATGATGTTAGTATAAAAAATTTTTAAAAAAAGGAAACAATTTTTGTTGCATTAAAACTTTTTAAAGACAATATCTTACCAAGACATTCCGTTGCGTTTGTGGATCCAACGACTTTAGTTGAAAAATTCCCCGGACATTCCAAACACTTGCTTTGACCAGTAAAAGGTTGGTAGAATCCTTTAGGGCAGGCGTCACAAGGTTGAAGTCCTGTGTTTGAGAAATGACCCACGTCGCAAATCTCTGGAAAATTTTTCACTCAAGATAAATCTTATATATATATATATATATATATACTAAATTTTAATGTCAAAATTTAATTTTTTTCTTGTTATCATTATTTTTATTACATGTGATTCACTTGTATAATAATTATTATACAAGTGAATCATATGTAATATTATACAACCTGGATTTATTATTATTTTTTTGTATTATATAATTCTATTTTTAATGTTAATTTGTTCCTTGTGTTATTTTTCAGTTCTTTTCCACTTACTACTTTTAACTAGATTTTGTGATATCTTTTCCTCTCTATTTAGTATTTTTAAATTAGTTAGAGCTTGTGTGTTATTTTGTTTCATAGGTGATTGTTCTTTTGTTTATTTTACTGATTTAAATCATTTTCCTAATTTTTGTTTTCTTATGTCTTTATTATTTTTAATCTTACTGTTACATTTTTTACGTATTTTTAAATGTTTTTGTGGAATATTTTTTAACCAATATTATGGGTTAAGTACTTTTCAATTTATAAAAGATTTATGAGATAATTGCTCTATTATAAAAACTTCAGTGACAGGTAATTGGGTTATTTTTAGTTAATCTATATAGTATGTATAATATCGTTACTAATTTTTTCTATTTCATTGCTCATGAGTAGTCTTTATTTTGTGCTTATTTGTAGGAGTTTTGTATTTTTACTATACTAATTGTAAAGGTTGTTCTTTTAATGTAGTTATTTATACTGAACTAATCGTTATTTTGGTAGTGTAAGTTTTTGAAATGTAAGGTGGTGTTGGATTGGTAGAATGTACTTAGGTGTTTTAATATATTATATTTATAATAATTTCTAGTGACATTAGAGGCGCTTTCATATCTCTATTTATGTTGTGGAATTTGCTTTTAGTAAACAACTTTGGTGTAAAAATATTGTGTTAGTTTGGTATAATATAAATTTATTTGGTTTTTTTATTTGTTGATTGTTTGTTTTGTGTTCATAGATTTAAATAAATATTATTTTCGGTTAATTAGGAATAGAGCTTAGTGGTACAGGTGGTGATAATATTACGAGACATTTATGATTCAAATAATAAATTAGTTAAAGTCGATAAAGAATTGAATGATGGGATGATTAAACAAAATAATAATTAGATGTATAAAAAAGATATTTTTTAATAAAAATTGTTTTGATAATAATCATAGTCATAAATTAGGTAGATATAATTATTTTTTGAAGAATATTTTGGTAATAATTTTCATAAAATAGACAATACGAATGATATTAAAAAAAGTTTAAATTTTAATATTTGTAAAATCTTTTTAGATTTCGAACTTGTAAAATGATTTATAATCATTTTAACAAAAGTTCCAAATATATTTTTCATAAAAATTTTAATTTTATTAACTTTCTAAATTGCAAACTTTGTAAATATAAGTACATTGGTCCAATTTCGTTTCCTATCAATATTAGAATGAATCAACATAGGATTGACACAAAAAATTTAAAAATGATAATGATGTACTATGTAAAAATAAAATTGAAATTAGGCTTTTCATCCGCATGGTTTTGAAAATGTTGAAGGAAGTATAGTCCTTCTAGGCATACTGTAGCAGCTAACTTAGTACAAGTACACAAAAAGCAATTCTGATACTTCAAAACGGCATTCTTTCTGTCTTCACATAGTGCTTATTTGTGATGCTATATGCGCATTTACATATTGCATTGCGATAAACGCACGGGGAACATTCCTTTCATTGTGTTGCAGTTTGGGAAGCAGCAGTGCATAATGAAATGCATAAGGAGGAAGATAAAGATATAAAATTACTATTTCTGAAACGAACCTCTTACGTTTACATTAGCATAATATATAATACAAATGTATAATATATAATACAAAAATTATACTCTTTTTTAAACGCTACTGTCATAAGACCTGGAAGCGCAAAATTTTTTACTTATGTTCAACTTTAAAACACGAAAGAAAATTTTGCAAATGACCTAAGAATAAACATTGTAATTTGTTAAATTTTTAGAAATTCATCTTTTACATCAAACTTAGAACTGTTTTAATTTCTTTTCGTTATAAGATATTCAAATGTAAGTTTCATGATGGCTCATTTTAAATCTATTTCCATGTCATGAATGAAATTTTTTTCCTAACGTATTGAAATAAAATACGCAATGAAGCATTTGAATTCTTCCATTAAGTTCAAATTCTTGAGATCTTGCATTGAACTCAAGCACCGAATTCCTCCATTTAGTTCATACGTTGAGTTCAAATATTTAATTCGTTCACTGAATTCAAGCATGGAATTTTTATATTTAATTCGTTCATTGAATTGAAAAATTGAATTCATTTTCACGTTATAAATGAAAACAAACTTATTTTCTGACATATTGAGATGAAATGAGGAATAAAAATTTGAAAGTTTCATAAATTTGCAATTATAAAAATTTTGTGAAGTAGAATCTGTTTTTGTTTAAAGTATATTATATTAATAAATTAGAAAAACTAATTATATATAGTGGTGAATTAATTTTTTTCTACGATAACAGCATAAGAAGATATTTGATAGACAGTGCACAAAACAGTCGCAGATCAACATAAGCAGTTCAAATGTTTCCATGAAAATAAAATCTTATTTTTAAAATTAATTAGAAAGTGATTAATATAAGATATTTCTAAAATTTACTCAATTAATTTTTTGGGATACTACTGTAATCCTCCGATGACTCACCCCAACAATCAAACTCAGAGACGGATTGTAAGCCAGCAGTTGTTGTGCCTTCTGGACACGCGCTACAAGTGTGCTGTCCCGCATGCTCTTGATAAGTTCCTATTGGACAAGCCAAGCATGTTTCCAGTCCCGTTGGTGAATACGTCCCTGGCTGACAGATACCTGCAACAAAAATATATAGAAACGTGGTAAATGACAATTACATTCCATGTAAAATCAGTATAGTTCAGAAATTAAGTCCCTCCTGTCTATTATTACCATTAAACCCAGTGGACCTTCGCTTGACAACTAGCGTTCAGTTTTCTCTCAGGTCCCTGGTCTGCCTCGTAATTTTCGCATGGAGTTTAGGTGATAATATGATTAAGTACTTATGATTTTAATGCTTTCATTATAAAGGGTATCTGAATTAAACGTCTCTAATTTGGATAGGTCGCTATACATAACAGAAAGTTAAAAAGCATAAGAAAAACGTAAAATTAGATAACAGTAATCTCAAAGTTATTATTCAAACATCAGTGCACTTCCACGTGGGTTTCTTTAATGGCCCTGAGGATATCTAAGCGGTAGTCCAGTTCCAACAATGACCGCTATAACATTTCCTAAGTTACAGTAGAAATAGCAGTGGTTATTGAAACAAGAAGGTCTTAAATATCTCGGATCTCCTTTGAGCAGACAATCTTCGACTTAGCTCCTAAAGAAAAAAAAATCCAGTGGAGTCACATCTGAAGATTTTGGTGACCAGGCATTTAGTTGCAATTTCTGCACAATCTGCATTTTGTACGCATTTAGCCTGTTTTCGAGGAAGAATATTAATAGTTGATCGTAGCATTGATAATTCAGAAGTTGTCTTCTTGATCGACTTACAAGAGCTTCGAACGATGTTTATCCAACATTATCTGGCAACACCGATTACTTATGGATCTTATTTATACACTTCCAGTATCGAGAAACATTTTTTGCCATTTTTTAATGCATTTTACACAGGATAGGTTTCTTTTATAAATTGTTTGAAATATTCTTTGCACTGTTATTACGTATTTGTGTTTTGAATACAAGAGAACATTTAGTGCTTTCTCTTGAGGTGACGCTATTTTTCCGTCTGCCGGCTCACAAAAAGAGAACGTGCGTCATAGGCGAAAAATAAATATTGTCACCAAAATCTAAGAATTCAGCAGCCAATTTTACCTAATATGACCAATGTATCATTAATTGATTTTTTAATCGACTGTTCAAATTAAGGACATCTGATTCGGACATTCTGTATAAATAAATGGAGGAAAATGAGGTAAAATCGGCTAGTTGAGTAAAATCGAGTAACTACATTTTTTACTTCAGCAGGTGCTTCAACCTATTGGCTTACATATAACGTACGATCAAGCATTGGTGCCAAAAAGTGTGCTGTCAGTTTCCATCCGAGAACGACAAGTTATTGCAATATTCCCATATTTTTCTAAAAAGTGAAATATTTTTATTTGTAATATACTAGCTAATACGCCTGCCACGTTGCTCCAGCTAAGCTCTATATTCACGGTAAGTAGCACAATGGTTTATGAGGTTATTCTTATAGATTCTGTAACTTTAATTGGGCATCTGTAAGTTTCTTTCGTTATAAATGACGCCATATTTAGCGCGACTAATCCTATCGTGTAAAATCGGATACTTAGCTGTGGTTGAGTGAAATTCAATCATATCCTACCGCATCCCAGTTTTAGATACGTCCAAGGTGACAAACCTCATCAACCCCTGAAACTGGCACTTCCAGACCTGTCAGTAGTGAATCTTCATTTCATTTCTCCCCAGTGGATATCCGGATTCCTCCGAAAGATAAAGAAAAAAAAATAATTGAAACGGGAGTTCTACAGACATTTTGATGTACACCCCAACAAACCCAAATTACAAAATGATGTTACTAGGTTTTAAAGAGAGAGAAAATCCATTAGACGAAAGTAACATTTACAGAAAAATGAAAGTCAAGTGATCGGAAACCAAGAAGAGCTACAAAGGAAAAAGGGAAAGAAAAGAAATATTGCAGAAGACTTTGCCTCTCTCTGAAGGTGGTAGAAGAATGGCTGCCTTGAAACGGTAAGTAAATTTATTTCCATTCAACTGCTCGGATGGGAGTTTCAAAGATAATGTTTGATGGGGAGTCTTGACTTATGTTTTATGTAAATCATCACATATATAAATTGAACTGTAGTGGAAAAAGATACAATAGATGGAAGATTGATAAAAGGTTGCAGGAAGCAATAATACGTGATTGAAGGAATATTAGTAGAAGTAGTAGAGTAGAGAAATTGTGAGATAAATGAGATTAATGTGAATTCGATATTTGGCCCTATCTAATAGCGACCAGTTAAGCAAAATAGTATTTGATATTCTTTAGTTGATGAATCGCGCGGGTTTTCTTCAACAGGTGTTATAACTTGGGTGTTTATTATTAAACAAAGATAATGATAAATTTTGAGTTAATGATTTGACTCTCTGTACATTTGACTAGTTACTTAGTAAGATTAAATAGTAAGCGAAATTTATGTATCAAATAAGTGTAAGTAGCGAACTCGGGACGTCACAATGTCTAACATGCCTATACAGACAATTTGCAAAGATTGCTCCCATGATACTTGCAGTCAGTTTCACCTAGAGAGCGAAAACAAATTTTTTTGTCAGTTATACAAGAAACAGATTCCCCCAATCAAAATGATTTAACATGATTTCGCTCTATAAAAATTCTCAATTTTGTTTCTATAATGTTGAAAATTGAGTAAAAAAAACAAAATAAATTAAAAGTAAAATGTTGTTTAGATACGATCTGTATCCCCCCCCCCCAATGTACCCGATTTCATACGCCCTTGCCTCAAATTAAGGATCTAAGAACAGTAAATTATACATAAAAAATAAAAAAATTCAATAATCTTCGTATGCACGATTATAGATATGTCTTAACTTGTTACATTCAAAGTGAAAGAAAGGAGTTATATTTGTCAAGTAAGTTATAGAATCCGGTCTTACCTTTCTTTCCCCTACAACCATGAGTCTATATAATAGTTCCACTAAATATTAATAAATATATACAATAAACTTGGCATTCAAATAACGGTTCAGGGACACATCAACTGTTATTCCATTCTCAAAACTCTTCCAAATCGTATTACTTGATAAATATGAAGTTCTGTAGAATCTCAAGACACTAATGTGTTATATGATGGTCTCTAGTTTTGTGTTTTTATTAATTCATTGAGCGTTTTCCCGAATGTCTGTTTCAGCCTAAATTAAGGTCCGCTAACCGCAGCCAATACGTCTCGTAACTCTGAACCAGGAGAATAATTTTGAACTGGCACTCCACTCTATATACACACCAAACCAATGTGAAAACTTTGAGAACTGGCAGAATTAACATGCATCAGTATCTCTAAGCGACAGATCTAGTAGAATAGGGATTTGAAAGAGTGGCTCGTCGGAAACATTGCCAGCCACGGGCTCGATATGATGAGAGCCGAGATACAGCATCCGTTAGATTCGAGTATAGCCATTTTTTTGAACTCTTAAATATAATATTAATCCTATTACCTTTATGATTACATCACTATGAAATATTCTTTACTCTAAAAATCACAAAGATCCACTGAATATCTTAATTAAAACACAAAATTAGTTCATCCGTATGCACCCAAATCATTATACTTGTGGAATAGTCGTAAAACACATTCTCATTGGTGAAAACTTGATTTTTTTAAATTCAAAAATAAGATTGCATGGTCAATTCCACATAACATTTCGTCAATTTATTAAAAATACATTTTTTTTTTGAAAAAAAAAGAAGCAGATATTGACATGCGATGGTTAATCAAAGAGTGCATGCTTTTGGTAACAGATAACGTAGCAAAGAAAAAATAGTATTGCTAAATCAAATTGTTCAATGATTTATAGGTTACTTTTGGTTTGGCTGAAATTTTCTGTAATTGATATGGAAATCTAATTGTTGCCGTGTCGCGTTGTCATCGCCTTTTTGCGTCAAATATCACCGTCAATGAGACTTCTATTCAGCATTGTATATTCGAAAGAAAGGAACAATCTGGAGAATGGGCTGCTTCCGGTAAATCATGCGTCAAAGACGGCGAAAATGGACCATCTTTGCCTTCATTGGCCGGAAAGGTATCGGCGACGATTGAAAGGGACGAGAGGAACGTAATACTCATGACCTTCTTAATCAAAGGAAGAAAATTATCAATGGACAACACTGTAGAGAGTTATCCTATTTCCCTTTCCATTCCTCATTCCCGATTTCCCATTCCTAACAAGCGTATTTCTTAAGCCGTTTTCGTACTTTGTACTCACTAACACTTAAAGTAAGTTTATGTATTTATTCAAGCGCAATACATGATGAAATAAATATAATTTCACAAAAATGTAATAATATACTGACAAATTAAAGGTTCTAGTGCTACACACGCGTGAGGAAATTTTCATTTTCTAAAAAACCCCTTAAAAAAACCTTCAAGATGAAACATCATTCTAGAGCTATTAAAACTAATCAAGTAAAAGAACAACTGCAATTTCACTTTGCGATCAACATTGCGTAAAGATAGAACAAACATTTTCTTTCAGCCGCGTAAAAATTATTTACATAAAATTAACTTTGATCGCATAAATCATAAATTGTTTGACTTAACAATTCGTTTCGTAATGCATTCTAATGAAGTAGCTTCATATTGAATATTAAAATGAGTGTTTGCTTCTGTTTTGACTGAGAATAGGACTTCTCGAGTATTTATTCAAAGGGGAAGAAAGACAAATTATTGCGAGATTAATTTACGTTCAAATATTTGTTTATCGAAATGAAAACATTCAATTTAATTTAAAATAAAGTCTTCGTTTGAAAAAAGTTCAAATCTCTAAAAGCATTACATCAAAATTGGATATCAGCTTTAAATGTTTCATTTCTGAATTCAGAGAATAAACAAACAAAAATGGAATGCACAATAAAGTGATTTATTGCATTTGAGAGAAATTAAAATGCTGGATTATTCAAAATGATTCATCCGTTTTCAAAATTCCATATTTTCATAAATAAAGTATACAGAATAATAAATAATAGATAAATGCAAAGGGAAAATGTAATATTTTTTTTATAAATGTTCGATATCACTTCCTTTAGTTATGAGTATAATGTCAATTCTATTTGTAAATTCCTGCCAAACACGTTGTAAAGTGTCAGTGATAAATGATTGTACAGCAGCAGAAATCCGTTGTTTAAATTCACATAAATTTCAAG
Source organism: Nephila pilipes (assembly GCA_019974015.1). Taxonomy (NCBI): domain Eukaryota; kingdom Metazoa; phylum Arthropoda; class Arachnida; order Araneae; family Nephilidae; genus Nephila; species Nephila pilipes. The sequence goes on along the minus strand of BMAW01020911.1, from coordinate 980,522 downwards.
CTCATGGTGGCAAATACACTTTAACCTTTAAAAACACCTTAAAGAAGAAATTCCATGGGGACATAACAGGGGACTTGGTGGCTAGTTATGCAATATCAAGTCATTCAGTCCGTTACTATCGATCCAACTGCGAGGTAGCTCTGAGAAAGCATCTAAAACAGCTTTCGTAAAATAATTTCACAAAGAGCACACGAGGGCCATCTATTTTTCCGGTATAAAAGTTCTACACTTTTACTTTGAATTCATTTGTTACTTATCATTCTGTGTCATATATTTTTGAAAATGTGGAATTTTGAAATTGGATGAATTGTTTTGAATAACTCTGTATTTTTGGTAAATGTCAAAGACAAAATTTATTATTTATAATGTTGGGGCATAAAATAGTGCTATTACATGCATTATCTCATGTAATCAACTCCGGTTAATAATTGCTTACTTAGAATATCTTTTGCTAAATTAATGTTACCTTTTTCATAAAATTGTTTATTATTATTTAAATAAAATCATCTTCTCTGTTTTGCAGTTTTTGTAATTGTATTTTGTAAAAATTATTTTTATTGTCCAAATAGTAAAATTGTCTAGATTTTCGCTGAAAAAGTTCTAAGCTTGATTTTTACTTAATCATGTAATATCTTTAACGGAGCATGCCTATAACAAATGTAAAAATACGTTCATTTTACGACATAGTCTAATACTATACAATTTCTTATACAAGCTTTTATTTAACTTGCTAAATTCATATAGACGTATCCATGTTTTTGCAGAGAAAATCTGAGGTCGAATTTTAACTCACTTCCTGTCATCCGATCGAGATGAAACTTTGCACACGAGTGTACTCGTATACCTCTAATTTGATGATAATATAATATCATGATATGTTAAAGCAGTGACGAACTTGTGTGTATGGAGGAGGGGGCGAAATCGGTCTGGTTTGTCAATGCCATTACCTACCTTTGCATTCAGTTTCATTTCTGGATCTGGAGTACTCCGTGGTCATTCCATTCGGACACTTGTTGCATCCTAGCTGACCTTCTTCTTCTTGGTAATGGCCCACCGGACAGTCACGGCATTCACGCGCGGAAGAGTCGTAGTACGTTCCAGGGGAGCACAGCACTATAAACACGATTAAAACACATTCTTAAATCGCTAATCAACAAAATTGGAAAAGTAAAGATTTGATTAATAATAATCAGCAAATGATGGTAGCAAATATGTTTATTCATTTAAGAAAATAAGTATTAGTTACATATTTTTCGTAAATTACATGATAATGTCACATTTAAGTCATCAACAAAATTTTGTTTAAAGTAAAAAAAAAATACATTTAAATTATTTAATCATTCCAGACCTATACACAAACTTTATAGTGATTATTCAGGCTTCCAACGTGGTGACCAATCATCGCTGATGACAGTATAATGGCCGTTTCTTTAATAGAGGAGTGTGCATTGTGGCGACTCTCTTCTACAACAACGATAGAAGTTAAAACGCCTTACTTAACTAGCCAGATAAGATCTCTTTTCACCGTGGTTGGTAGCAGCGCATTCTTCGGACCTACTGGACCAGGGTTCGAAACAGCAGCGGCAATCTAGGCCATCAACTCTCTCTCCCTCCACCGGTTCGGAAAACCACCAGCCGCCGAACCATCTTTCTGAGACTACCTGGTTGGTCGTAAAAGCGCAGATACAGCATGCTCACCCAAAAGATTTTCAATGTGATTAAAGTCGTGGAAATACGCCGTGCACTCCATAGGAGAAAAACTCTCACTCTCAAGGAACTCGTCAATGATGCTGGCTCTATGTGGAAGGGTATTATCATCCAAGAGGAAGAAATCAGGAATAATTGCTACAGAGTCTCAGAATAGGGTCTAGGATTTCATCCTGATATCGCACAGCCTTCAAAGTGAATGAATGACTGTGAAGCTGAATTGCGCAAGAGTCAGAAGTAACCATGCTGTTCCAAAAAAGGTTTAACTGTGGTCTTGGCATTTGAGAAAGAGAAGTGACCGCGGTTGCCTAGTGGTCATGGCTTCGGATTCGTGGCTGGTGATTTTCTTCCGGTCGCGGATTCGATCCTTGGACGCCAAAGACCCGTCGTGTAGCCGGGGCTGATGCACGTTAAATACTTAGGGGTCTCAAAGTCTTCCCGTTGGCGTGGTGTGGAAGTTAGGAGAGGGGTGTGTCAGCTCATGTGTCGTCCTCGTCACTATTCGATATCTACATTCGCAACGACTAAGCCACGCAAATCCAAAAATAGAAAACTTAGAATGTATGCTAAGTTTTGGAATACAGTGTATGTTATGGATTCAAATACAGGAGTATTTAATATTAGTCTTCCGATTTCAAAATGTTATATTTCATAACTATTTAGTGTAAAATGATAAGTAATATATAAATGCAAAGGGAAAATATGGAATGTGTTATTTTCGAAGTGTTTGATATAACTTCCTTTAGTTACACGTATAATGCCAATTCCATACGTAAATTCCTACGAAACACGCTGATAAGTGTCAGTGGTGATTGTACAGCAGCAGAAATTCGTTGCTTGAGTTCACATATATTTGTGGGTAATTGTGGTGCTTGCACTTTGTCTTTTACAAATCCCCAAAGGAAGAACTCACACGAGGCCATATTAGGTGGCCATTTGTGAAACATCAAGTCATCTGGTCCATTGCGACTTATCCAACTACGAGGTAGCTCTATAAAAGCTTCTAATACATGTTTCGTGAAATAGCTTCATGAAGAACGCACCAGGGACATTTATTGTTCTCAGTATAAAAGTTCCACAGTTTTCCTTGGTATTTATGTATTATTTATCATTTTGTATAGTTTATTTTTGAAACTATGAAATTTTGAAATCGGATGAATCGTTTCTAATAACCCTGTAGATTGTTTTGAAACCTTTATAAACATCATAATTGTCGTCGTCTAGTTCGAGAAAGAAACCAAAAGTGAAAGAACAAAGGAGGTAGGGAAGTTCCCAGAAGCCAAATCGTATTCTGACTACTATTATTTAGAAACTAATCCATCTTATTTTACTCATTTCGGAGTGAAGCAATCGATTTTTTCCTTGTACTATATGTTTCATGTTTTGCCTTATATACTTTAACGTTTAAAATTAAGAATTCATTTTGAAACTATTCAGTTCTCATGATGTAAATAATAATCGATAATACCAATGCTATAGGTAGTATTTTTGAAAAGACTGATATTGAAACATTGATTCATTCAATAAAATATAAATAAAAAATAGTCGGGGAAAGCAATAATACGAGGGAGCATCGTAAAATTTAAATTATTATTTAGAAATAACCGGTATATCGAGATACAATTTATTCAGCATGTTAGTTGACCCTTGTGCACGCATTGTTATAAATGACAGGTATTCATATTGATTTCAAGAAGCGTTGGGTCGAAGATATCCGCAGTATGGAGCAGATAATGTTTAATATGTGAAGTTCTACAACAAAAGCTTTCCAAAAGTTGAGAAACCCTGAAAGAAATGTATAACTCTAAAATGTGGCTATGTATAGAGAATTCTTAAAAGTAATAAATAAAATTAAGTTTTAATCTCGATTTTTTTTAGAAATAATTAAAACGTTGCGAAACCCCTGGATAATAATTTCAACTTCACGATGCCTCCTTAATAATAATTAAAATTTTACGATATTATCAAGAGTTTATTGAACTCTTCCTTCTCAGAAGTATCACTAATAATTATAGCAAGTAAAATACAAGGTACTATCATGCCAACTGAAGAATAAAATAAAAAATATGTTTGATTTAAGTTTGCTACTTAAGAAATTTTTAATTTATTTTACAGCCCCAAGATCACGGCAAAAACTTGTTACAAAATTCATGATGCAGCGAAGAAAATGTAAAAGTTTTTAAAGTTCAGAGAATCCTCTTTTTTCAGAGAGAAAGATATACGCTTATATAAAATATTCAAGAGATAAAAAGGTAACAACGAATAATATTAACAGATGCGTAAGTAGGTTTACTTATTTAAGAATCACGAAATCTTTCCGGAGAATCTTAAGGAGTTTCAACATAAAAAGGATCCATTTCTTTTTTAGTTCGAGCTAAAAAAGAGAGGTAAAGGCCAAATATTACATTTCCGACCGTGACACTGCATAGCAGAGGAGAAATAACATTATTTTACAGTTCTAAGTAAGATTTTTCACAAACGAAATTCATTAATAAAAAAATTAGTCCGAAGGAACGGTGAACATTATTCAAATCCTTACAGAACGAAGAAGAATTTATTATGAGATGTATTAAAACGAGTTTTTGTTTAATAAGGTCTTAAAAACTTCTATAAGTTATTTCACTAATAACGAACATTATCTGATTATTTAATTTTATATTTCCTTACATTTGTAATAAAATATAACATACTTTTAATTTATTTGCAAACAAACACAGAATTTTCACTGTCTTTGTATTAGAGACAATCCTTTTTAAATTTAATTGTTCAGGATTTTATTTCTAAGATTTTATAGCGATTATTTAAGCACTTACAATGTACGTTTTTATAATAATAATGTAATTTTTGTAAAATAAGTATGAAATAATTACGATTTTTATACAGACTTTGAAGAAAAGTTTGTGAAATTGTAATCATTAATAAGATAATTTTTTGTTGCTGATGTTACAAAAAAATTAAAAATTAATAAGACAAATTAGTATAAACAATAAACGAAGAATATCACAATTACAAAAGAGATAAGGTCATTTGAAATCATTCATATTAATTCTTAAACTTTAAATTTTTTTTTTAAGAATAGAAACAAAATTTAAATATTTTTCTATGCCTATTTTTAGTCCCAACTCTCAATATATTGAGCAATTGCTCCAAATTAATATGTATATATTTTAATCCACTTAAAGTAGTAAATAATACATGTTCTGAAATGAATTTAAAAAAAAAATGTTTTTCAACTGTGTGAGCAGAAAAAATATTTAATTTGTACTTTCAACCAAATCATTATCTATATTTTTTAAGAAAAAAAATAAAAATAAAAAGTGTTCGTTGTTCGGTGATTTTCTGAACCCGTGGAGGGGAAGAGCTGTTGTTGATCTTGGGAGTCAGCGGAGTATCCAATCCTGGACCAGTGAATCCGAAGAAAAGTTGAGCGGTCGCTTTCTGCTGCGCCTCTAACAACTAGGCTAAAAGAGACGTCTCCCTCGGACTAGTTAATAAGGCGTTTTAACTTCTGGCATTGTTGTTGAAGGGAGTCGCTGCAAGTGTGACCTCTGCAAATGAATTAATAAATTCTCGTTAAGGCTGCAGTCTATCAGCCATTTTCATTTCGTGAATTTTGATCCCACGGAATTTCTACTTTCATCTAAAATCAAGACTTTTTTGATTGATTGATTATTAACGCCGCCCTCAGAAGATACATCAGAGATATTGGCGACGGACCTCGTCATTTTGAATCTCGGTCAAGTGACGAGGACGGCCCCTGAGCGGGCACCTCCTTCTCCAAACTTATACAAAACACTAACATGAGGACTTGGAACCTTGCTACATGGATGATTTTAGTGTCATCCGAGCTCGAACCTTCAACTTGACGGAAACAACGCTGGCCAATAATTAGTGATCATAGCCACGAGTTGGCGACCATGACTACTTGGCTTGCGCGGCGACCAAGTCAAGACATTTTTATGAATTTGAATGTAATAGAATTAGAATAGGTTCTATTACATTCAACCAATAAAGGTTTCTGTGAAATTACATTTACACCCCGATTTTTAAAAATATTTTTTGAAGATTTGAAAATCCGCTTGCGAGTCATTAAATAGGGGAACAAATAATTTAAAAATCGGAGGAAAATTGTAATTCCGCCGAAATCTGCATTATTTTTTGCTCTTTTAGATACAATTTTTCGGCATTCAAATGAATAAAATAGTCGAGATTTGAGGACGAAAGAAGAAATGTCATATGATTTAATATTACGTTCACGAAATAAAAATGACCGGTAGACGGAAACCTTAAATCTGCAATTAAGTTAGTAAACTAGTGATCCGGTGTAAAATTAGGAATTCGAATCAAAATTTATATTGCATTTACATTCATATACTCCTCATTGTATTGCAGTTTAATCCACAGTTTGGGGGAAAGATTGTTTAATAACGTTGCACTTAGAAGCAATGAGAGCTATTGGTGATTGATCATATAATTTCGAATCTCTGTCAAGTGACAAAGACGACGCCTGACCCAATGCCTTCTTGTAACAGAGCCTTAACAGATTTAACGTGCATCAGCCTCACTATACGGTGGGCAATAAGTCGCATCAGGACTTGAGCCCACGATTCGATGGAAACAACATTGGCCGCGATTGGCGAGCATGACTTCTAGGCGAGCTTTTAATACACGCTAAATTGACTTTCAGGGAATTATCTTCTTTATGTGAATGTGGCATTTATGATCCTTTGAGAAATTCAAGCGAGCTCTCCTCTCTCCTATAGGTTTTATCGACTTTGGTAAGCACCGCTGACGCGTCCCCGGGGTACCTTAACAATCCTTGTTGTGGATCTTCCTCTTTTAGCTAATCAATACATACATTTTCTTTCCTATATCTTATGTGTAGATCACATACCTCCGCACCATACACACGAATACACACACCCATATATATTTGTAGTAATTATTTACATAATTTACTCAGTTGCTAGTAAGTTAAAACGGCAGCGGTAGCCTAGTGGTCATTGGGCAAGGACTCGCTGCCGGCGGTTTTCGTCGAGTCGCGAGTTCGAGCCTTGATGCCACAAAGGAACCGCCGTTTAGCCGGGACTGATGCACGTTAAATCTATCGGGGCCTTAAGTCCTCCCGTTTGTGTGATGTGGAAGTTAAGGGAGGGGGGCTTATCAGTTGTCGTCCTCGTCACTTGACCGAAATTCAAAATTATGAGATCCGTCTCTAATAGCCCTCGTGTTGCTTCTAGTGCGACATTAATAAAACCAAATCAAGTAAGTTAACAAGTGCTTAGTTGCGCCAGTAAAGTCAGTTAAGTAACCAGACTATACTCTTCAAAATACACGCTGTCAAATGAAGAAAAACTCCTTTTTATAAAATAAAAATATTCTTCTTATATATACTACAAATTTTTCATTGAAGCCAAATTAAAATACTTAGTAATCAAATATATGCATGCTTATATATAATTACACAAACACACCTATATTTAAATTTCTCTGTTTCAATCTAAGGTGATCTAAAAAAAAAAAAGAAGAAAAAAAGGCACAGGGCAACGAATAATGCAAGAGAGAGAATTTTATAAAAATTCGTCCTCCCTTCAACTTTCCAGTGAACTCCCATACACGTAGCCAGATTAAAATATGCTCTTATAACACGCAAAGCAAGCACGCATGCAGACATTTGTCTTGGATGGTACACACATGCTCTTTCTCATTTCGCCAACTAGAGGATATATTTGTGTTCCATCCAAATACTTGGGGAGGCAAAACCAATCAAGTGAAACGGAATGGCGGTCGTTGATTGGCCGATTCCTAACCAGGAATGCCAGGAACGCTGACATTTTCGCAATGACCCCGCAAGAGGCATTTATATTAAGGGAGTTCGGTGGATGGAGGGCATAAATACCGGGGAAGATCGAAACAGTCACCGATTGGCTTGTTTTCTCCCAGACCGACCCCTTCTGAGTAGACTCGTTCGGCGGCGTGCCGTGGAATAAAATTTTTAAGAATATGTAATATAAGTGTGGATATAAAAGTTCAATGGAGCAAACACTAATAAAATATTTATTTCAGACAAAATTAATTTAAATTAATAAACAACAATTTGAAATATTTATTCAAACAATTTTTTGAAACATTTATTCCTTTTTTCAGTATTTCTAATTCTGGGGCTTGATAAGATTCGATTGTTGTTATACTACGTTTAGAAGCTACGCAAGGATTATTGACGATATACTTCATAATTTTTAACCTCTGTCAAGTCATGAATGCACCTGAGCTGGCATCTCTCTCTCCAAACTTCCACACCAAGCCAACGAAGCATCGACAATTTTAAAGTGCATCAACTCCGCTACACGGCAGATCTTTCGTGGCATCAGGACTTGAAATTATATTTCAACAAAATAATGCCGGTCGCAAACTCGCGGTCGTGACTACTAGGCTACCACAGCCGGAACAAAATGTGGAACACATTTTATATATTGGAAAAAAATATTCAAAAAGGACTGATGATTGATCTTTTTTTCCCGTAGCATTTCGTAGCAACAGGAGAGCTATCATCTTCGAGCTTTGTAATTTTGAATCTCGGTTAAGTGACGAGACTGACATCTAAACTGACCCTTCTCACCAAGCTTTCACACCACGCCAATGACAGACCTTGGAACCTCTACAGATTTAACATGCGTCATCCCCAATAGATGGTGGGTCTTTTGTGGAATCGGGATTCGACAAAAACAACGTTGGTCGCGATCTCACGACCATGACCAATCGGCTTCCGCGACCTCTATTCGGACTCACACAGGAATGAGTTGCACAATAAAATATGCTGCTCTCTCTAGGATAGTGAAGTCGGAAAATAATATTGATTACGTAGTAATTATCAATCCGAAAAAGTGTTAGGAATTTAGGTAAAATTTCTGTTGCTGACACTCTATGTTGATATCAATAAAATAAATTTTATACTTATCTTTTTTTAAAAAAAAGTATGCTTCATAACAAGTTCCACTTATCCATGGTCTTGAAATTCACAGAATAACGTTGGTCTTATTCGACTTTTCACTATACTTTTCAAATAGGAGATAATACCCTCCCCCTTTTTTTGTTCCATATCCCATAAAACCATAAAAAACAAACCTTTCAATTCCGTGAGTGCGTGTGTTTATTTCAACTCAAAAAATATTCCTAAGAGTGCAAAAGAGAAATGTGAAGGCTCCATTGAGAGAGATAATTTAGTAAAAGGAAAATCAATGAAGTAGAGATAATAGCCTTTGTTGCGCTATATCCCAAATAAGACCAATCAATCAATCAATCAATGAATAGATTCTAAAACATTTTTATGACATAGAGAAACCCACAACAAAAGCAGTAAAAAGGCTGAAAAAATTACCTTAAGCACGGGAGCGTCCAGGAAATCCGGACAGTACCCTCAACATTTCAAAATAAAGTTTTTCATATTTCACTTCGACCAAAACAGATAATCTATAAATTTTTTTAAATAAAAAAATAATACCTTCTTGCAAATAAATCGTATGGTTTTATAAATGGAGTAAGAGGAATTTTAATCCTATGTATAAGTGGTTTTTTCCTTCCTCAAAATTATTCAATTTATTTTTAAGATCCATAATTTTTAATCTTTTCTTATACCTTTTACTGTAAAAGAACGAAAGATTTCAGTTTGATGGAATTTTTCTAAAATTTTGCATAATTTACAAAATATAAAAAAGCGGTGTAAAAATTCATTTAATAAATTAAATATAAGAATATGGTTTCATTTTTACATTATTATTAATATACGGCTCCAAATTTTATTGTAATAATGGAAAAAATTACTCTCAATAATTAAATACCTGTTATCATTATTCTTATTCCAAGAGGACTTCCAGTCGCCAAATAGGGCTAGTGATATTCCTCCATGTCCCCAGTCTGCCTGGTAATTTAGAGCCCCGAACAAATGACGAAGTCAACACATAAGTTATCACCTCATTTTCCACATCCATACTACATTAAAACGAAGACACTGAGCTTCGGAAAATTTAACGTTATCATTCCCATTACAAGACGGATCTATGGCAGAAATAGCAATCGAGCCCGCGAATCGACTGAAGCATACACGGCCACGAGCTCGCGACAATGTCTACTGCAGCCGTTAATATCTGTTATCATTAAGCCGTTAATATCTGTTATCTGTTATCATTAGCCGTTAATATTGTTGGTATGTAACAATATTTATCTTTATTAAAAACTTAATTTAGACAATTCATAAAATAATTTTCTAACAAGTTTTTGTTTTCAATGTTGAGAGAAAATTTGACAGATGGTAACTTTTTTTTTTTTGAAAATGGACATAAAAAAATAATTCACAGAAAAAATAATGTCAATATTGAAAATGTAAACATAATTGTTTTTTTTATCCCTTAAATAAAAATAATGTTTGAAATATTTTAGTTTAGCTTAGTTTAGTTTTTATTAATGTCGCACTAGAAGCAACACAAGGGATATTGGCGACGAACCTCGTAATTTTGAATCACGGTCAAGTGACGAGGACGACACCTGAGCTGGTAGCACCGGAGGATTTTTGACTCCGATAGATTTAAAGTGCATCAGTCTCGGCTACACGGCGGGTCTTATGCAGCCAAGGCTTGAAATATTTTAGAATAATACACTCCTTTTTCCAGAAAAAATAATTTTAATAAAATGAAATCCACGTTATTTACCAAATAATAGCTTGAATACATTGGCGAGCAACATGTATTATACAGGTCAAACTGAACAAAATAAAAGTTTGCATCAAAGCATATGAGTTTTAAGTCAATTTCTTAACAATTTGTATACCAATATTTCAAAATCACAGCGTTTTTATTAATGCTGTCAATATTATTTTCTTATGACTGCGAAATAAACATACGTATGATAAGAATTTTGTAAACTACAAAGGTATACAGTTGACAAAATAATTATTTGTACACTCTAATATTTTTAATTTTTAACTAAATTTTTATAAAGAAGTTATTTAAAGAAGTTTTTCTGATTTGTAGTTCACTAATGAAGTATACAAATACATTTTTTCTTCATGTTTTAGTATGTTTGCAGGCTAAAATGTAAAAAAAAACTTATTTTTATTTTGTTTATGTTCTTATGTTATTATAATACATTAAATTATATAATGAATGACATTGTTGTTTGATTAATTCTTTCATTTGTTTTCATTATAATTTAAGAAAATAAAGTGTAAATATCATTATTTTCCTAACTGTATAGGCCACGGTAGCCTAGTGGTCATGGCTTCGGATTCGTTCAGTCGCGGGTTCAATCCTTGGCTGCTAAAGATCCGCCGTGTAGCCAGGGCTGATGCACGTTAAATCTGTCGGCGCCCAAAGTCCTCACGTTGGCGTGGTGTGGAAGTTAAGAGAAGGGGCTCCAGCTCAGGTTCTGTTCTAGTCTCTTGCCCGATGTTCAAAATTACGAGGTCCGCCGCCAATAGCCCTCGTGTTGCTTCTAGTACGACGTTAATAAAAACGAAACTAATACTAACTGTATCTTTTTTTTTATTTTCAGTTTTTAAAAATAAATGTGTAGAAACAATATTCTTGTTAAAACCAGAAACATTACCTTACTTTAGCAAAAAGTTTCAGAATCATATATCCGATATATTTCTAAGGTAAATCACATCAAAAATACTTGTATATATGTCACTTGAACATTGTTTTCAAACTCCCCCATCTCTTTAATAACATGTTTGTGTGTTTTTCCATCCCATCTGCAGCGGGGACTCGAATTTCCTTGTGAAAACACCGTCTGTTTTTCTGGTGACTTAATCTCTGGGATAGGAACTCCCGTTTTCGCTACTTGGGGGTAAAACTCCGCTTTCGAATGTTTCAGCTGCATCTGTCGGGTATTATGAGAGGATTTAGTTTTCCCAGGGCTCTTGTAAAGCGAAGTGAAAACAACACTCGAAAACTAGGTTCGAAGCGGTAAGAACTTGTTATTCGTAATTGTACGTGAGGTGTCTTTTGCAGAAGTTATTTGTAAGAAAATGAAAATAAAGACCAAAAGAAAAAAAGTAGAAAATAATATATATATAAAACTTTTTTTAAAAAAAAACCTGACACTTCTATGTGGCAAAAGAGTAAAAAAAAAAAGAATTAAAAAATGAAACATTTTTTTTTCTTCGTCCAGTAAGAAACGAAAACATGCTGAAAATGACAGTTTATCATCATCCTTAAATAAAAACAAAATTAATATATTTCAATCCAGCTGAAAAGTTTTAACAAAAAACTTAAATGTGCGCGATCATAAGTTAGATGGTCAGACAATTAGCACAATTCTTCAGTTTTCAGTCAATTTTCAGCAGGATTGAAAAATCTTCACTTTGTTTTTATTCAAGAGGGATGATAAACTATCATTTTTCAGCATGATTTCATTTAATTTTTCACCGGCCGGAGAAAAAAAATTATATTTTACTATTTAATTCTTGTTTTACTCTTTTGCAACATATAGTGTTGATTTTTTTAAAAAAATAAATGTTTTTATATAATATTTTCAACTTTTTTTTTTTTTATCTTTATTTAAAGAAAAGCATTAAAGCGATTTCTTTTGCAGTTGTATAATTGACTATTGTACTTTCATTCAAACAGAGCTCTTGTGCGCAAAATTTAAAGGTTCTAGCTTATCGGTAGGTGGGTGAAAAATTGATGATAAAATTTGTGCCAAAAAACTGATACAAAGTATAAGATAATCGTAATTTAAGAATCGATGGAAAAATGGCGAAGAAGTAATTGCTTGTGATGGTGTGTGTTTTATGAACTATCCCTCGCATTTGATTAAATTTTTGTGAAACATTTGCGTAATTATTTTTATTTTAGGTTGTTTTTCTCTAATTATTTTCATTCGCAGTTTTTATTTATTATTGTTTTTTTTTACTTTTAAAAGTAACAGTTGTGGGGATGATGTTTTTATTTTTAAAATCTTATTTTTTTTATACACTGTCATCATGTACTTAAGAAATGAATATTTTTAAGTGCTACTTAACAGAAGCATTAAACAGAAGATTGCAATAGAGAATACCAGTCCCCCCCCCTTACCAGTACTATAAACTACATTTTAGGACTATTAATACATAATATGTATAAAGAATCCTCATTTCAGTTTCCTCTTTTTTCATTTCCGTAAAAATTCTGTTCAGTCTCTTAATAATTCCTTTTTTAGTTTTTTAATAAGTTTTTAAAATTTCTAAATAAGTCTTTATAAATGTTTACATAAAATTTTTTCGCATATTTCTTAACTTCTTAACAAATTTTTTTGAAGATTTTAATATAGCTGTTCTTAATAACTACATAATAATTCTTTTTGGAAAGCTATGATTGTTTTCTCAAACTCTATGAAACAAAAATGAGTTGTATTAGATGCATGTAAAGCTCAAAATATGTTCAATAGCTTTCTGAAAATCCAATTAAAAATATTTAGAAAAAGCGAAGTTCTAATGGAGACCATATGATTAACATTACTTTTAGTTATATGCAAGGTTTTATATTTTTTGTTTCTGAAAGCATGAAAAAATGCTTAAAAATACAAGATCATTTAAGAAAAACATTATAAGACGTAATTTCGACAGAAAAAACTAAATATGTCATCGCTGAGTGGTTTGTTTTTTAAATTTGATTTAATTTTGAAACCAGACATTGCTTCTTCTGCGCTATAAAGTTAATATTTTTTTTACCTATTTGAAATATATGAAGCGCAGCATTAGTCTTCATATTTCGAGTGCTAAATTTCGACAACAGCTTACATTTAGTATTGCCAGCATGACACAAAAACAATTAAAAGAATTTTAGTAATATGCTTACATTTTTTTTACAATTGGCATAATAATTTAGATGGAGGGATTTGTTTTTTAATCACTGCAAGAGCTGCTAAATATATTGAACTTTAGAGGAGAGATGCTTTCTCCACTTTTAAGGCTCTTTTTCAGCCCGTGGCGAAGTCTCTTTACCTTGGGTGACAGAAGTACGTCCGCATTGTCCAACTTTCGGTCGAAATCTTGTTTGGTGTGTATTTACTACGTCTTAGACAACCAAACCAGAGAGCGGTTCGCAATCGGGTCTGTTATCAGGTGCTTTTATTTTTCTTCGCTTTGCTGAACAAAACCACATCGCATACTCCTTCCTTCCAATACTATCGCATTGATGCAAGACCTTCTGAAATATATTGAGAGAAGGTTGTTTTTCCAGACACTATTGCAATTGATATACATCTCCTTCCTGTTGAATTGAGTGCCGTTTGGATAGTTTCCATCAATGTCATTGTCAATCTTGGTTTGGCATGGTGGATTTATCTGATACAAGCGCTGTAGTTGATATCTCACTAGTCGTGATTCATAAGTGGGGGTTAGACACACAGAATCAAGTTTGAGTAAGAGGTATAAGTAACTAGTAGTCATAGGCTGTGCTGCTCTCTAGTGTTCATGCCCTGGGTCTCTACTTCGGAGGTTAGTTTTTTTGCAACACTTTGGAAGATTGTTCTTCCTTTTGTGGTGGGCGGTGGCGTGACCTTGGTGACTGGGACAATGTGAACTCCGAATATTTGGGTCCGAAGAAAACTCGTCCTATCATTTTAGTTGAATGCATTAGACAACTGAGTTGAAAGGGAATTCCCCTTCGGTTGGTTATCAAGCGCTTTTATTCCTGTTCGTTTTTTATAAAGAGAGCCGTAGCAGAACTTTAATTTTTTTTAATTCCCAATACAGTGAAAAACGATAAAAGCAGTCAGCTAAAACGTTGTCAGTAACACACAAAAATGAGGAGTTAAAAGAGTTAAGAATATTGAGGACGGCAGGGCATAATCTGAGGTGTTCTCCAGTCATGATCATGCCATGGTCGCAAAGAGGACAAATATCTGTACTCGTGAGTCCAATTCTATACAGGTGGCTCTGTAGATAGTCATGGCCCGTAAAAAGTCTAAATCAGGTCACTCCGACTGCTCTAGGTAAGAAACAGGAAATCCTTGACGGCTTATTCAACAAGGATTCCCATTTTCTCCCAGAGGTATTTTCTCTGTATATGCTGAGACGGTTAGATCTGAGAGTAGAGCATGCATATCTTTTTATATGTAGCAGAGGCAGAGGAGGATTTGGTTGCATCATTTGAAATCATTTTTTGGCCGACATATCTGCCTGCTCATTTCCATATATCGCGCAATGGCTTGGAATACACTTCAGAACAAAGCGGCTCTTAATATTCAATAGTTTGTCTATTTTCCCCATGCAGTTCTTAGAAGTCTCACAATTGGAAATATAGGAAGTTGTTAAAATAGTAATTGCCGCCTTGGAATCAACAAAAAGAAAACCCAATATTTTTCTTTTTACTCTGCTCTATTTTATCCAAGGCTAAGGAGATGGTGGCTATTTCACCATCAAAGTTGTCGAAGTATTTTCCAACAGCAAAAGACAATGTAAATTCGGTAGAGTAAGCCCCAACTCCAGCATTTTTAATAGCACCTTCAGCTGAACCATCAGTATAGACATGAAGCTAGGAATCAACCGGGAAACGTTCATGAATAGTAGCTAATGCAGTACATTTCAAATCAGAATCGAGTGAGTATTTCTTGCTAACATCTAAAATAAGATCCAAATAACCCTCTGCAAGTTTAAGATTTTTCAGTGAGTACCATGGATCAGGAAAGGGAAATCGAGCCGAAAAAAGGAAAGTCGAGAGTGTCATGTAGTTCCTTTATATAGGAAAGATAAGTTTTCTGAGTTTCCAGCCTCTCCCGTGCCGGCCAATAGCGATTCAGAAAATTGTCTTTTTTTCTCAAGATTGTTTCAGTAAGGTTCAAAGCCTTTCTCCATCTTCGGTCACACAGGGGCTACAAACCAGCCTGAAATTCCATAGCGGCAATTGGTGTAGATATTGTACCACCGGTAATAAATCTCAGGATACGATTTTGGAAAACATCCAATCTTTTCGAATATGTCTCTGAGATTGTTATAAGTGCCTCATAACCATATTCAACTGCCGGCTTTACATAGGTTTTATAAGCGGTGCAAAGGACATCGTGGGTAGAACCCCAGGTTGTACCAGCCAAACGTTTTAGAAGTTTAGATGTGCGTTCGCCACGGTCAACAGCCTTTTTAATCTGACTAGTCCAGTTCCAATTTTGAATCAGAGTCCAAGCCTAAGTATGTAGTACTTTCAGTTCTTTTTAATATTGGAACCTTGTAACTTAGGTTAATGTCATGATGTTTAGTGCTGAGAGAGAAAAGTTGAAAGGTGATTTTGTTCGGGTTTACTATCATCTTATTGAGAACTTTAATAAAAAACTACAGACCAATGTGCGATTTGTGTTTGGAGTAATGTTCTTTAAGTATAATCTACCCTCTCAAATTTTTCCCAACACTCTGCAATATATATTTATAATACTTATAATAAGTATTTACATTGATAGATAGAATGCGTATTTATGTCACATTCAGAAGCAACACGAGGGCTATTGGTAATGGACCTCGTAATTCTTAACTGCCGGTAAGTGACAAAGACGACACTCTGAACTAGTACCTAACTCTCCAGGCTTTCACATCATGCTTCCTGGAAGACTTTGAGCTTCAACAGTTGTAACGTAAATAAGCTTCACTATTCAATGTGTTTTTAGTGGCATAAGGACTCGACTCAAATATTGGCTATGGGATCACAACCATGATCACTCGGCAACTGCGCTTAAGTACATTTATAATGAACATAAACTGAATATTACCTCTGTTCTATTCGCTGTGAAACTGCCTGTCTGTTAAAGATATGAAATTTTCAACGGGATAGTGAAAATCGGCTTCCAACGCAGTCTGAGATAAGCTTCATAAGATTAACAGAAAAATAACGACTCTAATGCTTCACTGGAAATCCACGATTAGTCCACGATTGAGCAAGACCTAGGCAACAGTCTGTACTGACTCTAATTCCTTCTTCGATCTTTTGCGCAAAAATACGATTTGATGCGTGGAATTGCCAACGTTCAGTTACATCTGTTGAGCATTAAGGAAGGATTAGCTCTACGTGTTTTTGACCGTGGAAATAATACTCGAGAGGATAATAGCCTTTATTGCTTCATATCTCACAGAACACCACCCAATCAATAATATCACTCTAAATGCGGACAGAGTTGAAAAATGATATTTACTAAGGCTCAGAATCTATTCTCAAAAACAACTAAACACGAATAATTTAAAAATATAATTTTGAATATCCTTTTTTAAGAAATTAATCCATTTAATAATAGAAAATAATAATTAACAATCATTCCATGGGCAGATCAGCACTATTCAGGTAACATAAATATAAAATGTCATTTCCCAAATATACATTACACCTTTAAAATGTGATTATTTAGGGATATTTTATATTAATCAACATCTTCAGTAGTAGTTGCTATTGTTTTTATCGACTGATCGTTGTTGCATTTCTTTTTGTATTCATCTCTATAAAACGAAATAGCAAACTTTCATACGAGTAATACATGTACTCAGAAAACATTCCAGAATAATAACACTATATAGATCGAAGATGTCAAACACATGTGTGTGTCTAGTTACTTCCAGAAACTCGTATCGAAACTTCCCAGAAACTCATATCCAGTTACGGACTTTAGTTGTTTTCTATCAAATAAAAGTCAAACACTTAATGTTGCGATGATGGTAGTCTGTCTTTTCTTAATTAACCTTTTTGTAGACCTTTTGTTTTTTATTACTTGCATCTCAGTGATTATGTTGCTCATTGTGATATTTCATGTTATATAACTTCAGGATACTAACAACATTATTACATATCAAGCAGATTATTTTATCTTTTTTTAATGTCACAATAAAATACTCCGAATAATCACTTTTCTTAGAAATACCGATGTTCTTCAGAAATTTTTCTTTTAATTTTACTACCACCTGTATTCGGTGAAATAATACAGGAATGCAAAGGCCTAAAATATATAAATAATCGTTTATTCAAAACGATAAAAAATTATATTTTTCCGGAACGTCAAATTAACAGACACGGAATAGTTGCACAAACTAATAAGCGTTATGTATATAAACGTACGGCTCTCTCTCTTGTTCTCTGGAAGTGAAATAGAGGTTAGACACACAAAGGAAGGAAGTGAGCACATATAGCGTGGCATATATGTGGTATAGAGTCTTCCCGGTTGCGCGGGAAGCAGTGTCCCGGAGATGAGAGAGGAGAACCGAGTTCTGATCCACGCGAAGGTGACGTCTTTTTCCTTGTGGTATCGGGGAAAAGGCTAAAAGGCTATAAAATATCTTTTAATTACAGTCCTTTAATTGTTGTGTATTATAATTCGTCTATCATGCTTCGTCCAATAAACGTGCTAGAATAGTGAACAGCGTTGTGTGTGTTTAATCCTTGACTTCTAAACCATCTTCAGTCAGAATACTATAACCATATATATATATAACACATCGATCAATAACTCCCGAGTCTAAAATTGAAAACAACATTTTTTTTGCAAATTTTTTTTTTATTCATCAACATAACACCTTTTGTTAATCACCTTTTTGGGTGTTACAATCGTTCCAACGCTTTTCCAATTTTTTTTTTTTTTTTTTTTCGCAAGAAATCTTTTTTGTTGCGAGTAAATAGCGATAAACAGCTTTCTGAATCATCGACTCGTTGCTGTTTTTGTTCCATCGAAAGCAATCGCGGCACCCACTTGGAAAAAACCTTTTTCACTTCACTTCAAAAAACCTTTTTCCTGGTCCGATCGACTTAAAAGTTTGACACGTTTCAAGCAAAGGTTAGTACTCTAGAAAGACCTGGTTACTGGTTTACTACGAGCGCCATCTCTGGGTTAGTCTCGGGAGTTATTGATCGATGTGTTATATATATATATATATATATATATGATTGATTCAACAAGTCTAGTTATAGTTTTTAGCGAAGGTCGTGCTTCAAAATAAATAATTAAGTATAATTGTAAATTTTAAAAATTAATCTGCGACATTTTTTATAAAATTTTTAATGGATGCTGTTATGTTACCTAGACTGCCAAGAAATCCTTTGAAGGCAGCGAGTTGATCTTGCTTGATATCGTGATTGCTTATGGACGTCGTATTGGGAAGCAACACGAAGGTTATTGACGACGGTCCTCGTAATTTCGAGTCATGTGATGGGTGCTACATCTGAGCTGAGACTTCCCCTCTCTACAAAGTTCCACACCACGCGAACAAGAAGACCTAGGACCACGTTTAATGCAAATCAGACCTCAACAAAGAGGGTCTTTAGTGGCATCAGGGCTCGAGACCATTATCGACGAATACTACGCTGGCCACGACCATGATCCCTAGGCTACCTCGGCCATTATACTTGAAATGGAAGAGACTAACGAAATATATTCAAGCGCCTATTGAAGTCTCGCCTATTAATCATTTGCTAGAAATAAGTTAAAGTACAGTTAAAAATTCTGACGTAATCGGATAATCCATTAAACCTCCTTTACAATTAATTTTTTCTTTTAATCTGTTTTAATAATTCTACATTTTTAGATGATCGCTTCATGCAGTATATCCCCTATCACCGTAGTGTTAAAAATGGCCAAATTTATGGAACCTGCTTAAAAATTTGACAGATTATACAGTCACCAAATTTGTGTGTGTGAATTTATTGCATTGTTATTATAATCTTAATGAGAGCATTTCTTACAATTTTTATTAGTTTTCTTTAAAAAATTATATATAGAGAGAAACACGTTAAAAGTTTCAAAACGATGAAGATTACTATACTTTTCAAAACGTAATTTTTTTAAAAATAATTTTGTCGAAATCTCTCATTAAAATAATAACGATTCAACAAATTCACAACCTAAAATTAATGACTGTACGACTGTTTTAATCAGATTTCATAAACTTGGTCATTTTTAACATTACGGAGATATGGGAAATAGTGTGTGAAGCGACTCTCCCTCAAAATTTTAATAACTCCCTTTTTTAAATTTTTTTTAAATATTCTATAATTTATTGAGCAAATATTTAATCTCTTCATATATTTTTTTACACTTCTTAAACTCTTAATAATAATTTGTTGTTCCTTAATAATCCTTAATACAATTTCACAATTTCTTAAAATCATTATTATAATTCTTAATAATATTAATATAATTTCTTAGTTATCATTAATGTCTTATAAAATTATTAATAATATTTATTTTTAAATTTCTTAATAACTTAATTTTCCATTCACTAATAATTCTTATTTTCCAATTTCTTTATAATTTTTTTTATTCTTTTTTAATAGCTCTTAAAATGATTCTTTTCTAATTTCTTAATAATTCTTAATTATTTTTTAAATAATACTTCTAATTTACATTTCATGTAAAGAAGTTTCAAAAATAAGGAAAGGTAATTGCGGAAGACGATTCCTTCTAATTCTTGAAAATTGGGAGAAGATTTTTTTCACTCAGTCTCTTTCCATTTCTTTACCATGGCCGCGGTAACCTTCATGGTCATGGTCGCGGACAGATTTGTTTTCGTCGAGTTGAGGGTTGAGGCCAAACCCCCCGAGTTGCGGGATTGATGCTCGTTAAATCTGAGGGGGTGCCAAGTTCATCTGTCGGCGTGATTTGGAAGTTTCGAGAGAGATATAATTGTTCAGATGTCGCGGTTCAAAACGACGAGGTTCGTCGCCAACGGCCCTCATATTGCAACTCATTGCGACGTTAATAAACAATCAGAATTCAATTTATTTTCTTCTAGAATCAATGATTACTGTTTCAATTAAAAAAAAGGTATTTTAAATCGAAATTCATACTACAGAGATCGTTGTTCGGGACAGATCCAGGTTTGCATTCCAGAATAGTTTCACCTTCCGTGAAGACAACAGATCCAGGGTTACTTTCATTCTGATGAGAGAACTGAGAATCTGACTGAAGGAATGGTATCGACGTCGTAGGTTGCAGAGCGAAATCTTCGTCCATGTCCCACTTCAGATTCTGAATAGTCTCCAAAAAATTCTGTATCACAGCTTCCGTATCATTCAGCTATGAAGGAAGAAGAAAAACTTTTTTTCAATGTAAATTAAAGTCAAAGTAATTCACTACGAATTGCAAAATGGTCAACCTTAAAGCTGATTTCACCCAATGTCAAAGAGTTTGAATCAAACATATCTTCATAAAAAATGCATCATATTTCACACAAATTTGAATTTAAATATTCTTTTATTATACTCCATATTTAAAATTTAGAAGTATTTGACAAATACACTATTTCCCCCTATAACGTGTAACGTGGAATCCCATTTTCACTGCAGTACAGAAGACGAATTAAGGAATACATTTACATGCACAAATTAATTAACGTAAATAAGGGACATAATAAGATATATTTATCTCTATGGGATAGTGAAATTACAAGAGAACATTATTGTTCGAGCCTTTTCTGCCTGGAAAAGTGTTCCGTATATCCTTTAACATTACGTTAAGAAATCCTCAAGATACCAAGGTCGGGAGTTAGTTGATCTTCACAGCCACATGAAAACAACATTGCATGCACTTTCATCAAGTATTTATTGGTCAGTTTTCATTTTAGTACAGTGTTTATTGTTTATTAGTGGGTTATATATTACTTTTGCTCAATGTTACAATAGGGTACATACATTATGCCTTAAAATGTAATGTTCTCGAAGATCAACAGGTATTCTTTAAGTGTTGATAAAACGTATAAAAGTAGGAATGTGATTAGAGTAACTCGTTTTAATTATCTTTAATGCTTGAATTTTTCTTTCGTGCTTTGTTTTCTTCTTCAATCAATTTAATTAATTGACTATTCTGAAATTGATAAAATCAATGGGTTTTGGTTGATATTGTCATATTAATATTAGTACTGCACACCAAAATATCCTCAAAACCCAACAGATATTCATCAGTTCTAATAAATGTAAACATGTAACTGCAGTATATCGTCACAACTTGCATTAACTGTCATCATACTGTTTTTTTTTTTTTTTTTGTGCTCCGTTTCTTGTCAGTGCAAAAATATTCAATTAAATTATTGTTCAATGATTTAATTTAATTTTTTAATTGCTATGATGATGAATTATGTCGGATATTTATATCGTTTACACAGGTTCAGAATGTTAATCATCAAATTCCTTCCCCCCCCTCAGAATAATTTATCTTAGGTATCTTCTTTAAAATTATATTCATGCTCGATATCCGGCTCTGCCGTGGTCCGAACACGCCGGACTAACGAGTCGTTTACTGTAATAAGATAGAAGATTTAGTTTCCATATAACAGAATCAACTACGTATAAATTCTTTTGAATCTTAAAAGTTTCCTTCAAGTAATTATTTTTTCTTTTAAATATTTTTTAAATGAACTAAAGAAAACGAATATTTTTCTATCTTTAAATTTTGTATGATTTGCTCAAATACAAATCTATACTCCTTTATGAATCCTTCCATAATTTGATTGCCCTCCCCCCTCTATTTTAAGACAGCAGTCTACAATTTGTAAACTTAATGTTGTTAATTTATTGATTGAAAATGTATAAAATTGCACATGCCACTGTGTAAAACTGCATTGCTCTTTCAGTCGAAACTCGAGTAACAAACATTCTTCATTTTAAATTATCATACTTATTTGAGTGTATTGAGCACGGATGTTTCTTTGGATTACAAATGTCCAGGATTCGAATGCCAAAACTTAACGAGACAAACTAAGTACTAAACAATTATATTTATTTAAGTAAGTTACGGATTCTCACTAGCATATATGTTAGAATTGCTATAGCTTAGGCCTGAATATGTTAGAATTGCCGCTGATAGACTGGTTGTTATCCTCTTGCGCGCTCTCCCCATATCTAGGAATGCACGTTCGTGCCACCCACAGCTCTCCAATAAGTTTGCTGGTTGGGTTTATTTGTAGAAGGTTGCACATTCCTGCAAGATGACTCACATACTTTTTAAAATGAGCTCCATTTTGAGATAAAATGGGTAAATGGAAAAATGATAAGATTTCAAAAATATGACGAATAGAAGTAAGACAGCCATTAGACGCATATTTGTGTAATCTATCCATAAAGCGAAAAAATAAGAAATAATAATCTTATTTTACATAATAATACAGTATTATTTCCGTCATTGATTGGAAAAAATTAATATTCAGGGAATATTATCTTTTATTCCCACTCATTTTACAAAGCTTGACTAGAATGGTATCCATTATCCAATCACTATTCAATTATTTCTGTATAAGAATGTACAAGAAAAATAGCGACGATAGTTGAGTCAATGCAGTGAGATATTCCCATAGTAACGGGATACGATACGAACGACTTGTGTGGAATATTCTTTGTTACTTTTATGTACAATGAAAATTAAAATTTTTGCTCATATAACCCAGATAACCCTCTGCCACATACCGAAACTATCCCTGCGTTGTATGAAGGATTTTCAATGTGCATCAGGTTTCGAACCCATGAATCGAGGAAACATTGCCGTCCATATACTCGCGACCATGATCACTCGGCTACAGATGCAGCTTAAATGTTTTTCAGTAATTAAGAAAAAGCTCCCTTTTGCTTCTTTTTAAAATAACTAATTATTTTTCTTTGTAATGAATGTTTTAATGAAATTACATAGTTAATATTAAGGATAAATTAGTATAAATAAAAGAATTAATTAGTAAAAATTTAATTCTTAATTTTTTTTTAACTTCGATATTCTTTTTCATAAAAGTTAATATTTCTTTAATTTTTAAATCATACAACTCCATCGGGGCTATGCATAACGAATTGAAATGTAATGGAAAGTTAAAAAAAATATCCAAAACACATTTTATTCGCATTTTAAATCAATTTTTATTCCCTTACAGCTAAAATGGAAGTGACATCTGAATCAAAATATCCAACATAATTTTAAAACACACAGTAAGAATTTTTCAAAAAAAAAAAAATTACAATCTGAAATTCCCTACGGCACGATGGGAATGGAAAGGTGAAATAAAATAGAATGTTCTTTTATCTAGGCTGTATAACCCTCATTATATATTTCCGGTGAATTAAATATGCTTCATAGAAAAGTCTATTTCTTCCGGACATGTAGTTGTTAAATAAGACAAGGGGGAAAAAAAGAAACAGTTATCTTTCAATAAAACACTATTATTAAAATGTTTCATTTCTAGTGGTATGAAAAACACACTTTTAAACTTTTTTTAATATTAAAACTTCAATATTTAAGAAGTGGTTTTTTGCTGCTCACTTGAGAATGACTAATTACTTTCCTTTTTAATGAAATGGCGTAATTAATATTCTAAGTAAATGTACTTTCATAAAAATCTCACGCAAAGCTTTTTAAAGAAATTAATTAGCAACAATTTAATTTTTTATTCCTTTTTTTCGGTATCCTTTTGAAAGAAAGTTCATATTTCTTTAATTCCCCATCCGATTCTTTAATCCTACAACTCCATCAGGGATATTAATAAATTATTACAGTGGAACTCGGAAAATTAAAAACATCCGAAGACACGTTTTATTCGCACTTAAAATCGATTATTACTCCATTACAATGTATTTATCTTTGTTTAAACTCTTCTAATTGTCTCTTTGAAAGTTTATTTCAAAAATAAACTCACAGAAATGAAAAAAAAAAAAAAAAAGTAATTTAAGAGCAAGGAGAAATTAATTAAATCCTCGCAGTGACATTTTTCAAAGTATTTGATAGTTGTTTGCAAACGTTTGACGTAATTAATTTGCAATCTCGGTACAAATTTACTTAGTAATAAATCCTCGTTTATATTTAATCTATCTAACCAAGTTTTTTTTAAATACGCTGCTTCATATGTTTAGGAAAATATTCCGCACTCTGAGAAATTTTTAAGTCAATATTTGATTTAAGCGGTTGAAAATTTTAAAAAGAGGAGCAAAACAAATCACTGCGCGGTGTAATTTAAAAAGGGATTTCATTCTTCTGTTAAATAGTTCCTAGGAAAGACTAGATGTAATCAAGCATTCACACTTTATTGAGATAGTAAGAAATTGAATTCTAAAAATAGAAAGTTTTTAAGAGTTTCAGAATTTCTGCTTCTTTTTATTAAAGGTGTTAAATTTGAAGAAGATTTTCTGGAAAAGAAAACTGTACGTGTTTTTCCTTTCGGTCTTAGATAAATTGGTTATTTAACATTTTCATGCCCATGTTACTGATACTACCATAATTGTTTATATATATACAAATAGTAAATTTCATAAACATAACTAGAGCAAATATCCAAAACTAAAGCAAATCAATTGAGAGAAAAACAACTAATTATATAAGGAAATCAATAGTGATCAAATTAATATTTATGCAAATTAAATAAAAATTCCCTTAAATAATCAAACAATTTAAATTTAGAACCCTGAAATCCAAAAATTCAAAACAACTATTAAGGAACTGAGTAATTTAAAATAAAGCAAACTGATAGAAAAGCAACATTTATAAGAAAGGAAACAATGTAATTAATACTGTCTCATACTTTGGAATGAAATAATGTGTGTTTATACTGGTCATTACTAATCAAACCATCACACTTCAGTGAATTACGTTTTTAAAAAAGATAAAGAACCACAAAAATCAGCAAATTCAGAAATCTAATCACAAAAAAAGAAGGTAAACATCTTAAAAATTAAATAAATGGTAAAATAAGTGATAAATTTTACAGCAATTTGCGCTTTCTTTCTCTCTCTCTCTCAAATATATGCAATTTCAAATCTCACCTCTTGATCCACGTCAATGGTGATTTCAAATTCCAGCTCCAGATCTTCACCACCAACATGCTCCCAAATATCTCTTCTCCGTCTTGCATGATCAGTGGTCTTGCCGCAGACCACTCTGACCGTTTGCAGGCTACAGGCCCCTTGTCGGAAACACAATTCGGCTTTCTCAAATCGCACAGACAGATGCTGCAGAAACTTCTTTTTCAGGTAAACCTGTACATCAGGGTCGTTGCAATCGCCCTGGTAATAGAAGCCTCGCATCATGTGTTTGATCTTGTTGGGAATAACTCGAGCTGCAGAAAAAAGTTTTTTGTATTATCTCTTGGTTGATATGCAGAAAACTTTTTAAGAGATGAGACTCATTCTAATTACGTACAAATTCATATTTAAAAGTGCCACAATGACATAATCATTTATGGTGTGTTGAAATTATCGAATTTAGACAGGGAATTGTTATTGAACCCAGGGGAATTTTTGCTAGCCAATTAGGGTCAAGATAAATTGCTTTATAAAGTTACACTTCAAAGCTCCATGAGGTTAATGGCGACGCATCTCATGATTTTGAACAACGGTCAAGTGACAGAGATGACATCTGATTTGGTACAACTCTCTTCTAACTTCCACACTATACCAATGCAAGGAGACCTGGAGTCTCGAAGGTATGATGCATTAGCACCACTAAACTCCGGGTTGTTAGTGGCACCAGGACTCGACCTCACGACTCAACAGAAACAATGCTGGCCATGGAGCTGGCATCATGAGCACTTGGTTACAGAAGTCAGAGGGAACAATATAGAATTAACAAGTAAAGATTAAATGAATCCCAATACACTTCTAAGGATACATTTGCACACCGTGATGAAAAAATTTTGATGAATGAATTGAATGGCGCGTGGGTGAGTTTCATTCGCGTAAAGACCATATTTGGCCAATCTGCGCCCAACCCTCATTAATTTATGAAAATAGGAGTATGTGTTATCTAGATTTAATTTTGTAATTGCAGGAAGGAAAAAAAGAAGGGGGAAAGTGGAATAACGAGGAGATGGATCAAAAATAGAGAAATTAACCGCAATGAGGTGTGCCACATTTGTGTTTACCTAAGACAGCACATCCCATGGGAGAAGAAAAAGGATCAATCTCCCATAGTAAATTCTATCTGAAGAAGAGCGAGATAATGCAATAGCATTATTGCACATATTCCTCACAAATTCGCAGACACAGATGAATAAACAAATAATTTAAATTTGAAACAAAAAAAATTAATGAACACTTATGCAAAAGTTAATACGGCATCGATGTAGGGCTGTAGCTATTATTCGACGCATCTTTAATTTTGCATTGAGGGATTGATGCATGACTAATATATCGGGACTCACAATGTCCTCACGCTTGAGTGGAGTGAATGTTCAGAGAGAGGTGTTATACTTCAAATGTCAATCTCATCTTCCAACCATATTTATAGAAAGTCGAAAGTAAGTAATCTTACAGAAAACCTATCTAATTGGAAGGACTCGGCTCATTTTTAAAACTATTGAATTTACTTAGCCCTACCGAGCGGCTGCCAAATCAGCGACAAAAACGAGGCAGACAGCCGCAACGTGTAAATCGGAAAGAAACCGACTCCTAAGAGATACGATCTCTCTTGTAGCCCGTACTGTTAGTTGTGAGTGAGCGCGGAGGAAGGTGGGAAATTGTCGCATTAATGCGGTTTGGTTTTATTAACATCCACTAGAAGCAACACGAGGAATATTGGTGACGGACCTCGTAATTTTGAACTTCGATCAAGTGACCAATATGACACCTGAGATGGCACATTCCCCTAACTACTACACCGCAACAATAGGAAGACTTTGGGCCTCGACAGGTTCAACGAGCATCAGCCCCGACTACGCGGTTGGTCTTAAATGGCATCAAGGCTCGAACTCCCAACTCGACGAAAACCGCAGACCGCGAACCCGCAACCATGACCACTAGGCTACCGCGGCCACAGCGATGTAATGTGGAATGATCTGATTGGGCGGGCGGCGTCCCAGGGGAGAAGAAGAGGGGGGGAGCGAACAGAAATCAAACTGCGGGTGATAATTTAGAATTTAAATTAGCGAAGCCTTCGATCAATCGACCTTAAAATTTAAGATTTAACTTTATTTATACGAAATAAGAAATGTATTGCAGGTTCTCATAAGAGAGCTGCTAACAATTCCAACTATTGAAAAAAAAAATTCACAAAAGCGAAATCTAAAAAAAAAAAAAATACTATTGGGACTCGAAGGAAAAGCAGTTCTTAATACGCAAATCACACATATCTAATTGCGTACGTAAAAATTTAAAATATTTTTATAATTGACTTAATATTATATTCTTTATAGAAAATAAAATAATAAATCAGAAAACAATCTGCCCCTTTTTTCCTTATGTGTTTTCGTATGTATACCGTGACGTCACAACTTGACCTTGTGACCAGTTTGTAATTTGCACGACTCAGAAAAGCGATTGAACCCATCAACCAATTAGGAGCCTTTGGCGCAGACTTGGCGAGCGACGACACTGCCGTTGGCTTTCTATGCATTAAGCGCGAATGGAATCTTCAGTACTCCGTTTTCTTTCTTCTTATGTTTGTGGTTTTAGTTCTTTTAGTTTTTTTTTTCTTTTTTATACGGCAGTTACGCATCGTGTCGTTGGTTCGCCCTTTGTCTCCATTACAAACTATACGAGCCTTGCATATGAGTCAGATGCATATGTGCGCTTGTCCAATTCTACACTGGATGCTACAAACGCAAATATCATATGCATTTTCAGCTATTTTTGTGAACTGTGAATAGTATTAAATGCTTGTAGCGTCATTATTACTACTATTATATCTACCATTGGATAATTAGTTATTTTTTCTATAAAACTATTCGTTTAGTTTTGATATCAATTTTAATTATTGTTACTTGTGAAAAGGTAAGCTTTAATAATGTGGATTAGTATAATATACCAACTTAATTTTAACTTATTTACAGAACTCTAATTTAAAAATGACAGCTTCAGTATCTAAAAAGAAATGTCGGTATTATTCATTGGATTACTTAAAATTTGGATTTATATGTTCACCGACAAATGAAACTATTCCTATGTGTCTTACATGCGAAAAAACTTTTGGAAATGAATACATGAAACCGTCAAAAATGAAAGATCATCTTGAAAGGCTTCATTCAGATAAAAAAAAATGAAGAATTAGAATTTTTCAAAAAACTCAAAGAAAAATTCACATGTCGACCAACTCTAAAAAGTTTTATGAAACAGTCTACTGAAATTGAAAATGAAGGAGGATTAATTGCTTCGTACAAGATTTCGCTTAATATAGCAAAGAGGGGAAAACCCCACACAATCGCAGAAGAAATTGTAGTACCTGCAATTAAAGACGTCATTGAGAATGTGATGAAAAAAGACTCTACTAATGTTTTAAAGTCTTTGCCATTAAGTGCAAATTCTGTAAAACGGCGTATTGACGAAATGGCCGAAGAAATAGAAAACACAGTAGTTTCGGAGCAAAAAAATTGTAAGTTCTCTATACAACTTGATGAATCTGTTTTTGGCATTTCTGCTATTCTTATGGCGTATGTTAGATATTTCAGTAAAATTAAAGGAGAAGTCATTGATGAATTTTTATTTACTAAATATCTTGAAACCGATGGGAAGGGAGTGACAATTTTTAGATGTTTACAAGAATATTTAAATAAATATGACATTCCGCTTGAAAATATAATAGCAGTAGCCACAGATGGCGCACCTTCTATGGTAGGGCGTTACCGAGGTTTTGCTACATGCCTCAAAGAAAAAGTGCCCGGTATTCGTACTAATCATTGTGTGTTGCATAGACACAACTTAGTAGCAAAATATCTGAGTTCAGAGTTACATGAAGCTTTACAGTTTTGTATTAAATCTATTAATCATATTAAAGCTCAACCTCTTAAATCAAGATTATTTGCCAAACTTTGTGAGGAAAACAATGAGTTATTTAACCAATTACTTCTGCACACCGAGGTTAGATGGTTGTCTAGAGGTGTATGCTTGCAACGGCTCGTCAATTTATTTGACTCCACGACAGAATTTCTGAACGAAATAAATCCTGTTCTAAGCAATGAACTCCAAAACAATAAGAACCATATTTTTTATTTAGCAGACTTATTTGGAAAATTTAATGACTTTCAAACAAAACTGCAAGGAAAAGATGTAACAATTATCCAAGCTCGGACAATACTGTTAGGCTTCCAAGTAAAATTAAATTTATTTAGATCTTCATTGCTACGTAAGGATTATAAGTATTTTTCAAATCTGCAACAATTAAAAATAAAAGAAGACTTGGAAATATATACAAATCATCTTCAAAAATTAAGCGACGATTTTAAACTGCGCTTTGTTGATTTGGAAAAATTTGACAATTAAAAATTTGACAATACATAAATTTTGGACTAATATAAATATAAAGCAAAAATATGTGAAACTTTACGAAATGGCTCAGCCATTTATGCTGGCGTTTCCAAGTTCGTATATGGTCGAAGCCGGTTTCAGTCACGTTAATTCAATTTTAACTAAAAACAGAAATAAATTAAATGTGGAGCTTCGAGGGGATTTACGGTTAAAATTGACTAATTTCGAACCCAATATAGCGAACCTTGCCAAGAAACACCATGCACACTCATCTCATTAAGAAGTAAAAAATCTGTAGCTACTTTACTTACTGTTTCTGATTTATTAAATATTTAGACTAATATATAGTTTTATTTTAATTACCTGAAAATTACCTTTGTGGGGGTCTATGGAGATTTCGAAAAATTATATAGGGGGCGATGATCAAAAAAGTTTGGCGACCCCTGCCTTACGTAATAAAAGTTAGTTAATAGTTACTTTGATATTAATGAAAATTTAATTAAATTAAACAACATATACCTCAAAGTTAATTTGTCCCATAAATTTTCATGAAAACAATTTAAAAATATATAACAGAATAAATTATTTAAGTTGATTATTTAAGAAATATTTAAAACTTTTAAATTATTAATATTTTTTATAAAAAATAATAATTACTTAATTTCTTTATTATTATTTTATTTTATTTTTATTTCTTTGTTGGTAAATAAAAAAAAAATAAATCTTATTTCTTTATTACTTTACTTTATTTTTTGTAAAAAATTTCTTTGGATTTTGAATTTTTTAATTCTAATTTATGACAGTAGAAGGCGCAAGTGTTTTTATTTTTATTTCTAAATTCAGAGTGTAGATAGCGTAATCCATTCTTAAATTTCATTTATATTGAATAAAAATCCTTTTTCTAGATGTAATTATAGGTTTATTGCTTTGCACACTTAGAAATTTTTGGAGAAAAGCTTTGTTCCTTTTCTATTTTTTTTTTATTTTATCTTTTTTTTATTTTTTTTATATATATTTAATTTTTGTGCTCGTATCATACGCTTTTATAATTCTCTTCAATTATTTTCCGGTACTTACCTTTCTATTATGATTTCCATTTTTGAATTGATTTTTAACTTTTACTTGTCTAAAATCGGTTTTTCTTTGTGTAAAAGTAATTGCTGAGTGGGAAAGTAGGATCCATTATACTGTTCAACCATGCATCATAGTCTGAAGTCTGTGAGACCATTAAATTGCTTGATTTCAGATTTTTTTGAGTATAACTTAATTTATTCTTTCCTGTACTTAAATAGTCAATTTTCTCAGCATTTTCTTAATATTTATAGCACTTAATTCTATTTTTTATTACTTTATTTAACATAATTTTCCTTCATTGCTTTAATTTTACATTAACATTTCTATTATCTTTTTTATTTCAATTAATTTTACTTAATAGTTTTTACTAACTGTTTTATTATATATATATATATATATATATATATGTGTGTGTGTGTGTGTGTGCGTGCGTGCTTATGTGTGTGCGTGCGTGCTTAAAATGTGTGTGCGTGCTTATGTATGTATGTATGAAAGAGTGTATATAATTTTTCATATTTAGTAAGTTGACTGAAACTGAATTCATGGCAGAGCAAGATTGTTAATGGAAGACATGAAAAACTCACTAGACAAGTAACTGTGGACGTGAAAAATAGCAGAAATAATAGATTAGTAGAAAATTGTTAAGGATGTGGATTCTAAATGGGAGTAGGATGTTGTTAGAACATGTGAGTGAGTGGGAGATATTTAAATCATGAGACACCAGTGTCTAATTTGGAGACGAATGAAGAATCACACACAAATAAATATATATATATATATATATATATATATATATATATATATATATATAATTAGAATTATTTGTAGTATTTATCAAATCAATTTTTAAAAGAGGCATTTAAATTGTTTTACACCGGCTAAGTTTCCCGAGAATTAATTCAATACAAATTACTGTAAATATTCTTATTTCTGACATGAGATTTTAAATAAAACGAATTCGAAATATAAAAATCTTTTCACTCGGCCTTTGTACAAAAATCATTGGTGAAAAGTAACGAATCGTGAAATTGCTAATGAACAAGGAGTTGGAAGTTCGGCTTTATTTCCTCAGTTTGGAAAGAAAAATATTTATAAATATTCATTATTTCGGATAAAATGTATAAAGCAAGTATTTTTTGAATGAATTTTTAAGAATTAAAATAAAAATCTACTCACTAGAGCAGTCCGGCCACGGGATTGGCATGTTTAAAGGTTCGGTTATCCATGTTGAGTCTACGTCGCAGAGATACCAATCAGCAGGTTTTTCCACAAAATCATACCTGGCGTTGCATTCGATTCGACAGATCTGGCCATCCATCCAGTCGTTGCAAATCAGAGCGCCATTGACGGGAGCAGGATAGAAAGGACATGTGTTACCTGTAAGAACAAATATTGTAAGGAGAATCTTATACCTATTACTCAGTTTATTATGACGAGCTTGCATTAGCTCGTTGGCTTATAAAACATTCTACAAATACGTAGGAAATTACGTTAAAGTTGATTATCAGTCAAAACAAGAGGATTGTCTCTCTTCTCTCGTAATTACTTCTCAGACATACAGCAAGACACAACTCGGAGCTACGGAATTACAATTTTACATTAATTCTTCCGTTCAAATTACAATCTCAGCAATAATTACGAGTATCATAAACAGCAAACGATTTTATTCAAACAAATAAAATTTATTGCTCTACCACATGATTTCTAAAAAAAAAATGTTAAATTAGAATTTCCAATAAAACACACACACATATATAAGGATTCTAAAAATTAACAGTTTCTATTTTTAGATATAGTTAAGGTGCGTAACTTTTACATGGAATTATGTTTCTATAATTTTTGCACTAGAATTTAGAATACTTTTGCTTAAATTAAACTTATTTATCATTACATTACTACCATATGATTCATGTTTGAAAATGTACGTTCTTTCGTAAAATTAGCAGTCCGTTTATGTTCTTATTTTCTATATTTTATGATAGTATTTAAAATCTCTAAATAATTTCTAAATAAATTTTTAAATTTTCTAAATTTTAATTTAAATTTCTTTAAAAAAATAATATTATTTTTAATATGATAGTATTAAATTTTGTTTAATCCTATAAATATAATAAAAAACAATTATGTTTTGGTTCAAATATTTAATTTTTTTGACTCGCCTGAAGAATTTTGGGAAAGAGGAATAACGAGTCTTTCAAAACAAGACTATGTCAATTTCTTAGAAATTTATTTGAACCTAACCTAAGTTATGACCTCATAAGTTAGGTTAGCTTAAAGCTAAGTTATGAGCTTAATTAATTAAATATATTTATATGCAGAAAGTAAAAGTATTATCAATGAAATGTTGAAACTAATATGCTAATTCAGTAAATGAAAATATTTATTTCAACAGTGATTACACCATGCATTCTAAAATCAAACTAAATAAATAATTAAATAATTCACATTTTTTATATCCAGTATTTTAGTGAAAAACCTTTTTTATTCAAATAATAAACATTTTCCATGTTCTCAGTGGTAATAACCAATACTGATATTTTTACCGTGTATACAATTAATGTCAATTTTATTTTCAAGTCAACCATTTTTAAAAAAGCCCTAATGTGTCTTTTCATTAAGCTTGGTAAAAGTAAAACTCTAAAAAAGGCGTTTGTACAATAGATATTCACACATATATAATTTCACTTTCCAAAAAAAAAATTGTAATGGCTGTATAATACCCGAATTCTCTCGAGATATATCAATGAATTGATTCAAAAACATGGTATCATGTATGTTCATTTGAAGTTAAATAAAGCTCATTTGAATTTGAATAGGGAGAAAAAGATAAAATACATTCTATTCAAGAATAAAATACCAAGAAAAATAGCG
Organism: Nephila pilipes; assembly: GCA_019974015.1. Classification (NCBI taxonomy): domain Eukaryota; kingdom Metazoa; phylum Arthropoda; class Arachnida; order Araneae; family Nephilidae; genus Nephila; species Nephila pilipes. The sequence continues at coordinate 946,728 of BMAW01020911.1, read as the reverse complement.
ATGCGTAACAAAAGCTATTTCTGTTCTTCATTACAAAATTTGAATTCTCCAAGGATGATTGGGAAGGGGGGGGGAGAATAAAAATATAATTATTAAATTGTTTTACTTAAGAATGTGGCCTGTTTGTTGAAGTTATTCAATTATTTGTTTTATTTATTTCTGCTCTCTCGTAAAGTTTCCTCTTTCTATTTAATTATTTTTACTCGAGCGAAATTTTCGTCCATTGGTCGTCCACAAATATTCCATGTCCCAGAGGAATAAGAAAGCTAGAATTTTGTGTAGGGTTACTTAATGATTGAAAGTTCCTGAGGGAAATCTGAAAGCGGAGGCTGTCGAACCAGAGTTGAATGTTTATTTCTCAATATTTATTGAACAGGACTGGTGAAAGCAGAAAGAATTCTAGAAGTAGAATTCTTCTAATAAATAAATAAAATAGTAAACTATAAAATAATTCTAAAACTCTGAACAGCATTAGTTTCTTAGATAAAACTGCCGCATTCTGTATTAGGGGCAGTTTATGTTAAGTTGCATAAATTTTTTTTAAACATTTTTTTTCTAAGAAAGCGTGTTTTAAAATAAGGTTTGTCAATACCTGCTTTTCATCTTCCGATTTTTAATTTAAAAAAAACATAGATAATATCACATAATTGGTTGTGTTATTTCCTTCAATATTTACAACCTAATGCGTATTTCTATTTCACAGCTACATCTATTAAATATCCAATTTCATTATTTCATAATGATTTTTCACGAGTAAATGTATAAAAATTCATAATTATATGAGAAAAATAGCATGTATTCATAGACACAATGCATAAGAGTTTTTCATGGAATTTTCAAAATTCTTTGAAAAAACTCAGGGGCAAAATTTTAAGGGTTGATAAAAAAAAAACATCTAAACAAGCAATTTTCACCACATAATGCACAGGAGGAGAGGAAGAGGTGAACCTCTTGACGGAAATTGCCATTTCTACTGTGGATTACGGTAGAAATGACGATGTGTAAGGAAACTCGAGCTTTATGTTTTCCATTACAGCGTCGTCTAACGGTTCATCACTTGCTCTCCACCTGTGCATTGCAAGTTGAAAACTGCTTGTTTCGAAGTTTTCAATCAATCCTTAAATTTTTACCCATGAGTTTCAAAACACCTTGTATAAAACTCCTTATTTTACAGATTTTTGAATCACATCAACAATAATTTATGCGTAAGGTATATTATTTTGATGTGGGAATATTCAATATCTTACGAAATATCATAGTTTATTATACATATTTCGTGAAGTTCAAAGCGGAACAACATTTTACTTCTTATGCGAGCTTCTAATGTATTTTTATTTAGACGACGTTCTTGTACCAATCTAAAATGTTTTTAACGTGTTCGAAACAAAATGTTTTCATTATTCTTTTTTCTGAAATAAAGACACAGGAGTTGATTCATTAGATAATTATTTAAAAAACGAGTGTTATAGAGAGCATTTAATTCATCCTATAAAATAATAATGTAACGTTTTTCATCCTTACAACAATAAGAAATAAAGAAAGAAATAGAAGACACATTAAATATTAAACTCGTCTCTTTTTCTTTTATTTCGACGAAGATTAGAAAGTCAAAAAACTTTACAAGATACTGAAACATTACGTCTAAACGACATGGAAAAAACCTGACTAACATGCATTTGTTAATTACATAACAGGCAATACAGATAGGCTTATTTACGTAATGCTGAATGGTTCCGTTTTAACACATGTCAGGGAAGTAATTAAAATTCAGCAGCAATCCTGTGTAGTTAAACAGAAAGTAATTACTGTATTTATGCTGATGTACTTACGTGTCATAATCACGTCAAAGCTGCACGTGGCTTCATTGTTATTCGAATCCACAGCCCGATACGTGACGGTATGACGACCCTGGCTAAATTTGTGGCCGGCTTGATGTGACTGAAACGAAATGTAAACCCATTTGCAAAAGCAAAGTAAAAGCACGAGATTTATTTAACATAATTATATTTCTTTTAAAATATTCATTGCAACATACTGTTAGAGTTAAATAAGTCATCATAATTATCAAAACCGATGCAGCATTTTGGAGACTTTCCGTGCCACTGTAATATGATTGGTAGAGTCAATAACCGGTAGGGTAGAAGGTTTGAGTCTAAACGTTTCAAAGGTTACCCTGATGAGGAGATGATATTCATGTGGTCAGTCGAGAATCAAAGTTTACAAGCTAGTCGATGTGCTTCTGATGTCATGAGTAAATGCCAGATCAGGCACCTACTCTGTATTTTGACTACGTTTCGAGATTTAGAGGTCTGTTATCAATAGACCTTGTGTGGCCGCGGTAGTTTAATGGTCATGGACTCGCAGCCAACGCTGTTTTCGTCGAGGCGTGGTTTCGAGTCCTGATGCTCCAAGTCCTCCCTTTGACGTGGTTTGGAAGTTTGGAGAAAGAGGTAACAGCTCAAGTGTTGTCAACGAAGTTTTCACCGAGGCCAATAGCTTCGTATTGTTTCTTAGTGCGCCATTAATAAACAGAATCAATCAACAGCCCTTCTGTTTCTTTTAGAGTGATGTAATTACACGACGAATCACCTAAAACTAGAATTTTCTGAAAATAATGCTCCAAACCGTTCTTTTCTTTTATATGTTTGTGGGATCATTTATAGATGTCGAATTTACAAGCAACACGAGAAATGTCAGATTATTAATATTGTTATACTCAGCTGTCCCTCACTCTTTTACTCGGACTTGAAGCGTTTTTACAGATCCTCAGTTTGCCTCATAATTGTGAGCCAATGTCAAATGACGATGACGACGCCTGAATCGGTATCCTATTAATCACATTTACGTCATGCCAATGAAAGGACTTCGAGTCCCAACAGATTTTTTGTGCCAACAGATGCGCTTTTTATTGATGGCTGATTGTTTATTAACGTCGCACTTAAAACAATACGATTGCTATTGGCCACAGACCTCGTAACTTTGAATCTCCATCAAGTAACGGTGACGACATTTGAGTTGGAATTCTATTATTCACATTCAAGAAATTTGGAGATGGGCATTGTAATTTTAACCCTCGGCGATGCGACGAGGACAACTCATCTGAACCGGAACCTTGCTTTAACTTCTACTCCACATCAACAAGTGAACTTTGAGTTCCGGTTGATATTATGTGCATCAGCCCAGCTGTATGAAGGGACCTTAATGAAAACAGGATTTGAAAACAAAGTTCGACTGAAACAATGAAGGTCACGTGCTCGTGACCATGGTCACTCGTTTACTGAAGTCACCATGATGGATGTATTTAAGTTTGTAGATTTAAGAATGAATGTATTTGTTCAGAGGAATCCAGATGTAGATGATACGAAAAAGAGATTTCGAAATGGGAAATTGTTAACATTTTTAAAATCAATTTGATAATTATCGTATTTTATACAAGAAATAAAACATCTGTTCCGAGCAAATGTTAAAATGTGTTTTGACATAAATTTGAAAGGTTCAAGTTAAGATTCTTTCCAACGAATGTTAGTATTTCTAACTGAAACTTGCTCTCCAAAAAGCTATTCTCTTAAATTCAACACAATACCTATTGAGGGTTTAGGGGCACAGTTCCATTTACCATTCAACAGTTCGCTATTTTTCAGCCCATAGAATCTTTAAAGGCTTCAGGACTGGAATTCACTGCTCTGAAGACTGGATTTCTGTACCCTGCTCATTATCTAGCTTTACAATCAACATATATGAATCAAAATGGCTAAGAATTACATAGAAAACTAATATATTTTTTTTTTCAATGAGACTTACTGCTGTGCACCCCTAACAAGAGGAGATCATGACTTGGAAAATTCAGTTGGGGATGGGACTTGGTAGGATTGTAGTACACCTAAATGTGTCTACTTCAGAAAGTAGTAAATGCAGTCAAAAAAAAAAAAAAAAAAAAGAAAGAGAAAAAAAGGAGTTTAAAATTTTACGGAAGCTTGGATATCAGAGTTAAATTTCATTTTCAAACAACCATCGGTCCGGACTCAATCCTGTCTTTGTATATTTTTTTTATCACTAGTTTCAGAAATTACAAGAATTTTTAATTCAAATTAGTAAGGTACATGTATTGTAATATATTTTTAAGTAAAATATTAATTTTAACATAACATATTACTTCTACAACAGTTGTTTTATAAACAAAGAAAATTATTTATGATATCACTAATAGTATTATGACGAATCCCTATTATCTGAGACTTGTCTATCCTCTTAACTTTTAGTCTAATCACAAATCCTTGCAACTGTTCAACTTAATTTCAAGCACAGATAAAACGTAATTCCAAGCACATATTTTTTTGTGTAAAATAAATACGCAAAAACAGTTCAGAATTGCAGTCAATTACTATTCAAATTCTTATATATTGTTTCTCTAAAAAGGAAATGCTCTCTACTTGTTCAATTTCCCTTCATACGGATATTAACAGCTCTTCTAAAATATCAAAGATTGTTCTTACTGTGATACGATGCGATACAATAGAGAAACTTTTACCAGATATCAAAGGGTCCTTGTCCCTATAGATCACACAAACAATTCCGGCGCATTGTTCCAATCCTCCCATTTTTGATATTTTTCAACTACCGTAATCTTTCTATTACCATAAACTTTTTATATATCCTCAAATTCAATCCTCTGTCGCTTTTATATATCTTTATTACATGTATTCACAACATTTCTGAAGTTTATCATAATATTTACGTGCATACGAGTTACATGTTAATTATATATATATATATATATATATAGTTATATATATATTGGGTTGGCAACTAAGTAATTGCGGATTTTTTTTAGAAAATCAAAGACAATTTTTTCATGGAACTAAATAATTTTATTCTGTAATGTATTGCCTATTTTGATCAATGACCTTTTGCCATCTTTCAGGCAGCATCATAATCCCACGTTCATAAATCTTCTGGTTTTTATTAGCAAAAAACTGAATCAGGTACGATTTGACATCATCATCATTATTGAAATTTTTACCATTCAAGTAGTTTTGTAAAGATCGAAACAAAAAGTAATCAGATAGTGCAAGGTCAGGACTATATGGTGGATGTGGCAAAACATCCCAAAAAAGCTCCAATAATTTTTGCCGAGTGACCAAAGATGTGTGTGGCCTTGCATTGTCATGATGGAATACAACACCTTTTCGATTTGTCGATTCGGGCCACTTTTTTTCAACTGAATTGTTTAATTTCGTTAGTTGTTTAATGTAGACATCAGAATTGATCGTTCGGTTGAGTGGTAAGAGTTCAAAGTAGACAATTCCTTTGTAATCCCACCAAACTGATAACAAAACCTTCTTTTGATGAATATCAGCTTTTGATGTTGTTTGAGTGTGTTCACCTGGCCTGCTCCACGATCTTTTCCGCTTGATATTGTTGTAAGCAATCCATTTTTCATCGCCAGTTATCAGTTGTTTTAAAAATGGATCATTTTCATTACGTTTCTTTAGCAAATCGCAGCTGTTAATGCGTTGCGTTAAATGCGTTTCTTTCAGTTCGCGAGGAACCTATATATCGAGTTATTGAACATAGCCAAGTTGTTTTAAGTGATTTTCAATGCATGTATGTGATACATGAAGCTTCTCTGCAATCTCACGTGTTGTACTGTGATGATTCGAATCGATTATTGCTTTGATTTGGGCGTCATCAACTTCAACTGGATGACCAGAGCGTTTTTCATCTTTGAGTGAAAAATCACCGGAACGAAATTTGGCAAACCAATTTTGACACTGCCGTTCTTTTAAGGCTTCGTCACCATAAACATCACATAACTTTTTATGAGCTTGTGATGCGTTTTTCCCTTTGCGAAAATAAAAAAGCAAAATATGACGAAAATGTTCCTTTTGATTTTCCATTCTTCAACGAAGGCTAAGCGAAAACTACGCAACCGATCAAAAAACTTTTTTTACTGATTGACAGCTGAATTGCCAACTATCAAATAACAAAATGTGTTTTACACTTGTACTACGTCTTCAAACCTAAAAAATCAACTGATGCCATCTATGAGTGAAATCCGCAATTACTTAGTTGCCAACCCAATATATATATACATATATATATACATATATATATATATATATATATATATATATATATATATATATATATATATATAATTATTTAAAAATTCTTAAAATTTTTTTAGAAGATATAAGAAAAAAATACGCAATGGACCAAATGGCTGGCTAGAAAGCTCTTTACCGTCTTGGTTATCCCGTGGTTGTTCAGACTTGAAAATTAACTGAAACATAAGTTGAGGTTAAAACTTTAAAATCTTTTTTTTTTCTGAATAGGTTAGCAAGTGCACTTAACTACTTTCAGAAGTGGACATTTTTTCGGACCTTAGGACACGCTTTATAAACCTTACCAAGTCCCATTCCCAACCTAATTTCCAAAATCGTGCAGTCCCTGAAAATGAAGGGTGCAAAATCATAAAATATGATAAAATTAGAAGTGAATCATTATTTTTCTTTAACTTATAAAATAACCTGACAAATGCGTGAACATCTACAAAAATGTAATTTCGTCATTATTACAAAAGTTTTTATTTAACTTGCTAAGTCAAAGTGAATCTATGTCTTTCCAATCAAAACTTGTATTCGAATTTCAAACTTTTCTTATCATCCTATCGAAGTGAAATTTTGCATACACATTTAACTCCGATGATAATATAATACTACGACATGCTCAAGCAATAAAGAATTGGAACTTTACGTAGCAGCGTCGAATTCAATAGAAATATTTTGCGCACTCGTATAGCTCACATATCTGCTTTTAATTTAAATTTCCAGGCTAAAAAGAATTAAATAAATATAAGCAAAAAACTAAAAATCAAGCTTTTATTTAAAAATGGATTGAAGGCATACGAAACAATTTTCTTATTGTAAAATAATTTATAAAAGCTTGAGGAGTTAATACTCCTTTTAATATCATATATATATATATATATATATATATATATATGTAACTATGGTTCTTAATTTATCGGTAAATATCAAGTAGGTATCTTAGATAAACATCTCAAGCTTTTATGAAATTTATAATATTTTACTTTAAGAAATTATTGTTACAACTTTTATTACATCTTCAAATAAAAGCGTAAATTTTAAAATTTGTTTTACTTATGCTTAATATAATTTATTTTCAAATCCAGTTAGTGTGTGTGTGTAATTTGATCTCGACAAAATATTTTTATGATTTAAAAGTTGTTTTTCTCACCATATACTCGATATTTTGGCCATTTTAGTTCAAAGTTTACGATATAATGCCCATTTTTTTGTTCTTAATTGTTTCTTTTCTCTTACTTTGCTATGATTTAATTGGATTAATTCTTAGATAGTAAGTAAAATTATTCAGGCGTTTTAGCAGTAGTAACTGAATTTATTGCGTGATGTGTTTAATAAAATTTTTCGCTTATTTTTACACGATTTTTTTTACGTTTGATGATATTTGCCATTTAATTTTTGGTTATCCTTTAACTATATGGTTAATATATAAGATTTCAAACCTTTTAGAAAATTAAATGAAAAATAATAATTTAAAGCTCATAAAATCATAAAAAAAAATTAAAAATAAATAAAAAGTTGTATGCAAGTTTTGCAAAGAACAGATTTAGCTACCCAAGACGTGCTTTTTTATAATTATTTTTAAATTACTCAATTAAATATAAGAATTAAAGTAAACGGGGAAATTTCGAGAAATGGACAATAGTAAACTGTTCCGATATTAAAATTAAAGGAAATGATACATTATTAAATTGAATATATTTAAGCTGATTGTAATTAAAATTAAAACAAACGATATATTATTAAATTGAATACTGTACCATCTACATGTAATTCAAATTAAAGCAAATAATAAATTATTAAATTGAATATATTGAAGCTAAATGTAATTAAAATTGAAGCAAACGATACAAAATTGAAAAATGATTTGGAGCTCCAAAAGTGATCCAACTGAAACAATAGCCCCTTGGGTGGCTAAAAATTGAAAAGTGATCTGGTTCGCGAAAAGTGATCCAATTAAAACAATAGCCCCTAGGTTGGCCAATAAGTATTAAATGTGACGACCCCAGAAACACGAAGATGTCTGGTAGGATGCGGTGGTTGAGTCGCTGTGCAGATGACAACAGTACTCTTTAGTCAGTTACTCTGAAAAAACCCTTATTTCACTCCTAGCGATTTTTTTCCCAATGGAGCTACTTTAAAAATTAATTGTTTTTCTCTGTCACTGCCGGCAAACATTGGCGAATTGAAAGAACAAGTAGCTACAGCCATTCAAACTGTAACACGGAACATACTAAAAAGACGTAGGATGAGATTTGTTACCAACTGGGTATCATTCGTGTTTCTGGAGATGGTCGTATTAAACATTTATAATTTTATAAACTTCGAAATGTTATTTTTAATTTAATTTGTCCCAAAAGGGTGTAATTTCTTGTTTTGCAATATCAACCCTTAGCAATTGGTATATTACTTTTTTAAATATCCTGTTTAATTTTTATTTGTATTGTTTGCTTAGTAAATGTTCCTATGACAGATAGGGATATTTAACTAAATTTTTTCAACCAAAAGTGCTTTTAACACTGAAAAAAATATCAGTTAGTTAAAATTTATTATTTTTTTGCCTTAAAAATACTATTTGAAACTGGCGATTCATATTCCCTTGGTGACATACAAACGAAATTTGAGAAATATGAAAAAAAAGGCTTACCTGAATTATTTCCACTTTTTCCCCCGAATTATCTTCAAACACCGGTTCATCCCAATACACTGGGATCATTCTGTCGTTTGCAATGACTTCAGTTTTAGGTGGGCATCGAATTACTGTAGGTGCCTCGTTATCTACAAGACATTGATATAAGTATCAAGTTTCGGTACAGCCCATGGCTACACGTCTTTTAGTACTAAAATATTCATAAAACATTAATGATTCTCTGAATACTTTTGTTAAACTTTTCTTCAAACAGTTCGAATTTCCCTTTTCCTTTAAGAGATTAAATTTCCTTTTATTTATATTGTTAACTTAATGTTTTGATATAATTTCTTATTTTGTTTTTAACGTAAAAAATTTTGTGACAATTTTTAGTACTTAAAAGTACTTTCTCCTGTTTAAAATCATAAGGTTCGAAGTTCTTCATACTTGTGAAAAATAATCTTATAGTGTGCGTGTTTTTTCTCTACTGAAAAATATAAATATCTTAATGGTTGTGCCTACCTGACTTTTTTATAAAACATTTTATAGCATGAAATTAAAAAGTATGTCATATTCTGATCTCCGGATCAGCATCGATTATTTTTGATGATGCAGAAAATATTTTCATTCATAGTATTTTAATAAAAAAACATTTTTGAAAAATTTAAAAGATCAATGTTTGCGAGTGGCACATATCAGACTCGTAATAAAGTTTGATGTCACAGGTAATATACCAACCACTGCACCAATGAATAAATTCTGTTCAATTTTGACTCTAACATGTTTTGATAGCCTCAATGCTTCGCTTACAAGTCTTCTCATGATACGAATATATCCCATTATTTGAGAAAGGACGCGCAACTGAGCCGAACGAAGCAGGGTGGTCAAATCGAATAATCTCTCGACACACAGATCACTTTGAATAGAATGGTTGTACCATAACAAAACTCGGCGTCAAGAAAGCAACATTTTCTGTAAAAAAGCGACGATGAGTGAGGACACTGCAATTGAAACAGTGAATCCCACTACGCCTAATCCGTCATTATCAACGATCGGACAAGTAAATGCAACATCAGTTTTTGTAACTGCAACGCAGTCATAACTCCAGGTGAGGGGTGTGCATGACAATGATGAATGCAAGCTGGAAACTTCATTCTTGGTGCCTCCATACTAGAATACGTTCAGCATGAGGCTATGTAGAATATTTTGAAATGCTTGGTGGCGCGGCAAACAATGAAAGAAATTTGTAAGCCTCCTGTATCAGATTAGAATATGATTTGTTACTCACTCTGCTATAGCTCTCGCGTTGCTTCTAGGGCGATGTTAATAAAACCAATCCAACAATCAGCTCGCACTGCAAGCTGACAAGGTTAAGCCACAGAAATAAAAACTTTACTTGAACCCGAGAGAGCAATTTTCTATACGTCATTAAAGAGATTGAAAAAATGAGATCTAGTTTGAATAAACTAGAAAAATATATGCATCAATTACACATGATAAATCAGAATGAATAATGGGATTTCAAAGCATTATTACGCAAAATGTAATTTATGTATTTATTCAAAATATACATACAGTGAAAAGTAATATAAATAAGTCACAAACAGTAGTTTGTAATTTTATATTTCGTCAATAGACGACTCCGTAAACATCTGGGATGACGAGTTTATGCGAAGACAAACAAGTTAGACGCTGAATTCTAACATGGAAATGCAACAGCAAATCATATAAACAAGTCTTTATCACTATTCACACCGTTTTCGAACGTATTCGGGCAGACAGCTACGGATAATAAGATAATTCGTCGTAGGTATTCACAATTTTAAGATTGAGGTTACATTTACAAAGGAAAATTAACATGTTATCCTTCAATGAAAGAAGACGTAGCTCATTGTATCCAAGACTACGTGACAGGCTCTCAAAATTTTACGTGTCGAGCTGGATGTACCTCAGGAAACTATGAGGAAAAAGTTTTTAGATAGCAGTTGCAGATGAAATTGTATTGCTTGCAGGTCGTGCAACTGCTGAATCGAGAAGACCTGGTACGTTGATTATCTTTTTGTGATATACTTCTTCGTCGGTGGTGGATGATAATTTACTGAAAAGTTAGAATTTATTGTTGAATCAACGTTTCAGATTTACGGCTTACGGATTAGTAAATAGGTGTAACGTAAGAATTTAGTTTACTGGACAATCTTAAGTTAACTTCTTACACAGCATTACTTCTTACATTACATTACACTTCTTACAACATTTCTACGTTAGAATTTAGTTTACTGGACATTTTTGATGGTGAGGTGGAAGCAATTAAAGTAGCTCTGACTCATTTAAATGCTCGTCCTCCTCTTTCCGATCAGGCTGTCATCTTCTCAGATCCACAAGCTACGATTCTGGCCATTGCCAACTGCTCTAAAGGCCCCCTAGCAAATACAATGTAGATCTTTAATGGGAAAGATGCGCGAAAAATATAAAACGATTGCCTTACAATGGATTCCATCCCACTACGGTATCCCCGGCAATGAAAAAGCGGATGGGTTGGCCAAAAAAAATGTTATTTGGTTAATCAGACCCCATATAACCTGGTTAGCTATAAGTCCGCCTCATCAATGATCAATCAAACGCTTAAGACAACGCATATGTCGTCATTGAAAGAATGGACGAAAGAAAAGCTGTGGAAAAATTACATCCTAAATATCCCCGATTTCTGCCCAAGAAGCATCATTGTAGCTGCCTTTCGTCTCACGACTGGATATGATTCTTCATATACTCCTCTTTGCCGATTTCGGATAGTGGATAGTCCTGAATGCCCGCTCTGCTGCAGTGGTGAGACAATGAATGTTCATCATCTATCCGTCTGTTCAGCTCTCACGAAGAATTGTATTTACTCCCGATATTGGGAGGCCAGAGACTCTTTGAACAATTTAACTTCTCGAATTTATACGTTTCTCATGTTTTACTTCTTTTTTTCTGTTGTGTTTGATCTGTGTCTCTGTATATTATATTCTTTTGTATTCCTTTAATCTCTGTTCGGCGTTAGGATAATTTCTGTATCGTCTGCTGCATTGGAAATACAAAAAAGTTTACTGGACATCCACATGCGACCATGCATTATGAACATGATTCCGTGAAGGTTAATGTGTTTTGCACATTATTTCGTGAAAAGCGGATATTGAATGTTTACGAGGACTAATTTTAAAATTTGATTACAATATCTCTACATGTATGTATCTTTTGAATAGATACATTAATTATGTTTTGAGCAGTGTGAAGCTTTGAAATTCCATTATTCGTTTTAACTAACTCTGTATAATTAAATAATGATTATCATTTATGAATAATGATTGAGAAACGTTCTTATTATGCAATTTTCTTATTGATTTATTGAAGTAATAATATTGGCTGAAGGACCAACGTAAAATGAGAAAATTAAAGGAATATAAATAGTCAGTTGTATCAATAGTTAACCATTGGATGATTAACTATTGATAATTAACAGAAACATGAAACAGACGATATTTCTGTAAAATTAAAAGAAATTAAAGATGTATAAAAACATTTTTATTGATATTAACGGCGCACTTAGAAAAAACACGAGGTTTATAGGCGATGGACTTCGAAAATGTGAACCACGATCAGGTGACGAGAACGATACCTGAGCAAGCACTTCCTTTTCCAAACTTCCACACTATGTCAAGGGACCCCGAACAGATTTTAATTGCATCAGTACCACTGCACAGCTGGTCATTTAGGGGCTTCAGGACTGTAGCCCACAACCCGATAAAACAATGTCAATGGCGAGTTTGTGATCACTAGGCTAATGCGGCCACTACTTGTAAACGGGATTAACATAAAAACATTGCATAAAATAATATTTAAGTTAATTGTTGTTAAAGACAAAGAAAATAAAGTTGTAGTGCTTAAATAATTCTCTGAAAAGATAGTTAAGTACAGAGGGAAAATATAGCGATATATTATTGAAATCGAAGTAAACAGAATAAAACGTCTGATATAAATAAGTCTCACAAATTGTTAATGAAATGAGTTCCATAAATAATTCTCATAGCTTAGACGCTCGCCTGGATTGCTTAGAAGGTACAGCCAAAGAATAAAAGAATTTACTTCAATCCTGATAATGGGATTTTCTTTAACCAGTGATTGCAAAGACTGAAAGAACAGCAACCGTCGCTTATCAACAGATCAAGTAGTCTTTGACCGGCGGCTCAGAGACTAAAACCTGAGTCCAAATAGCCCATTGAACAGATTATATTTTAATCGTGATCACCGATATCGAATGCAAAACTTTATTTTTCACGGTTTCGTTTATCACCCTACTCCATGTGGACACAATTTAACTTTTATATTTCTGAGTAATCGTACAGGGTAAATTATTTATCTTGAAAAAATCAAAATTTCTTATATCTTCTACCGATTCGATGCAAACGTTTCAGTGAGTGATCTGTTCTTCGAAACTAATTGTCTACATAATGATTTCTTAAGACAATTATCAGGAAAAAGTAGAGAGAAAGATAGTTACCATATACGGTGACCTGGAATTCGCAGGAGGACTGGAGCCCTACATGGTCAACAGCCACATACCGGACAACGGTCCTACCTATCTTCATAAAATCTCCAGGATAGATGTATTTGGGTTCAGTGAGCAATTTAGGCACAATGCCGCTATTGTCGGAGGGTTGGGGCTCTCTCCAAAGCACATGGGCCCCATTCGATCCTTTGTCGGCAGGCACCACCACAGGATCTGGACACTTCAGATCAGGCGGCTCTTTATCTATGAGGATGAAATAGTACAATGTTGATCGAGATTACAACTTATATCAGCTTTTCATTGTGTAATGTGAAAGGAATTGATGCAACTTGCGCAACGATTATTAACTTGTCGTGCTAGATAAACTGTGTGGAAATGAATATTTAAAAGTTGGGTTTTTTGCTGCAAAAGCCAAATCTAGATATGTTGCGACAAACCATATGTAACTATAACTAAATGAATATACTTAAGTGAGTGAGTGATAGCTTAGGTTTATGGAGCAATAGTCAAATCTGGCTATGCTGCGCCCCATTTTTTGTTTAAATTGTAATCTAGACGGGGGGATTGGTTGACAAGACGGAGGGTCGAGTGTGAGAGAATGAAAATGAAATTTATGGCGCAAGAGCCCAATCTAACTAGCTGCGCCAAACCATGGGCATCTGTAGCCTATACTTAAGAAAAAAAATGAGAAAAAACTAAAAAATCGCAAGGAAGATCAAAAATAGAGAAGGATTGATAGCTTATCTGCATTCGCGTCAACCGTAAATAAACACGATAAAGAAAAATATTGCTAGGATATCTCGAAGTGATGATGCCCGCACTTATTTTAAAAAGGTAAGCCCCTAAGAGAAGAAGGTTAGACAAATATAGTGAAGGATTTCCTGGGTATCTAGGGGGCACGTCACCCAGGTTTATCAAAGACAGTAAGGAAAAAAAATTACTTTGCAACTTGGGGTCATGATCCCGAACTTATCAAAAGAAAGTAGGTCCCTGAGAAAGACGAAAAATCAGAAAAATATAGACAAATGAGAGTAGAAAACCGAAAGTGATCATTAAGGCATTCCGAGGGCTCATCACTCGTCAAGGTCAGAAAGCCACATGGAAGAGATCACTAGATTACCTTAGTGTCAAGCCCATACTTACCTAAACAAACAATTCCCGCGTACTTACTTAAAAAACTTCATTTCTTCACAACCATAGAGCTGTGAGGAAATGAAGCACACAATAAATAGTTAGAATTAAAATACCAATATTTTGTGATAATGTTCTCGACAAAAAAAAAAAAAAAACTGGGACACCCTTAAGAACAATCACAATTTTCATCGCAGCTGAGCAAAATTGACAACAATTTAATAGATCAAAAGGAATATGTAACATAGTTAACTAACTTCAATTTTTTCGTGATGGAATCTGATTTTTTTTCTTCACTTATCTCATTTCTCATCATAAGAAATGCTTAAATTTCAAAGTTCAAGAAATTCTGTTTCAAAGTTTTGGAGAAGCTTAAAGGGCAGGTCCCCTAATGTTAAGTGAATATTTCAAAACATTTAATGGTAACTCATTTTCTGATCAATACTTTTTAAAGTTTTTTCCCAAAGGTAGACATTCTTTTTCAATTTTCAAAAAACAAAGAAAAATTAAAAATAATAAAATTTAAAAAACTGAAATATAAATGCAGTTCAAAAAAGTGAATTGTAACATATCAAAATATTTGGGTTCCTTATGTTATAAAATCCATAAAAATTTGAAATTTTATGCATTTCCCTCTAACAGATCAGGAAATATTCAAGATCAAAACTTACGACGATCCGAAATCACGGACTCTTAAGGAACCGCATGTTATATTTAAGTCTTAATTATCGATTCATTTGCTAAGCTGTGTTTGAAATCTAGGGGAAATATGTCGAATTCTCTATCAACGAAAGTGATGCTGCTTTTCTTAAGAATTTTTTTTGTTCGAATATCTCTGGAACTAACTATGAGATTCGAATGAAGTTTTTAATTTATGCTATTCGGATCACTAACTGCCTGATTCTACAAGTCATCGGAAGCCATTACGAAAAATTCGGTTTAAGAAGTTTATTAACCAGGTTAATTAAGTAAGTTTACAGTTAATATTTAGTTCTCGTTGATGCATTAGAAGTGCAACCAATTTTATTCAACTGCGATGAAAATTGCTGATTGTTCAACTTTTTCCTTCCACAGCATGTCATTTAAGTTGTAAAACTACTAACATAGAAGTTGTATATACAACCGTCATGTATACAGATCAAATCAAGATTTCCAACATTAAATTAAGCATATTTTGCATACAAAAATTGAATTGAAATTCTATGAAAGAGCAACGAGTATAAATTCATCTTCCGCTTGTTTCAGTACTTAAAAAGCAAAATTAACTGTGTAGCATATATATTTATTTATATTTTACATTTTCTCAGTTATTTAGACTTCCTTGTGAATGTGCAAAAAATTCATGAAAAAAATATAAAATACTTAAAAATTCAAATATTTTAATATGATTTAGCTGCACACAAATTGCAAAAAGTCAAACGAATTTCAGTAACATTTTTCGCTATTAACTCTTTAATATCGACCGTCACCCAGGCGTGGCAGCATGAAACGCACTTAATTGTCGGTTGGCGCAGAAAGTTTTCTCGTTCACTCTCGCCCTTCAAACATTCGTGTGAGTCCTAGTAAAAAATTACTAGTTTTTATTTTATTTTTCATTCATTATTATATATTTAATTATTTTACTTTATATTATTCATTTTTATTGTGCTTTTTGTTATTCATTATCATGTATTTATTTTTATTATATTTATAATTATTTTCATTATCATTAATTTGTATTATTTTACATATTTATTTAATTATTTTAATTTGATTTAGGCTTAATAGCGAAAATCCCTCGACCTTGGAGACATGCTTGCAAAAAAGATAGAGTCGGCATCAGCGGTGCATGTGCGTTTGCGCCTGCCGTCGCGGAAGGATTAAATGTTAAAACATATTTATCTTCTATTATGATTGATTATTATTAAATAAAGAAAAGACAATCAAAGTATTTGCTTAATGTGCAACGTTATCGACACAGAAGGAAAAAAAAGGAATTTTTTATAAAGAAAATGTGTTATGAGTGAATACAAACTTTTTTACTTTACTAGAAATATACTTATTTAAAAGAAAGATTGAAGACAAAAACATTTATTGACTTAATTCAACTAAACTAAGGTTTTATTATAAGGAATGTATCCTTTAAAGAAGAATAAATCTATTTTCCTTTAGCATCGAAGAAAAAGCAGAAAACACAATATCTTCCATACATCGTGTATTACGATTGTTTCCATAATAAACATAAGTTAGAAATAATAAAGTATTTTTCATACTGTCACAAAAAAACAACCAATGTAATGGGAGGTGACATAGTGAGAGAGTGATAGCGAAGTTCAACAGCGCAAGAGCCAGATGTGGTTAAGCTGCGCCAAACAAGATGTAACCGTGATCTAGAAGTTTGAAAATAATAGGGTAAAAGATTATAATTAGTTGATGGAGCGTCGAAAATAGAGGATGATTGCTAGGATATTCTGCGGACGCGTCACCAGTGTTTACCAAAGAAAGTAAACCCCAAGGGAAAGAAAATTATCATTAAGGTGCCTCGGGTGAGTGATGCTAGTACTTATTTTCTTCTGGTAAGCCCCTGAGGGCAAAAGGTGGCATAAATCTCCCTTCTTACCCGCAGTTCCAAACTGAAATTACACTATAACTGTGAAAAATCGCACATGGCAAAACATTTATTCGAAAATTATTTGCTTAGTACTCTTTGTTTTTCATTCTTACCCACACAAGAGGGCTTGCGTTCTTCGTTGTTGATTGTCATCAATTTCCCGTTCTCCATGCAGTATAGAGTAGCCGGCCCTTGCAGTTCGAATCCGTCGCTGCATTTATAGATGCATGAGTCCATATATTCAGGTTTCTTGTCGGTTCTGCAGAAATAAATCTGTCCGTACCTCAGAGGAGGGGGAAGATCACACTGGACGGCTGTTGAGAAGATAATGCGATTATATGTATATATATAATGAAATAAGAAAACTGTTTTTTAATTAATTTGCAGATATTGATTTAAACACAATTTAATCAGTTAGTTGCGTCGCAGTCATGGCTCAAGAAGTAAACACTGTAATTCCATGCTTAATAACTTATCTTACATTAAGACGCGCGAGAGAGGCAGTAACATCGAGATGGCAGGAGACGCAATGCAATATGTGTCCCCTCGCTCAAGAGGTTAAATCAGAAGAGAGCGAAACTTTCCCTGTTTAAGAAGTTAATGCAAAAATTGTTCAGATCACCAGGTATTAAATTTATGGATCCTTAGATATTTCATATGGAGATAAAATGTCTGACAGAGATTATCCCTACGGATTTGAAATGAGGGAAAATACAGACTAAGCAGATCTAGAAATCGCGTGATCGAATAAACAAAAAGATTAAATGGAATTGTTTTAGGAAATAAATTAACTATTTCAAGTGATAGTCTAGGTAAAAGATAAATTAAGAAATCAAGTGAAAATTAAATCATTGCTCTCCCAATTACATATACATACATAAAAATTATAAAAAAATTTATATGCATATATATATATATATAATCTTCAATCCCACGATTTCTAAATGTCCTAGTTCAGCGTTTATCATGCTTCGAAATAGTAGGGACTATCCCCACTAGACATTTCGTCATCATGTAAAACATCTAAAGATGCCTACATCTATAATCATGTGATCTAAATAATCATTTCCTTAATTTCCCATGTAGGGAATTCGATTACTTCGTTCTTAAATGCTTGTTTCGGTTGTCGCACGTCAACAGGTATCCCGATATATTTCCCTCTCTCTCTCGTATTTAATATGAAATAAATTACTACGCAGTAAATTAAAGTTTATTTTTTGAGCCAGGACTGAACGAAATAAGTTAAAGTGTGTCAAAACCAATATATATATATATATATATAAATCTTGTTTCCCCCTCTCCCTTTAACTTTTAGAATGGTAATATCTATTACCTTAAAATATCTGAAATATATTTGAGAGGGAAAAAGGAGTTTATTTTAAATAATCTTCAATCATAAATATTATTACCAATGGATGTCATGTTTTTACATCCGAATTTCTGCATTTCATGTATCTATTTAAATACTAAAAATCACATTCATGAGCATAAATAATCACATATGTACACTTAATAATCAACAGCTGAATTTACATGCAAGTACTAACATTTTAGTACATTTTTCATAAAATCCACTGCATTATAACTTATAATTGTAACATAAAATGCACTGAACTTAACAATAATTTCAAAATTTGAATTTATTAAAATTTTAAATTTTGTGATTCAAATGTCCCTAAAATATTGAATAATACCTAAAAAAGTTTAGTATTTTTTAGAAAACAAAATTACTGAGTATATATAGGAAATAGCCATTGTTTATATTCTGAAAAATATCTGTCAATGAATAAAGTAGATATTTTTTTTGAAGGAAAAGTGTATATAAGCTGAACTTTTTCTATGACATAGTATATACTCGTTTAAACCTTTTAAAATATATTTGATAGCCTTGTATTTATCAAATTCTCATAAATAATACATCAATGGAATCAGCGAAGTTTGCTTTGAGTTTTAACAACTCAATATTAAAAAAATGCAATATTTGAAGCACTGTCTCAGTTACCTTAATGTGGGGCCTAGTTAAAATGACTATGTCTATGACCTGCTGGTGAAAAATATCACCTGAGGGCAAATAGAGGAGTGAACTTTCCTATCTCGACAAGAGATACGGGAAAAAGTGTTAAGTTAACCCTGGTTAATCCGGCATTCGACGATTATGCACATTCTATAATCAATCCGACCTCCATCAGGAGGATTCGGGAATTCGTTCACCTCAACTGCCGTGTCGTAACAAAGAGCTTTTTGCACGATATTACACACAATGCACTGCACAGTAAAATATTCTCCACGTCGTGAGCAGATTACACAAATTTTCGTGAAGCAAACAAGAAGCCTAGGTTCAAGGGGTAGAATACGATGAAGGAGAATGAACCGGGAAACATGAAGTTAAACTATTCTGGGATTTGACACATTTTTTAAAATACATTTGTTTGAGATGCATTAAGCCCATTTATAAAATTTAGGAAATCTGATAAAAAAAAAATACAATTCTGCAGAATTCATAAATTTGCGGATAATTAGTAAAATTTTTTCAATTAGTAACACAGAGATCTGAATCACGGAAGCAACATAATATCAGATATTGTTTTAAACAGTAACGCTCACGAGTATTTTTTCTTGCCCTAGAGTCACAACTTGTTTTAACTGTCATTGTATTGTATTAAGGTTTCTTTTAGCAGTATCTCTCATCAATCCGGTATTATTATTAAATTAAATTAATGTTTAATGTTTGAATATAATTTTGTAGTCACTAGGATGACGAAATATTTTGTCGGATATTTATATCGTCAACACAGCTTCAGAATATGCGTAAACACACTAAATGTATGCTTTGACCGTTTATATAGAATGATTTATTTTTGGTATGCCGTTAATACTCTATAGATGCTCGATAATCCTGCAAAAGTGTGATGGGGTAATTAGATTGCTTAGCACATACCACAATTCAACCGACTCAGATCAGTGGGTTGAAAATGATCCAGGACAATTTAATATTTAAAGTATCAATATTTATTTGACATTTAAGTTAGTATTTCGTATGAGAATATCATTTTATCAAATAGAATAACAATGAAGTTTGTACAAATATTTACAAAACTAATAGCCAATGATAACTGAAAGGGATACAGCTTGCATCATGAAGTTATCATGGAACATAGTGATGAACAATTGGCGAGTAGCGTCGTAGATATCAATGAAGTAGGTAAAATTGCTAAAATAAGGAAAATTGTTTTTAAGAAATTTGAAAGTATATTAAGAGATGCTATACACCTGCGTCTGCTAATAGCATACATGACATCAATATCTCATTAAGGGTTAAAAAACAAAATTCCTGTACAAGTTCTTGTATGTGAGTAACCAATACAGAACCTGCAAAGGTTCATGTATGAGAGCAACAAACAAAAATCTTGTGTAGGTTCTTGTATGAGAATAATAAACAAAGAGCCTATTCAGGATCCTATATAGTACACTAAAGTATAGAACTGTTGAAAAATTACTAACGTATGCAATTGACTTTGCTACCGGACCACCGTTTGGTTGACAGGCACTGTCGTTCTTCTGATCCTTCCATCATGTAGCCTCTATCACAGGTAAATCGACACTTAGATCCCACAAGCAGATCTTTATTGTCACAATTGATTTTTCCGGCCTGAGGCTTCTTCGGTTGCTTGC
This sequence comes from Nephila pilipes, assembly GCA_019974015.1. Lineage (NCBI taxonomy): Eukaryota > Metazoa > Arthropoda > Arachnida > Araneae > Nephilidae > Nephila > Nephila pilipes. The sequence goes on along the minus strand of BMAW01020911.1, from coordinate 926,056 downwards.
AACGGATGGCTACAGCAAAAAAGTCAGTAAGAAAATTAGTAACCTGAAGTTCATGAAAATTTGGACTAAAATACAAGCAGATAATGTTTTAATCGCTGGAATATCATAAGTGGTAACGGGAATGTGAATGTTGGTATTCAGGGCACAAGAATGATATTTGACTATGATGCCCAAAACATTTGCTTACATATAGACCACAAGGATCATAGTTCTTAGAAAGCTTCAAATAATCAATCGGCATGTAAGGGTAGCTTTAAGAATTTGTACCACCGTCAATGTCTCAAAGGGTACAAATGTATGTTTTAAGCGATTAATTAATTTACTTAATTTATTAACTTTTTAAACAGAAGCTTTCCTCTGTGGAACATATTTTTATCTCATATCCTATTTATCATTTTAAATTAGGCCTAATATTCAAATTTCTTAAAATTATGATCGAACATTTCTGAGCTTTGGAGCTTAAAAATGTTGATGATTATTAAATGAATGTCTGAAACATTCAATGACAAAAAAAAAAAATATTCTACCGAAAACTTTTCGAAGCTTCTTGTACCAAGTTGTACATAATTTATGTCCACTTCTAAAAACATGAAATAATCGACAAAGCATTAATATGTTGGAAAATATAGATTCTTAAATATAGTTACGAAAAAAAACACCGAACAGTAACATGCCAAAATTTCTATATATTTGGATTTTTCATGTCATAAGACCCTTGAGTCCAAATTTTCATGCAATATTCTCCAATAGGACTTGAAGAATTCAATTTTGAAACTGCAATCGGACATTGTGAAGTCTTAATGGGATTTATATATGTGTGTAATTCTTAGTTATCGGTCAAGTCCCCATGCATTGTTAAGAAAGGAGGAGATTATAAATTGTTTGTGCTTCAGTAATCAAGTACATTATGAATATACGAATATATCTCTAATCAGTATTCGGGTTCGAATAAAATTTAGAATATAAGCTATTTATACCCTTCTCTACCTAATTATGAAAAGTTGATTAATCATTAGTCAACGTGTTAACATTATAATTAGCTTCCCTTTGAGCCATTAATATAGGTATCAATTTTTTTTCTCAGCAGCAATTAAAATTACGTAAGTTATTAAGTCCTATATTTTGACGACAGTATATTTTAAAAATTTTCATATGCTTAGATATTTAAAAGTGTGTCATAGTGTCTATACAAATTTTTTAAAATATATTTTTTTGGAAATAGTAATTTAAAGCAATATTATAAGGATTTGAATTATTTTCTTTGGGAGAATTTTTTATAAGGTCTCTGTTTTAACCACATACTCTTTTTATAAATTTTTGTAAAAAGTATTATTTGTAATGTTACGTGGAGCCCTACGATCATTTAATAATGGGTATTAATTTCAAATGGCCTCTCTTGAATTCTCTTTACATTTGAAAGACCCACAAAGAGTCACTGCACGTTTTGTGCTGTGGAATGTGATAGGATCTTTCGGGAGGAAATGACGCTTTATTTCTCTTTGTGGCGGCCCTCATCTCTCTCGGCGACACATTTATTTAAGTTCGCCAAGATTTGACACACTCACTCACACGAATTCATCAGACACACTTCACACACGCGAGATACACTTTCACCCAAAACACAATTTGTAGTGATACACGAATCAAACTTCTTCTCTTTAAGACATTACATGCCAGCGTCCAGGTATGTACAATTATGTAACTGTTAGCTTCAATTCGATTTGTTTCAATAAATTAAATGAATGCTCCAAGTGATGGTATTTTCTTTGAATAATTAATTATTCTCATTCTATTCAATTCTCATCTGTGATCGGAGCTCTTCTCTCTCTCTATACGATTGACTTTGGTCTTTCTAATCTCAAAATTCATAGTTAAAGGTAATGAATAAAATCAGAGATGAAGTACAATAACTTGTGAAATTTCGGGATATTTTTGTGGGCATGGAGATCATATTTATGCGAAATCTATTTTAGCTCAAAAACAGAAATGAGTGTAACATGTATACATCATGTTTGTAGGATATGGAGTAACTTACGTTGGCAGATGGCTGCTTGACCAGACCAAGCACCGTCATCTTTACACTCTCGGACTTGGCTGTCCTTGGTGATCAGTTCATAACCTTCTTCGCAAAAGAAATGGCACTCCGTTCCGAAATTTTGCGCGGTATCTTTGCAATTTCCCAGGATCAGTCCGTGCGAGGGAGTTTGAAGAGGAGGGCATTTCAGCGCTGTTTGTGAAAAACGGAACATTAATAAACTACTCGGCGGAAATATTTAAAATGGTATTCAATCAAGTTTTTCTTAATTTCCTGTCTTCCTATTAAATATCTTTGAAAACAGTAAAATAAAGTTGTTCCATAACGGAATGAGTGTTCTAAAAATTGAATAATTTCTCCATTACAAAAAATAACTCAATAAAATTGAGCGATCTCAGAATTATATTTCATTCTAGTTTAAGTTTTGAAGAAATATTTGAACCTTCCCCACAAAATGAAGGTTGTGTAAATATAGGATAATGGGAAAATGTTGAGATTAAATTACCTGTGGGGGAAAATGTTGAGTTCCCGAAGATTGTTAAAAGGGAGGCAGAATAGAATATAAAAGACCCAATTTAGCGCACGGTGATGTAAAATAATGCTCCGTTTTGGGCAGAAAGAATGTTTTTGTGAATTTTGAAAATAAATCTATCCTATTCAATGCAATTGTTCGTGTGGATTGTAATAAACGAATTTGAAAATGGAGTCGCTTATTTCATCAACATTTGTGACGCTATGACCTGATTACGGTGATCGAAAGAATGATACGCTATTTGAATTGATTTGGCTTCATAACTGTCCTGATCGAAGTATGTCTTCTTTTTGTTGAATTTTCGATTCGAAATTAGAATGTTTAGATGGACCTAGATGGATTAAATACGAAGCTATCAGCAGTTATAGAGTTATTTTCTTAACATGTTTAGAGAATTGAAATTGCCATTGACAAAACTTTAAGCAATGAGATATCAAAGAACGGTAAAACCGAGCAGTAACTCCTTCAGAATCGGTGAAAGAAACACTCCCCCTGGCCACTCCCCGAAAGTATACATATACACGGGGCCAAGTGATATTCCCCGTTAAGCTGAATTTCATTTAAAAATTCATGTAAAATCATTATTTCAACTAAAAATGTTGAAATTTGCAATTTATTGTAAATGATAAGGTCTGAATATAATGTAATAAAATTTTCGTAATAATTAAAAAAAATTGGGAATTTTAAAGTTTTTGTGGTTTTATTTCAATAAAAAAAAGTAAAAAAAAAACACTGTCGGAAAGAAATGAATACGCAAATGACAGTTGTACTGTCCCCGATAATCACTACATATTCTATCCTTCCCTACATCTTCAAAACATGAACAAAAATTCCTGGAATAAGTAAAACACAATACTTTAAATGCCTAATCCTCCAGAAATAGTTGAACACACACGTGCAGTTATTTATATATTTAAATTACCTTAATTCAGCAACATAAACACCAACAAAAAATTCAGAATCGAAAGCCATATTGTGGAACATTATTCAAAAATAGAATGGATTAAAACTGCCATCTAGTCGTGTAAGAAAATTAAAACGATCTGATTTGAAATCACACCGGCTTGATCACGCGCCTCAATTACACGGAAGGACTCGTCATATGTACGATTTCTGAAGGAGAATCTCTTGATCACAGTCCTTAATGGGTTCTATTCTGCCTCATCCCTTGGAGCAAGGATATGTCAATAACATGTTTCCCACAGGAGACACTCGAGGTTAATCAATTTGAGTTTCCACAGACATTATTTTGTCCACAAACATCGTTTTTCTTTCTCCCTTAAACTCTCTCTCAAGTTATGTAATTAATATCTTTCGGTGAACAACTCAGCCGTGCCAACATTTGTAACTACTTAAAAAATACATTATTAAGAATCTAACAAAATATCAACACGGTTTGGGAACTCGAAGATGCATAGTTTTACGGAGTCGCTATCCGACTGAAAGAATGAAACTCTTCATTTGAGGGAAAAAAAACTTTGATTTACAAAATTTTCCATGTTTCCAAACTTGCTTCTTCATCATCAGAAAAACTGTAAATATCTGATAACCTTCCGTATTTGCTTAGTAAAATAGTCACAGTAGTTGTGGTCAGCACTTTCACAGTCACTGCCATTATTGCCAGAGAATCATCCATTTTCGGTTAGGACAAGAAATTTAAGAATATAAAGTAAATAATAAAAAATTTCAGAACTCAATTATAGTTTTTTCATAATAAGCTAATAAGTTTTTTTTGAAAGCTTACCTTTTAACGAAACTTTCATGAACTGTAATATACAATATTTAAACCAAAGCGCAAGTTTCACAACGCATCAACACAAAAAAAGAAGGAAAAAAACTATTAGTATCGCCATCCATAAATCAGACAGTAAACTAGAAAAAATTATTCATGATAATTGGAAACGTGAGCTTTGAAAATGTATTGCCTGCACCACATAGAAGCAAATGAAGCTGAGCACAAAAACACTACCCAAATGAGGTGTGAGCAAAATAGTTAAGCGGTTAAATCTGTATGCACCAGGTTTGCATAGTATGGAAGTCGAATGTTTTAGTTTGTAATTTATGGTGACGAGGTATATGTAAGGTTTTCCAGCAATTTCTGGTGACGAGATAGTTGACAGGATGAATCACTGGAAGTATCCATTTTATTTCTGGCGACAATGCTTTACAATATCGATACAAAATATATTTATGTCAACATTTCAACTACATGAATTTCAATAAAAAGCAATTTGATGTTTACGGAACAGAATGATCTATACAAGATTTATATAGATAAAAGTTATGAAGCATAACATGGTTCTAAGCTGAGAGAAAATGAAATAGAATATTTGTCCTTACGTGTGCAAGGTATTCCTTCCGCAGGAGCTCCCTGGTATCCTTTTTTGCAGACACAGTCTTTGAGACTCCGACTCGCAATTTTCTTGGTAGTAGATCCTGAAGGACACGACTTGCACTGATTGGTGGGTTCTAATTTGGATTTGTAAGTCCCCAAAGGACAAGCTAAAAAGAGCCATTGAACAAGTGTTTAAAAGTTCTGTACATACAATTTTTTCAGGATTATTTGAAATTCAATAGAACAGTGTATTAATGGGATTGTTAGAAAATACCATAATTTGCATTTATTAAGAAAATATATTGTTGTGGCGTGGGAAGTGTGGTACCATGGACCATGTAATAAAATCACGATGCGTATTGGTTATGGTTAGTCGGGGAGAAATAAACAACTGGAAAACGTTCAATAAAACAAATAGATAAACAAGAAAATATTAATCAGTAAGTAAAATAATGTAGGAGGAAGTGGGGTAAGTTGTACCATATAACTCAGTATACGAACAGTTATATTCTTCCACTAAAATGTAGCAAATAAAGACACAGCAATAAATGTACACTAAAGCTAATGAAAAATGTTACATGTTTGATGAAATATACAGATACCTGACCATTAATTGGAGTTAAGTGAAAAAACCAAAAATGCAACTTTTTAGATAGGATGGGTAAAACCCGGTAAATAGAAAACATACCCAAACTGCATTTTTAATCAGGTTTAATTTTTAAATCAATTTTCAAACTTATATAAACAGAATTGTTGAGAATCAAAATTGTTTTCATATTATATTTTGTCAAGTAATATTTCTGAGTTCGTTCAGAGCTTTGAGTTCAACCACAGTTCAGTTCAAATTCGTAAAAATTAATTAATTAATTAAATATCAGATATTATTAATATTGAGGGTTCTTTTCGAACGCCTCTGTAACATACTGCTACATTCAACTCGATAAACAGCTTAATAATGCTAGTTACAACTGAAAGCATTGGTCGTGGTAAAGGAGCGGTCCTGGTGGCTCATGGCCGGTAGAAGTATCGAGCTCTGATGTCACTAAGGACCCGCCATGTAGCGGGACTGATGCATGTTAAATTTGTTAAGGTTTTAAGTCCTCCCATTGGTGAGGAGTAGAAAGTTGGAGAGGGGGAATTTAGCGTAGATGTCGTCCTCGTCACTTCACTGAAGATCAAAATTATGAGAACCGCCACCAATAGCCCTCGTGTAGCTTCCAAGAGCGACGTTAATAAAACAACCCTTGATTGCTACGGAAAGAAAACAGTACGATTAATTTCTGTTACAGTTTTAAATATTCGTCTTTGTATCTTATCTTTTCATTATTATTATTTTACGATCAAACCTGATGATGAGAGCTGTGAACTGAATTTTACCGGAATTTTGAATTTTATTTCATTATATTTAATGATTTCAAAATCTATTGGTATTTTTATCAGATATTTTCTATCAAGAGATGGTTTAAATATTTTAAAAAATGTCATATTCTGTTAAAAAATTCTCAGCTGGTTTTTAATACGATATCAGATGTCACTATAAGTAGGAATAAAAAAACATACGCTTGCAGTGTCCAGCAAGACCCGAGTGCCCGTAATAACCCGGACCGCAAACGCACACGTGCATCCCAGATAGCAAAGCGCATGAACATCGGGCCTCGTGGTCGCAGCAACCAGGGTCGTTGGGTTCACCTCTGTATGGACTGTCACACAGGTGGTCGCAGTTGGGCTTGGCGGCTTGGCCGGACCATGAGCTCTCGTGCGGGTCTACAAAAGAGACAACAGTAAAATAAATGTAAGATACAATCGAATCCTCATCTTTACGGTTGTCTTCGCCCAATATTAAGAGGACACAGTTCCCAGTGAGCAATATTTTTTAATTAGATACTTATACGAAAAAAAATTATATTCTTATATTTGAACACATAAAATACACATTTCAAAAGGAAAAATTTCATTAAAAAATTTATCCCCCCCCTCCCAGTACTTCTATATTTTTGAAATTCCTATTACTTCTAACTAACTTCAATATTTTTAAATCGTTTATTCTCAATTCTTTCCAAATTATGTTTCTCTCAATTCTGTCCATAAATTTGATTGAACTAGTGTTGGGACATTGGGCTCTATCGCAATCTACTCAGGCAACTAACTCTTTGGGTTTCTTACTGATAATACTCGTACTTGGATCCAACTCTCCATAAATTGAAGCGTGAATTATGTTGACATCGACAATTTTTATCGATATTTATATTTTATCGACAGTTTTTGATTTTTAACATTACATCCTTCAAACGGATATCGCTAAACGTGTTCAAAGTATGGGTTAGCGCAGCATTTCGAGAGAAGAATTATAAATAAGCTAGCTGAAAATGAAAGCTTTTCATCCAGAAAGCGTTGCAGAAATTGAATGAAATTTTGAGCAAATTATCCCTGTATGAAATGTATTTCATGATTATAATTTGTTTTGTGAAATCATGTAATATTCTAGAAAAATATGTTGTAAAAATTGTCATGTTAAATCTGACCTACTTTGAGAGTGGTCGCTTAGGTGGTGAGTAAATGGGAACCTCAAACCATGAAATCTCTGTAAGAACTGGTCGTAATACTATGGCTATGCAAAGATTAGTTACACATTCGAATCAAGAAGGTTTCATTACTCATAGATGTGGTACAGGTCCACAAAGAAGGACAACACCTTGTAAAGACCGCCATATTGTATAGGGGGCAGTTTTTGATAGACGGAAAACTGCAGCTTTGAACCATTCTACAGTCATGGCAAGAGTTACTTCAAGGACAATAGAAAACAGATTGCTGGACACTAGTTCGCATTCTCGAACTCTTTCGATGATTATCATTGACCCAATTTTACTGTGGACAAAGGTTAGCTTGCTGCGTTGCTCGAGGCAACTAGAGAGGTGAATGGCGCACTATTGTATTCAGCGAGGAGTCTCAATTCTGTCTGGAGAAGAGTAATAATTGACAACGTGTCCATCGTTCTTCTGCAGAAAGAGCCTACTCTGCTGTGATTTCCGAGCGCTACACATCCAACACTTTAATAGTTTTTTAGGGGGGGGAGAAGAAGAGGTAATAAGTTATAGCAACAGGACAGTTTTTCCAGCTGTTAGTCGCACAATGAATGCTCTCCAGGGTGTGGATAGTGCAATACAATCTGCTGTTCCTTCCCTTCATGAGCTCTATACAAAAAAGTGGCTTCCAACAGAATAATTCCCATCTCCATATTAGAGCCATGACAAGATAAGCTTTGCAACCAGTTACAACATTCGAATGACACCCGCTCGCTTCCCTGACTCGTCTCCAACAGAGCATGTCTGGGATGCCATGGGTGGGTGCTAAAATTCCCATAACCACTTGGCACAAACAGTAGTTGCATTTATTACACAAGTCATGAAATCGAGAAATATATCCCAAGAGAAATGCAAACACTTATTAATTCAATGCTTTTAAAGATGTATATGTATGTATTCGTGCTCGTAGAAGGTATACACACACTTCATATTAATATTTATACATAGAAAAATCAATTCTTATTTAAAATAATTTTTTACGGATATGGCCTTATAAGTATTAGAAGTGTTTCATGAAATTTTATCGAATCCACGTTTGTGTAACACTTTCATTTAATGTCGTTGAATATAAAATTATTTCATTTACCTTAGTGTTTTCTACCGTGATTAATAAGAGACGGTTGGAAGTTATTCCAAGAGAAAGAGAGAACACATGTACACAAATGCATTTATTTTTTGAGGATTGTTTACTGCAAGATCACTGATTTAATAATCGAAAAGCGAATGAAAAAAATAATCTAACAAAATCATAGATGCGCGTTGTATTTTCTTTTTTTAATCTCTCAACCAAGACGATTCGTTTCAGCTTCGGATTATATCTCTGCTTGTAATTTGGCGTTGTGACAAGGATTTTGCTTTGCAACATAAGGCAAATAATGCATTTCCGGAATAATTTTTAATAAAATGATTCATATATATCACTTAACTGCTTAAACGTAGAAGAAATACATTAACATTACAAATTATTGTAACTGGAAAAGAATGATAAGAAATGAACAAAAATGAAAACAGATTAAATTTTTATTCTGCATAAATCAGCATAAAAAATAATAATGTTTATCTTCTTATGAAAACTAGTGTCATTAAAATTGTGTAAAAAAATTCCTAGATTTACCAAAAGACAAACAGGTTAAAGTAAACTATGAGGTACTTATCAAATTTGACAATATTTACGATAATTTGGTAATCTCTTAAAGGAAAGTCGCTAAACTCGTCAATTTTTATTCTATAAGTAATTTTAACAGGAAATAATTTACAAATTGTAGTTTTTAAACACGTGTATTAAATTAGAAAAAAATACAATAGCTAAAAATAAATTCATATTAATAAGCTATTACTTTATCGCGTCATTTTTAGATCTTGCCGTGGTTGTTATAGCAAAGTGGCGATATAATTACCTCCACGTATCTTCTTCGCCAATCTGCTGAAGTCTCTGAACCCATCGCAACTGTACACATGCTGTTTGCTGCTCGCTAAAATTTGAAGTTCATTCTGTAAAGACTTTCCGATGCCGAAGCAGAATATTTGGACACCAGAGGCTTTCAGACGATCTGCGGAGGGTTTCGGGTGGCCACCTTTCGTATACAATCCATCACTGACCAATATAAGGACCTGTTAAATATTGATTTCAAGATAATAGTATTATACAAAAACCCGGTTGTTGAATTGGTTTTATAACTGGAATGGACCAGTGAAAAGAAATATCAGCAATGCGAAACGAAAAAAGTAACCGCAGTAGGCGGAGAATCATTGAAGTGAGATCGTGGGCAGCAATGTTTCCATTGAACCACGTGATCGAGACCTAATTCCACTAAAGAAGTTTATAGAAGGGATGATTATGTGTGTGCTCGTTAAATCTAATGCGAGATCAAAGTTCTCATGTCTGTGTGGCTTGGTTGTGCAGAGTGAGGTGAAAGATGAGGTGCAAACCTCGTTAGATGACCGTGAGTTCATGCAGAAATAAATAGTCAGTGCAACAAAGAAATGCATAGATATTTCTCTCTCTCTCTATATATATATATATATATATATATATATACGCGAACCTGAGGTGATGCTTCCTTAAAACATTACTCTTATTAAGAAAAAGAAACATTTACAGTTATTTCGGCAAATACTAAGAAAAACTTAAATAATGACCCCCAAATCTTGGCCAATTGGGGAAATCAATTTGGTGATTTGAAGACAAACTTCGCTACTGAAATCATCGATATCTCTATTAATGGGAAAGTTATGGACTTTTCCTGGATTTTCCGTGTGACGTCATACCTCTTCGGAACAGCTATAAATACGAAGAGGTACGAAACCTGAGAGAATAGGATGAGAATTCGCCGACTGAGGCTGTCGTTAGTGTGGCCAATCCACTTTTCAGTATTACTTTGGAGATTGGTTCGTAGTGCGAAATAGTAAGCTTGTTAGCTAAGCGTTATTGAAAGGGCTATTGTTGTTATTATAAATGCAACTTTGTATTTGTGTTGCTATTCTGTGCAACTGCTGTTTTTGTTCCCGTGGTGTCACTAATATGTACAAGTGCTGTGACTCCTCATCGTGCGGTTAATCTGTCCAAATTTTGCTACCTGTGTTTGTCTTGTCCTGAGTATTTGTGCATAATGCGTTATTCGTTATTTGCTATTATCCTCTCTGTTAGCCTGATTTAACAGTTATACCCCTGAGAACGAATTTTTGTAACTATATATATATATATATATATATATATATATATATATATAAATGAGGTTGTTTCAAAAATATCTATTTGTATATATTCTTGACAAGAAATAGCGTTGCTAAGGTAAGTTTGGGTTACCATTATGTGCTAAGCAAATGGTACTGATTCATAGGTTAGTTTTGATGTCAAAATTTGATTGTTTCCGCATCGAGTTCTCGTTAGTGATTAGACCAGCAAGGAATTCAAGCAAGCAGAAATCAAAACAATGAGTTGCTTTTTGTTATGGAGAAGGTTATGTTATGGCGAAAATTTGGAGACTACTTTTTCGGATGCGAAAGCACTAATACTTCTTGACTTCTTAGTAAAAGAAAAGAAAGGAAAAGAAAACGGCAAATGGTCAATACTATTGTAATTTACCTCATACCCATATTTATCGATGTGTATCTCAGGTTGTTATTTCATCCTCGCGAAAACCATCGTGTAGCGGGGCTGGTGTACGTTAAATCCATGAGGCTTAAAGCTCCCACGTTGGCGAGACATGTATGGAGAGAGTGGGGTACCAACCTTGCTATTTAAACTCTGTGGTCACATTACATTACACCATTTGGTACTTCTTTCATCTAACTTCTGCATCACTCCCTGCGAGTACTAGAAATGAGTATATTCCATTTATTTTTAGTGAGTATTAAATACTGCATTTCATAAGAACCTCTTATTTCGCAAATTCGGAAGAACGAGGTTTCGTACCTTCCTTTAAATCGAAATTCCCGATCTCGGGTTCTCTCCCCATGTAAAATTATGATATTTTATTAGAGACAGAATGGAAAATTTTGTAATGTTTTAATTCGATAACATATATTGTGTGAACATTAAACGTGTGATTTAAATTTATGAAGATCGTTTTGTTATATTTATTGATTGTTTCTTAATAAATGATTGTTTTATTGACGTCTCACTGAGAAGCAACACGAGGTCTTTTAGCGATGGATCTCCTAATTTTGAACCTTGGTCAAGTGATGAGGAAGACACCTGAACTTTCACTTCCATTCTCCAAAGTTTCATCCCATGCCAACGGGAGGACTTGGAATCTCGACAGACTTAAAGTGCATCAACCCCACTACGTGACAAGATCTTCGCAGTATCAGGAATCGAGTCCACGACTCGACGAAAAACTCAGTCGTGGCTACCGCATGAGGCTACTGCGACCACATTGACTTTTTATTAACGTCGCGCTTAGAGTGAATGATAGTGGAGCTTAATGGCGCAAGAACCAGATATTGTTATACTGCTCCAAAAAAGAAATAACTGTGATTTAGATGTTTGAAATAGGGAGGAAAAAGAAAAACTGATTGTGACAAAATCAAGGATCGAAAATGTAGAAGAATCGCCAGGGTATACCAGAGGTGCGTCACCCGCGTTTACAACAGACAGTAAACCCTCAAAAGAAAGAAAAATATCACAAAGGTACCTCGGGCTCACGTTTCCAATGCTTGCCTATAGGATTCAGGCCCCTATGAACAAACGTCGCACTTGGAAGCGACACTGTGGTTATTGGGGAGGGATCTCGGCTTTCTGATACTCGTTTAATGACAAAGGCAACACTTGACCCGGAACCACTCTCTCCAAACTTCCTCAACTACGCTAATGGGAGGACTTGAAGCCTCGACAAATTTAAAGAGCATCTGAACCGTTGCACGATGGATCTTTCATGGGATCAGGACTTGAACTAAGCTACCACGGTCACATGTACAGCATCATACGAAAAATAAAATGAAGTCATTCACACAGAACTCATAGATCATTTATATGCAATAAAGTATACCTCTTGAAGGTCATACTTTAAAAAGTAACTTCAATAGTTTTTTCATTAAATAAATTTGAGATTAAAAAAGTAATTTTAAAATATTATGCCTGCAATGAACAATTTTCATTGCTTATCTTGACCATTTATACTTCAGAACATATTTAATTAAAAACAAATAATAATTTTTTTTATCAATATGCCTGTAAACAAAATCCCCCCCCCCCAAAAAAAAAAGGCCTTTGTATACGTTCGAATACCTTGAGAAATACTCTTTATCTTCCTTAATTCTCCTGCTTTTCTTTTTTATATCTGTTTTATGCTTTCCATCCAATTATGTCTACATATTCTTTTACTCCTGCTAGGCAAAATACATATTCTCTAGGTAATTAAAAAGCGCGTTTTTTGTTGTTGTGATAATCACACACATTTTGTGTGTTTGCTATCTTGATTACAGTTGGATTGAAAATATTTTTCTCTAGCATATTTCAATCCACTTTGATTCGGCAATGAAATCAGCCGAATGCGAATAGAAATGTTAATAAATATAAATAGCTAGAACAAATGTCATTCTTTTAAAATGAAGCGGTATAATTAAAGCTAACAAAAATATTTTTAAAGTTAAATTTTTTGTGCGTTTGAGTAATAAGCATATCATAAATCTTATTAATTTTAACAAATCCTACATTTTCCACCAATAGTTTTACTACCCAATTCTAAGTTAAATCAGAAAGACGGGAGAGCTACAAAAATATCGGAAATTTTAATTGGAAAAATAGTGTAGTTTATTTGGGAATGAAAATTATAATTAATTCATTTCTAACACCGCGGTTCGAAATTTCAATGTCATGTATTTTTCTTATCTTTTTTCTTCTCCCACACATCCAATATCAGTTTAACTGCATAACTTGAGACTAGAACAACTTTCTAAATTTTTCAAAGTTAAAAACAAGTTAAAAATTTATAATATAGAGAAAAAGAATTCTATATTTGATACCCAAGTAACCAAGATCTTTCTTCAACCATTAATTTCAGTGAATACGGGCATCACTCACCCGAGGCACTTTTTTTTTCGGGTTTACTGTCTCTGGTAAACACGGGTGATGTGACTCCAGGATACCTCAGCGATCTTTTTCGATTTTCGACCTCCCTTCTTGTCAACCATTTTTAAAACCTTTTTTTTCCATTTTTTCAAACGTCTGGAACCCATTTACACGTTGTTTGCCGTAGCATAGCATATCTGATTCTTGCGCAGTTAAAAAAAAACTTTATCACTCACTCAATAATTAATTTCCGTTTCCTGCACCAAAAGAATTCGCAGTCATATTTTAAAAAATAGTTCAAACATCCCAGTTGATGGATTTTTCGTTGACGTCACTCTTAGAAGCAACTCGAAAGCTACTGGCAACCGAATGGGGGATCTCGTTCTGAGCCTCGGTCAAGGGACGAAGACGGCATCTGAGCTGGCAACTTTCACATCATACCAATGATAGGACTTGGAGCCCAGATAATTTTAAGGTGCATTAGACCCGCTACGCGGTGGATCTTTAACGCGTAAGGATTCAAACCCATGACTCGACGGAAACGACGGCGGTCACGATTTTGCGATCAGCTGGGCTTCCTTGAAGAATCTACTAAGATTATTAGTATTATGATTTTGATGTAGCAGGTCCTATGAACTAAATTAAAAAAAAATTCAGCATTTATTATATCTTAACTTCACTAAATCATTTAATTAAATACAAAAAGAAATAAAGTTTGAGACAAACAAAGAACTTGTTTTTATTTGTTTTTAAATCTATGTTTTTTTTACATACGAAAATAAATTTAATTTCGATATAAAGACAAGTGAAATTGAGAATATCATAATAGCAATAAAATTAAAATGAAAATATTTGAATAAGCATCTGCTTTTTGTAAGCTAACTCGTTCATTATGTTTCGAAAATAGAATTAAAAGCTACAGTACTTCTGATAAAGTTTGTGTGCGACTTTTTTAAGGTTTAATTCTGTTCGCATTGACATCGAAGAGTAATTTAAAATTTTGATAAACACATATAATAGAAAGTTTTTTTATTTATTTTGGAAAAAAGCTCAGTATTCAGCAGAAGATATCTTAAAAGTATTTCATTCCTCTCAAGAGGCTCTAATTTTCTATTGGCAAACAAGTGTAACGCGCTCCCGCAGGGATGTAGCGAGAAGTTTTTGAAGGGGGGGGGGCTCTTCCCCTTCAACCCATATCTTAAAATTAATTTCAAATTTCATTGTTTATTTTCAAGGTGAAAAGAATATTTATGTGGAGTACGGGATTTCAATATTGATTTTCTTCTGAAAAATAAAAAAAAATCAGTATAAAAAAGTTTTAAAATCTTAGTAAGTCAGTTCTAAGGTTTCAGTAAATAACATTCTTTATGGGAGCTCGTCACTAGACTGAAATTCAAAATTACAGAGCTCGTCGCCAATAGCCCGAGTGTTCTTGCGACGTTAATAAAATCAACCGACCAAACTTATTATGGAGGCGGGGAGGGGGGAGGGAAATCACAACTCTCATTTCTCCCCTCCTTTTAGTAATTAAAATAATTGATAGGATATATTATCCACTAAAAACTTCTTCAGTTAGTTAAAAACACATTTAGAGAATAAAAATTTCAGAAATCTTGTTACACTGAGAAGTTATTATGGATGAAGATAAACTAGTAAAAAAAAAGAACATTATTTATATTATTAACAGAATAGGTAAAATAAAAGAGAAATTTTTAAAGTAAGTGGTAGGTTACGACATATTAGCTAAAATATATGCTATTGGTTAAAAACACATTCAGCGAATTGGCCTCTCAAAAGTCCTCTTTCTCTGAGAATTTATTGTGGATAAAAATATTGGCTATATTATTATATGAATAGGCAAAAGGATAGTGAAATTTCTGTAGTAACTGGTAGGAAACGGCATTGGCTAAAAATGTTTGTTTGCCATTGGCTAAAAAATAGTTAACAAATTAACACAAGAAAAGTCCTGCTGAACTGAGAAGTTATTGCGGATGAAGATGGGTTTCGAAAAAAAAACACTATATATATATATATATATATATATATATATAATGGAATAGATAAAATAAAATATAATTTTTAAAGCAATTTTTAGGAAATGATATCGTTTAAAAATATTTCCATTGATTAAAAATCCATTTAGCGAATTAGAATTTCAAGTCTTGTTGCATTGCGAGGTCATTATGGTTGAAGATTAACAAGGAAAAATTGTTTACATAACTAATCGAATAGACAAAATGAAAAAGAAGTTTTTAAAGTAAGTGTTCAGATGATATTGGCTAAAATGTGCCTGCCATTGATGGAAAACATATTTAGAGAATAGGCATTTCGAAAGTCTTATTATATTGAGAAGTTATTGTGGATGAAAATAAGTGAAGAAAACAGCGTTTACTTTACCAATCTAAAATACAAAATAAGAGGAAAATTTTTAAAGTAATTGATAAGAAAACTCCTTATGTTTGACGACATCATTCAAAAGGCATACATATTTTACAAAGAAACCTGAAAAGGAAATGCAATTTGAAATAACAAATCAGTAATTCCAAACAAAAATTATCACTTCAGAGCCATTTTAACATAAATTAGGAAAGACAATTGTGAACAAAGCATAACACGCTTAGAAACTCACGTCATGACAAATGAAGTCAAAATTTTTCAAAGGCACTGACGCTGAACTATAATTAAAAACGAAAGATCTTGGTGCGAAGTACGTGTGACATCTCACACCTTCGCGTGTGCGAGACAGCGTTTGTTTGGAAATACCCGGCGGGTTTATCTTTTCATCTTTCCCATCGTTCACCAATTCATCGAGAACAATTCCTTGTTCCAGACTGCGCAGAAAGGAGAGCGTGTCAACGTGTTCTCATTCGATGACAGAATCCGACTCCATTCTGCCTTGACCGTGACAGAGACCTTCGTTGTGTATTTGGAGGACACCAGCGGAAGAAAAAAGGGTTGCAGATTTGGATGACAGCAACAAATGTGTTTACCGAAAAAAATGTTAGGTTTCTTAATTAAAAAAAAAAAGAAAGAGAGGAGAAAAAGGAATGAGATATGTATAGTGTAAGTAATTTGAGATTAATTGGGAGAACTGTGTTGGTTTAGAAAACTTTTCACCTTACTGTTTGCTGAATTACATGTTTAATTTGTACTGAGATGAACATGATTACATAAAAAAAATCTTTAGAGATCACGTTTAGTGTTGAAAACTACTTAAGATATTTTACAATCATTTAGGAAAAAAAAAAAAAACTGCAAATAGAATTTTTATAAAGGGGATAAATATTTTACATATTTTAAAAAAATATAAATGGTAAAAAATTATTTTATATCTTCCCTTTCAGTGAGAATGATATATGCTATCAATAAAAAACTGAACATTGCTTTTACGATTTTGGTAATTCATATGGTTGAAACTTTATTGCTTGTACTGTATAAAATCTTATACTATAACAGGTAGTTTTTCCTGTGTGAATAACATGAAAGACACATGCAGAAGTTTGCGACGTTCCATCAAAATAAATATTGAAGATATTTTGAATATTGAAAATTCCACGGAAGATATGACTAAAACAACTTTTGTAAACTGTGGTTAACAAACGCAGAATTTGTACTTTCTGTCTATTTACAGAATGACAAAGTACGTATGCAACTACTGCAGCAGAGTTTTTGTGGAGAGTTCACTTATAACATCTACCAATTGAAATTACCTTTTTTACCACATTTTTATTTTTAATTGATATATTCTACTTCTTATACTAAGTAACACTAATTCTTTTGAATCAAAAATAAAAGAGATATAAAAATACACTTGTTTTCAATTTGTAGTCTATTAGTCGGATAATTAGTTTCAGGATAACACTATTTGAAATTCGAATTGCTTCTAATTTCGGTTTTATTATCTAGGAATAATAACTTTGTGAAAATTAACTATGGAAAATAATTGTCCTTTTCACAGTGAGAACCTACAGTTTGAATTTTTTTATTAAAACTAATGGATTTTAATATGCAGAGGTCCAGCTACATACATTACCAAGAGAGCTGCATATTAAATTTCTTTTTTTTTAAGAAATGTGAATAACACAAGTCTATCCCCCAAAAGAAATTCAATATGTTCCAAATCGGTTAGTTACTCATAAAAAGAAAAAAAAATACATTTTTGGAACACTTATTATTTTAATAGAATTGGAAATCGTTATTGCTTTCAAGTAAGTTCAAAGAAAAAATTGATTACCAAGCATAATTTAAAGTTTAACAGAAATTAAGTTTCATACGTCGATATTTTATATTATGTTGTACTTCACTTTTTCTGTATGTGTGAGGAAAGGTCGAGGTGTTTAGAGAAATTGATTATTTTTAAATCTTCTAAATTAATAAATTTCATTGTATAAGATAATTATATTCGTCAGATAAAAGTGAATTAATCAGACCAAATTAAAACATCAATAGTGACGTGAAGTAAAAAAAATAAAGAAAAGTTCTAAGCAAAGTTTTGCAAAGAACAGAGATTTAGCCACCAAAGGTCCACTTTTTTATAATTATTATTAAATTACTCAATTAAATATAAAAATTGAAGTAAACGATGAAATATCAAGAAATGGACATTAGTAAACTTTTCTGATATTAAAATTAAATGAAGCGATAAATTATTAAATTGAATATATTTAAGGTAAATGTAATTAAAATTAAAGTTAACGATAAATTATTAAATTGAATATTATATCAGCTACAAGTAATTAAAATTATAGCAAACGATACAAAATTGAACTATGATCTGTTTCGCGAAAAGTGATCCAACTAAAGCAATAGCCCCTTGGATGGCTAACTGAAAAATCGTTCTCAATAAATTACTCTGTAGAATATAATTATCTGTACAAGTATTAATTAATCATTATCTTTTTAAAAGACAGAAAACTATTCTAAACACTCCTGTATCTGAAATTATCTGTTTGTTTGATTGATTAATTACTAGCGTCCCGTTTAGAAACAACACTATTGGCGACGGACCTTGTAATTTTAACTTCGGTCAAGTGATGAGGAGAACACCCGAGTTGTCCCCCTCCTAACTTAGTTGAGTTAATTATCTTTTTTTTTTCAATTAACGTTGTTCTCCAGAAATGCACAATAATGATGAAAAAAAAAAAAAAAACACTACAATGATGAAATACATAACTAAGAACCCCGATCAAAGAGCGATCCTAACAACTGAGATTGTACCTCATTTCTTAACTTCCAAACCACGCTATGTCAGAACTTCTGAGTCCCAAATAAATTAGCGATCGTGGTATCCGTTCGTTAGAATAAAGAACACGAAACTGAGGAACAGAGGGATGGAATTTCGTACTTTTAAGACCGTCTCATAGCGAGGCTCATAAGTATTAAATTTACCGTAAAGGTAATACCTCAGTTGTCGCTCTCGTTCCTTCACCAGGGCTCAAAATTTCAAGGTTTGACACCAGTAGCTCTCGAATTGCTTCTAATTTCGATTGTTTTTGGTTTGGTTTGGTTTTATTAACGTCGCACTAGAAGCAACACGAGGGCTATTGCCGACTGACCTCGTAATTTTGAACCTCGGTCAAGTGACGAGGACAACACCTGAGCTGGCACCCTCCTCTCCTTCTAATTTCGATGTTGACAATCATTCAATCTTCCAATAGGAAGTCGCGACAAGGAATTTCAAAAATTTTAAATTGTGAAAAATAACTCAAATTGTTACAGGTAACTCTGCATTGTTTTTGCCTATAATTCAGTAAATTATGTAAAAAAATATGTAGGCCTTTTCATACTTATTCTCTGTTCCGCAGTCGTTGCACTGAACAATAGTAAAGACGCTTTGTGGCTACGTTAAGGAGGAGACCTTGATATATAGTATAAAAGAGCGACAAACCATTTATTCGGATATTTTGCAGCAGCCTTTCTATATTGTTCTTAATAAGAAAGAAAATGCGGATTTTGGAATTTTTAGTAAAACATATGAAACAGTAACCCCAAAAAATCGTGGATCTTATTGAAGTATGCATCCGTGCAATGAAAAATCGATATACGGTTAATCAGGTTGATAAAGAAATAGTAAATGTTGCTGATTCAAAAGTTAAGATTGCACTACTCCTGCGGCTCCTTGCAATTACGTCATCGTCGCGGACTCACAGCCGGCGGTCCTTCCATCGAGTCCTAATTTCGTTAATATCTTAAAGTGTATGGGAAACTGAAGAAGATGCTTTTAAAATGGCGAGCATAACGATTTCTCTCGTATGAATTAAATATTCCGTTAGAAAGTTCAACCTTTAACAGATAATTTTAGGTGCTTCGCTTTAAGTGATAAACAATCCATTCACAAAGAGGGCTTATGTGAAGACCAAAGGTAATTAACTATAAGCACGCATGTGCAGCAACCGTTCACTTTTAAGAAGATTTATTTAAAGACACGTGTAATTTGATTAATTGCATCCCCAGTTGATTAATAATATGTCTTTTCTGTATAAACAACGTAATTAGAATATAATTTTTTTAAAAACAATTAAATAAATCAAAGTGTCTTAGACGGTGTTAAGATTCTAAAGTTACAATAATTAAACCAGTTATTTCTAATAGATTAATGGTTATACATGATACATTTTTGTTAGGAATTATTCAGTGGTCTTGCATTGTACTTTTAAAACGTCTAGTAGTATATAAGAACGCATTTAAATGTTGTAGTTTTATGATGTTAGACTGCGATAAATTATTAAACGATACCTGTACGCATTTGATGTTATTAATGCATCATAGGAAGATGGTTCAAAAAGTATCTGTTTTTAACGACAGATGACATTGCTAACGCAAGTTGATGTTACCGTTGTGTTTTTTTATTTGTTAATCTGCGTCAAAGCTATTTCGATCTGGTAGCGTTGCAGCGGTAGTCTAGTGGTCACGGTCGTGGACTCGAGGCCAGTGTTGTTTCCGTCGAGTCGTGGGTTGGAACCCTGATGCCACTAAATACCCACCATGTAATGAAAATGATACAATTAAAATTTCGTCGAGGAACAAAGTCCTTCCGTTGGAGTAGTGTGAAAGTTTGGAGAGGGAAGTATCAGTTCAAATATCGTCTTCGTATCTTGACCGAGGCTCAAAATTACGAGGTCCGTCTCTGATAGTCAGTCCTGTATTCCAAGACTAAATTTGAATTTTTATTCCAATTCTAGTTTTATTACTCGCTTCTTAACTGGTCATGGTCCCTTCGTTTGTTATTTAAGTCGTTTTAATTTGAAAAATACAATATATAGGAATTAAAATTAAAGCACTAATTTCAAAGGCAGTTTTTCATAACTTAATTGGCTTTTAAGAAATGTAATTTTAGAGACTTCTTTTCAGACTCAGTCGCGAGATCGCGACCATGACCATTCGTCTATTGCGGTCATGCAATGGGTGTCGACCTGAAGCTTGCAGTGTTGCAATTTATATAGATTTGAGTTTCAGGGAATAGAGTAATTTGTTAATATTTTTAATACTACTCATGAATTAATTTCCCCCTTATTTTTAGGAACTAATTTTCGTCAAAAAAGTTCTAAAAGAACGTTAATACAGTTGAACCAATTTTAAATTGAACCAAATTAATCTGTATTTCATAAACGATGGCTTCCGTTTTATGAAATACAGATTAATTTTTTTCAGATAATGTCAAGACTTCCGGTTTAAAGGATATTGATGATTCTTGGTATTCTATTTTATATACCGTGAGATAAACATACAATAGAGTTTCAACTTTCAATTACAAACTTATACTCCGAACGACAGAAATAAGAAGCTCGAGAAACAAATGTCAAATGGTGCTTTCTCTCCAAGGGAAAGCACCATTTAAACAAGGCAAAGAAACGAAACAACTTTGGAAGAAACAAAAAATTGCTCACACATAAACATTTCCAATTTTTGCATATTCACGAGTGGGGAAGAGTCCAGGTTCTGAATGTAAGAGGCAAGAGTGTGAAGTGGCGAAAGGCCACGAGTCACAGGATCGTAAAGTGCAGAGGGTGATTTTCGTCACAAAAGAGACGAGATGAAAATCCGACCAAGCGGAGAAGAACAAAAAATCGCCTTTGAGATGCAAAATCCTTTGAAAGTTTGGGCTGAGAGAGGGTAGACCATTTTAATACTTTTTCTATTTCAGATCAAAAAGTGAAATGTACTATTCTGAATTTCTTTGAAAGAGAATGTTTTCAAGATCTCGCGGTAAGTTAGATTAGCTGTATATTCAATCTCTTTCATGGGTCCTATTTTTAGCGTTTCAAAGATCATTTTTTTTGTTTTAGTGGTATCCATAATCATCAAAAATAATTTCTAAAAAATGTAAAAGTAACGCAGAAAATTCATATCGAAGTTGGAATTTTGATTATCTCTCAATTTAAATAATACTGTAATACGCAGTTCACTAAATTAACTGTTGCATAACCAATAATCCTGATAGCCACCAGTTAACTGGGTCTGATTGCATATGGTGAACTGATTAATTGGAATAGGTTTTTTCCCTAATCCCTTCTTGTTTATAAAAATTTCGAAGTGAATGCGTCGTGTCAGAACCTGACCTTATGTAAGTTTTTTTCCCTCTTTTTTTTCTGGTGAGGAAGAAACAAAACTATATTTCATTTTCTAAATTGAAATCGGATACCATAACAGCTTACGGTACAAAAAATAAAAAGAGAATATCTGTTTATAATCAATCTCCCATACGAAAGAAGATATCGCAGAAGAATTATTTTGACATATGCCTCTTAATTTATCGCAAATATAATCGCTTGCTCTTGAGGTTTTTCCCATCTGGAGAGAGCAAAGTAACAAGTTTCACTTTAGCTATGCATATCGCTGACTCACAATAACATCAATTATTTATGATACAGATTTCCTATCCTTTTTCCTGTTTGAAACGAACTTTCTACGCACTTTGGAAACTTTTGATTTAGAAGAAAATTAATCAATCTCAGCCGAACCTAACTTTAAAAATCATAATTGAATCAAACACCGTTACCCTGCCATTTTCATGAGTAATCATTCTGGTATGACGCCAATTTAGTAGTGTCGTATTTTTTGAGATCATGCCGATTCTGTAATTATTCCGACTGAAAACGAGAAATATATATTTATTTTTTTGCCTTTTTTCTATTGGCAAAATTTTTTAAATTCGAGGACAATATTTTTATTTGAGTTCTGGCCTTATTCGTAATATTTTTATCAATACTAGCTGTAGTTTATGCTATTGTTTGTTGATGCTATTTAAACACACACCTCGGCGACGGGAAACAAATGGCGCAAAAGAGAATGATAGATGCACTGATTTGGCAATGATTTTTTCCTTCTTGACCCTACTTAATTCATCCTTTGGCGCGATTTGGCGACATTTTTCTTCCATTAAGGCGTGTGTTAAAATAGCATTTTACCGCTGTGATATTTATTGATGTGACATTTGTTTTGTCATATTACTAATGCTCACTTGGAGGAAATAGCTAAGTGGTCTTTGTGTCGAGCTCATCCTCGGCAATACCTTAGTCAAACCGTATGTTTGAGACTTGAATGCCTGTGAAATTTTAAAAAGGCTTTAAATCCTCATATTGCTGTGATATAAATGAGGAGGTTGAAGTGCCTGCTGGTTCAAAATTACGAATTGTCGTTCAAAATTACGAGATATATAAGCTGTATTTTGAGGACCTTTGAGTCGGGCAAAAATGTAATAGGCGCTCTTTAATCTGACAAGTCTGTGAGTGAATGAGTGAGTATATGTGAGTTATGGATCAAGAATGCTCTAAACATTTGTAGTAAACTTCTCTAGCTCTTTAATCCGACATTCGATGATTCGGCTCAATTTGAACCATTCGCTTTGGGGGGTTTTCGTGTTGATTCCAGCCTTTATTGACCTTGTCTGCAAAGTCGCGACTCAGCTCTAGTGTAATTTCATCAAGTTTTCATAATTGTCAGCTTTCATTTTCGATACAGCATTTCTTGCTTTAAAAGGAATACATATCACGTTTGCACAATTCTTCAACAGTATATATACATTTTGTACCGTTGTTTTTACCTTCAGTGTACTATCTGCTGAGCGGGAGGTTTGTTGCTCGACATATGTTACATACTATGCCCTGCACATTAAAATGTTCTCGAAGCTCAACACATGTTCATTTATCTTATATATCCTTGTTAAAACTATAGTGATAATCCAACACGGCCCTGATCCCAAATGTGCTTCATTAAAGATCGTATGTTGTACAAATGTTCACTATACAACTGAATGTAGGCTTACGCAATTATAAAATAAATTACTTTGGGGTATCCCCGAATTTGTATTTTCACGTGACATCAATGTGACATCAAGAATTTGGTACATCTTGCATCACTTTAAAATCATCACTTTTTTAATTTTAACCATATATGGCTCTTGTGATCCGTTAAGCTTCACCGTTCACTCACCTAATTTTTATGTCATGGCGTATGTATCTTTGCAAACATTTGAGTACTTATGTAAAAATGTTTTAAACAGAAATTTTTTTAGAACACTTTGAATTTGTTAGATGAAGGCTTTTCAAAAGGAAATATACCCTACCCCCACACACTTAGTACAATTCTTTCTGCCGATATTGGTATCTTGATTGATTAATTGATTAATGCAGCATTTCTCAATCTTTCAGTGATTGCGACCTAATTTTCAATCATAATTTTCTTCGCACATCCCCTTCTCTCATTCAATAACAATGTATTATTATTAATGTATTTTGACGCTCTAGAGCTATGACCTTACTTACTAACCTTAAAAATTACCAAGAATAAGTAAATTTATTGATATTTGGCAACACTGACCGCTACGCTTGCAAAACCAGATTTTTTTAGTTTAGTTTAGTTTTTATGAACGTCGCACTAGAAGCAACATGAGGGCTATTGGCGACGGACCTCGTAATTTTGAACCTCGGTCAAGTGACAAGAGCGACACCTGAGCTGGCACTCCCTCTCCTAACTTCCACACCATGCTAACAGAAGAGCTTTTGGCCTCGACAGATTTAACGTGCATCAGCCCCGGCTACACGGCGGGTCTTTTGCGGCCAAGGATCGAACTCGCGACTGAACGAAAACCGCCTGCAACGAATCCAAAATCTTGACCACTAGGTTACCGCGGCCACTTACAAAACCAGAATCGATGCCTCTCTACTGTTCTCTGTGTTACATCCACTTTATTGGATATTCTCACAGCTTCACAAAAGTTGCTATTTGTCCAGAACATTCTGGAACGTCAGTGCGACCCTGACACAAAACTTCTCATACTAAACTTTTTTTTTTGAAAAAATTTGCTCTGCATAAGAGACCCAAGGGAATCACTCATAATAATTAAACCTGTTTTTAATTTAATATCGTTAAGTCAATCATCAAATATACTAAGCAATATTAAAACAATCCTATTTATAAGTGCATTATATAAGTGTAGATGCGTATTTTATTTTTTATTTCGTCACAGAATGTATTTGTTTTGCTTTCCTTTTAGTAAATTAATAAATTTTCTTAATTATATATATAGTGCTTCGATATACCCAATTGAGAATCACTATATTAATGGGATTGTGAGGAATACGGAACAACACATATTATTATCCCCATTTTATCCAAATATCATTATCCTATAGTAAGTTTACATGTTAAGTTTATGTATGATGAAATTATATATTGCTACGGAATCCATTTACACGAAATTGCGGTATTTTATTAAATAGAAATTTAATCGTATTGCAACAATTTTCATCATCAGTTAAATGATTTAGTGTACAGAGAGGCAGAGATTGAGGTTTCATATATGATGGTTTTATGATTAATAAGGTGTGATTATAATACATATTTCAACAAATAGTAAAATATACAATTATCTCTTGATAAGAAAATAATGTTTCAATGCCCATATATATATATACTCACCAACTGTTTCATCTGAAAGCTACATGTATCATCCATGAGAGAACTTTGTTTCCAAATGTCGTTGGTGCACTGAGAACTGAAGATGATGATCCTCCGCAAGCAGATGAGGTTGAAGCATTGAGACGGCATAGCAATCGACCGTTCTGCTTGTCACTTTCACCTCTTCCTTAGTTGAAAAAGCATCTCAAGGGACACCACTTCCGTTTTGGCGATGAAGTGATAGCTGTCATGAAAGCCTAAAAACGTTAACAACCACTGGATCTCGTGCCCAACTCATCACACATTCACACAAGCACGAGAATAAGAATTGAGACTATATAGAACAGAGTGAATAACATAGAAGATTCATGTAACTTTCAGGTACAGCAAGTATGAAAATCGGGTTACAAATATGAAAGCTAAGGCCATTTAAGTATTACTTTTCAATCACACACACATATATATATATATATATATATATACATGTGTATGTGCATGGGGATCGAGACTGCGTTTTGCTCAAAAATATCTATAGTAATCAAAACTGTTACAACTTTCAAATGACGGTGTAATTTCCTAAAATTAATCTTAATTTTGTGAGGTTTAATTTCATACAATATTCCTTTTTATAAATTTTTAATAAAAACTTTATTATAATTCATAATACGACACTTTTTTTTTTTATATGAAACACATTTTTCAAATTTTTTCATGTAATAATACGGATAGAAACTATTGTTTGCTATTGAACATTCTTTTAAAAAGCATTTATAACACGACAAACCATAGTCATCTAAAAACAGCTTTTTTTATGGTTTTTATCGACTAACCATATTGAATTCAAGAATGAAGGTTCTCATCTACCAGCCATTTTGAATTTGAGAACATGCTGTTCATCCTATGGAATTTTTATTTCACCCTCAAATTTGTAATATTGTATTCATTTGAACGTTATAAATTGCTTCTGAATGAAGAAAAAGTAAAAAATTTTATGGGGAATCACATTTTGCTTCCAATTTTTGAAAATATTTTATGCCTATTTTAATGATTTTTTTGAGTTTTTAAGAAATTATTGCGAGAGTGGTTGAAATATAAAGAATACATTGTTACCAATGTTATTGTTCTATATATCGTCCTGTAAAGTGTATACATTTTTCAAAGGTATTGGGAGTTTTTTTTTTTAATCATTTACGCATAATAAAAAGAAGTCGGACGTTTAAGGAGCCTATCACGCATACATTTTACTTCTCTCGGTGAAAATATTTCTCCTCTTAACGCTTCTTTGAGAGGTCCATACAAGTAATAGTTCCGCCAAAATCGGAATATGGGGAGGATATTTGAGTATCGTCTAATGAAGCGCCTTTAATTTTTCTTGCTTTTCTCCAACTGTGCGAAGTCTTATATTTTTTTGGAAAAGAAAACATTGTGGTTCGAAACGTTTGGCCCGATATACGAGTACTCATACAACTCTTCTCCAAAAGTTCACAGAAGTATATCGCACATTAACTATACGTCAGTTATGAAGGATTTCGACATACACAATACCCTGTGATTGCCAAACGCAGTAGTAAGAGTTTTCCTGCAAATGATGGAGTTTGGCTCTTTAGTGAAGCAGTATTACTTTTTGTACCTCATTCCTTATTGGACTACTTTGTTTCAGGAAGCTAAAAAATAAATAAATTAACATACTGAAGAATAAAACGATGTCATACGATCATTTAAGCCGTAAATTAATTATTAATAGCTTATTTACAATGAAGTGGCAAAAAGTGTAAAATTTCGTCTGTCTCTAGTAAGAAAGTCTCGTTTATATTTGAGCACCTTCCTAAAAAACTATATTTAAAAATCGAAAGAAAAATGTGATTCAACAAAAGTTCTCGTTATAGATCTTTTGAAAGCGCTTTATGACATTTAAATAAATACGATCTAGTCTCAATATGAAGAGGAACGTAGGAACTTAATAGAAATAGCATTAAGTTCACGAATTCAAAAAGGTTGGTTGAAGGAAATCTTAAAATTACCATCTGATGTAATAAAAAATACAAACGAATATCTGGAATACTCTTTAAGGTTGAAAATAGTTCAATATTAATAATTCCTTGGCTTCAGTAGCCCACGAAAAACATCTTGATTTAATATATTTATAATTTTTCTTTCAATCGATCAGTTTCCTGGAGAGTATTTTTTATCTCAAATGCTTTAATCCCGAACGGACTTCCAGCCTTTTGTAGTAAAATGAAAATTTGAGTACTTACAAAATGTTTCTAAATTTTCTAGACTTGGTACTATAAATAAGTATGTATATCTCTTAACCTCACAAACTTATTAATGTTAAAGTACTTTCCTGTGTAAAAATGATCTAAATTTGAGGCATTTCAAAATTATGTGAACATTCTTTAATCCTGTATTCTTAAGCTTATACGCAGTCACGAAAGCACACTGTTACATATATTTTACAAGAACAAACTATACTTAAGAAGGCAAAAAATAGCGCACCAAGAAGGAAGCGAGCTACAATCGTGAAACTTTGCAAAACAGATGAAAAGTTTCGATATGAAAAGTTACAAGTTTGGTGCCAATGCGCTTGACCATACACTCTACAATGGAGCTGTAATTGAGAAATTTTGTCCAATATAAACCGGCACAAAGTGGAAGATTCATAAAAGTAACGATCATAATCCGACGCAAGGAGGACTTTAGTAAAAAAAGAATTCCAGGTAGACGTGTGAAAAGACATTTCGCATAGTTAAGCGAGTTTGAGAAGGGCCTGATAACCGGCATGAAAACCACAGCGCCGTGTTCCTCAACAGCTGGATTGTTCAGAATGTGCCGTCAGAACATGTTAGGAGCAGTGGGGCACGAGATGATCCTAATAGGCGAAGAACTAGGTCTGGAGAAACCAGGAAGACGACGTAGCGAGAGGATCAAAGGAGCGAGCGGCAAGCGCTCGTGGATCCCACAGAGTCTCGTTACACAATATAATTAGATATGAGGCTGCCAAATGTTCCACAAATAATTTGCATACGAAGCGAATCTGTAATACAAGCGCCCTCTTCGTGTACTGCCTATAACACCGAAACAACGGCGATTCAGTCTACAGCGATGCCAAGCTACATCACTGTGGAATGCCTACAACACTACAACACTGTGTGATGTTTAGTGATGACTACCCGATTCGTTTGAGGAACAGATGATAAACGCGTACTGGTGTGGAGGTCCCCACTATAATTAGATATGGTGAATGGTATAATTCTACTCCCGCTGTAGCGCGACACACTGCCCTCAGAGCAGGCGTAATGATCCGTGGGCCATAGCCTATGATACCCAGTCCACTCTAAATTAAGGTACATGGAGCCTAAACGGGCCAGCATTATGTTGATGATATTCTTCGACCCCATTTGGGACCTTTCCTAAACGTTCTTCCAGAGACAATTTTTCAGCAAGATAATGCTCGTTCGCATACAGTCGAGCAGCTCAACACTTTCTGTGACATGTTCAGACTCTGCTATAGCCAGCCACTACCCGGACATGTCCCTGTAGAGCATTTGTGCGACCAGCTGAAACACCAAATGACGCTATGTCAATCTGCACGTGATTTGGAGATGGCTGTTCGAGATTTGTGAACCAAGACAACATCCGACGTCTAATCAACTCAATGCTGGACCTTGTTGCGGCATGTATAGCAGCAGGAAGCCTACCAACGCGCTGTTGAAGTTGCACTGTATTTGTCAGATTGTACACACTGTATTTGTTTAATATATATATATATATATATATATATATATATATATATATATTCGAAAGAATAGCACAGCATCTATCCAACTAATTTTTTATTACTTTGATTAAAAATAATTTTAGAGATTCAACATATTTTAATGTTTCATCCATATTATGGAGATATTAATTGTTGTTCTGCATTACGGAGAAGATATTGACTCTGTTGATTTCTCAGTTTTAAGTTTCTACATAATTTAATACTCGAGGGGTATCGTAAAACTTTAATTATTACTAAGAATAATCGGGATATATCTTGTGATAAAATTTATTCGACATATTAAATGATCCTTATGGCTATAGTGTTGTAAATTACAGCTATTCATGATTTGTTGTATTTCAGGAAGCTATAGATTGAAGTGACGCGAAGTGAATTTTTAATTCGTTAAGTTTTAATTATTATTCAGGGGTATATCATAAAGTTTTCGATACAAGTATATATAATCTCGAGATAGAAAATTAATTTTTATTTATTATTCTTAAATCTGTATCACACAGTCAACATCGAGAACTATACATTTTTCCTCGCGTTTCAACAACTATCTTCTCCATAATACGAATTTCTTTATAATCTACGCCTTCTGAAACCAAACAAATCAACATTAATAACTGTAATTTACAACATTATGTACATGGAGATCAATTAATATGCAGAGTAACTTGTACTCAGATATCTTGTTATTTCTTAGTAATAATTAAAACTTATCAATATCCTATTGTACTTTTAAAATGTTGAGGAAAAAAAGTAATTAGAATAGAAATTATTTTTATTCTTTGATATGAATGATCGTAAATTTCGAATCGCACGAGTACAACAATTTATATGTGTTCCCATTTGCTTTATATTCTATTCACGAATTACAGACGCAAACCTTAGACTTCAGTACTTTTTTTTTTATCTCATTTTAATAAATTAATTTATTGATTGTTTACTAATACCGCATCGCGAAGCAACACGATGGCTACTGGCGACGCCATAGAAAAGTGATAAGGACGAAAGTCAACTTACACACCACACCAAAGTGCAGGCTTTGAGACGTGCATCAGCAATGCAAAACAACGAGTCTTCAGTTGCATCGGGGATTCAAGCCCATGATTCGACCGAAATAACGCCAGTTGTGAGCTCGGAATCGTGACTAGGTAGTCTCACGGCATTTCACGATAAAGGTGTGTAATTAATAAATTTTAATTAGTTTCAACTCACCTTGTTGACATTTGGTCGCGCATTTTGGAACACAGCAAGGCCTTCGTCCAAAGCTGCAGCTATGTTGGTCGCGCGGCTGTCTTTGAACACGACCTCCTGTAATTCTTCGGACAAATGGCATTTAGTTTTAGGGGTCTTCAAGAAGTCAATATGACGTTCTGAAAAAAACAACAGTCATTTTTTTATTATTTACATAAAACTCAAAAAGTACCTGGTATTTCAACGTATCTCACAATAAGTAGATGCCATGCTGACGCAACTCATCATTTGGGTAATAACCTATTTTAACCTACTTTCCTGGCAACGGCAAAATAGCGCCAAATCGAATTTTTCAAACACCAAGCCGTTGCAATGAAAATTAGATCCTGTTGGTGTACGTACATTTGAAAATGACTGATTTCTTTAAAATAATAATTAAATATATGGATGTAATTAAATGCATTTGTAATTTTAATCATAGTCAACAGAAGATATAAACAGAAGAAAAAG
Source organism: Nephila pilipes (assembly GCA_019974015.1). Taxonomy (NCBI): domain Eukaryota; kingdom Metazoa; phylum Arthropoda; class Arachnida; order Araneae; family Nephilidae; genus Nephila; species Nephila pilipes. The sequence continues at coordinate 895,191 of BMAW01020911.1, read as the reverse complement.
TACTTATCTTCCTTTGAAGCGCCAAATTTAATTTCATTCGCCTTAGTAATCACTTCTGGAACACTATTTACAGCACTTCCGTTCACCACATCAATTAAAGCAAACCTCTCGGCAAATCATCCTCAACTATATTTTTATTATAAATGTTAAATCTTACTACATAAACTTCTTCACACATCTACCCGAACAATATGACTGACTTGAACTGAACAAAGCATTTTTTCTGGTACTTTTGTATACAATACTCATATAAGAGTTCTTAGTATCTTTCTTATAAAATCACCAATGAAATACAACAGTGAAACCATTTTAGTCATCAAAACAGATATTTTTGCCTCATTTCGGAAACTGCATTCAAGCAAAACTACATTCACGAATTGTTTCATAAAATCTGTTTCTTTATTGTTCAATAAAAAAACAATTTTACAATTACTTAGTCAGGAAAGGCACAATTGAATCTGGCATCCAGGAAAATAACGATGCCTGAAAAACTATTGGAAAAAATTTGAACTCTAAAAGTCATTACTCGTACGTTTTTCCTCTCTGGAGTAAGGTTTTCAATTTGAAGCATTTATCGCGTTTTTAGCGTCTTTTTTTCTGGTCGCCTAAGGTGTGGGCTAAAATAAGATCCAAGCAAAAAAAAAAGTGAAATATAACAAAGTAACACTAAAATATGTTAATTGTCTGTGTATTAAGCAATTTTGTATCAAGAAAATTAAAGGAAACTAATGTTACTATGTCAAGCTAAAAATATAAAAGTTTATAATGCAAGGTGTTTACGAAAGAATATCCAAATTTGAACGATGTGCTGTAACAAAACTAACGGTTACAGCTTTTTAGACAGATTAAATTAAAAATGGCACTTCAAAGTTTATAAAATTGTTATGTTTAATGTGACTACCACCAGGAAAGTGAAGGATATCCAGTTGATAATAATAATCCTCTCACATTCTTTCAGCCAGTTCGGTATCGCAATTTGTTTGGCGACAGTTATTTGCGTTTTCGATTGGATGTGGCGGAAAAAAAACATTTTATCTTTTAAGTTGCCTCAAAGATAAAAAAAAAAAAGGCAGGGAGCTAAATCAGCATTTCTTGAGGGCCACTGATTAAGAGCAAGACCATACATCTTCTTTGCGACCAAACTAACGTCCTGAATTTATCATTTAATATCCACGAACAGATACGATGATATAGAAAGCGTTGAGAAAACGACTGATGATCAAGCAATGCAAGTCATAGCTGGTAAGCACTCTTACCAAAAATAAAAAAGAGCAGATAATTAATTTTTGTCAGTTTTCCCTTAATGAGCTCCACAAAGACGAATCCTTCATATCTCAGTTTGTCTTCAATGATGAAACGACGTTTCTTACTAATAGTAAATTCAATCAACGCAAAGCTCACAATGGTTTACAGCAACCGTTTCACAGTGAAGCGCAGTTCGCCAAAGAATAATGTGTTTTGCGCCATATCACAAAAGAAAAGTTTCAGTCATTTCCTTTTTTACGAGTTCATTGTTACTGGCATGGCTAAAATATGCTACAGATTTAGGTGTTTCCACGATTATAAGAAGAAAATGGAACTGGTTCTATTCTTGACTGGATATCATTCTATTTCTGGTGGTAGTGGTCACATTTAGTACATTTACAGTTTAAAATCTTTATAAAGTCTTATTTACCGTATTTGTTCGAACCTAAGCAGCACTTTTTTTCCAATGTTAATGCTATTGAAAATAGAGTTCGGCTAGGAATCGAAGGTGGAAAAATTCTTTGGATTGGGAAAATTGAGTTTCCATTCTTGGAAAAATGTAACCGTCCATTCTTGCCAGCTGTATAGATGACTCATCACATTCCGCAGTTAATCTTCATTATTCAACCTATTCCGAACTTCGTTATCTGCAAGTATTTAAAAACTTTTTTGTTACGCTTTTTTAATCACCTTAACATCAAAAATATCGATAATGGCATCAAAACGAGTTCACTACGACGCAAGTATGGAAAGGAAGGCGATTTTATATGGAAAAGAAAACGGAAACAAAGTAGCGGCCAGAAAATTTTATGCGTGTGAAACAAATATATGTCGATGGCGTAAACAACATATGAATTTTGCTAGTTAATCTTCAACAAAGTCTTTCATTGGAACAAAAAAAAAAAGAAGATATCCTGAAGTAGATGATAGTGTAGCTCAATTTATACGTGGCGCTCGATCTAAAGCATTGACAGTAACAATACAAATGCTGCAGTACAAGGCAAAAGAAGCCATTCTCATAAATTTAGAATCTAGAATTTTAAAGTATCGAGAAGCTGACGTGAACAATTTATGAGAAGGGAGGAATTTTCTTTGAGATGGAGAATTGCAATCTGCCAAAAACTTCCTATAGATTTCAAAGATAAACTCGCGTAGTTTCAAAGTCACATTATCGGTTTACGGACAACATATGCGTATGAATTGAAGAACATTGAAAAAGTGGATGAAATCCCGCTGTATGCCTCTGAATTATGCTGTAAATTCAAAGGTTGAGAATGAGAAGAAAATCCTGATTATAGGATACGAAAAACAACATATCGCTATAAGACTTACAGCAGACGACCACAAATTACATCCGAATATAATTCTATTAAGAAAATTAGCGCCCAAAGCAAAAATTTCCCCAAAGATGTAATCGGACATACTAAAAAACGGATGGATAATCGCCAAAATTATGGAAGATTGTGGAAATTCAGTGTGGAATAAAGGATCAGGTCAACAACAAAATGGTCTCTCGAGAACTATAAAAAAAGAAGTATTTTCTGAATATATTTTATGGTTAAAATAAATAAATGAAAGATTAAGTGAATAAATGAGTGACTAATTAACTGAATGAGAGAATAAAATTCCCATTCCGTTATCATGTTACCGTTTGCTTCAAATCTTAATTCTTCTGTAATATATATTTAATTGAATAATTTAATAATTAATAAAAAAAAGTTAGCTCCTTTAATGGGTAAATCTGCATTTTTGCAAAACTTTGCATGGAACAATTTTTATATTTTAGTTTGCCCAAAAGAATACTAACTTTAATTTTGTAATAGTACCTCTTCAAATTTGAAATATTCTTTTGTAAACTCTTAATACATATCCGTTTTTATGAGTGTGTGTGACATACATAAATAAAACTTAGAAAAGACAATCTATTACAACGGTAAAAATATTCGAAATGGCTAAATATGCTCTTTTATAGTTGCTTTGCTGAAGCTATTACATTGCAATTCACATTTCATACAATTCAAAATTTAACAATAGGTTATAAAATGAGTGTTCAAAACCTAAATATATAAGAACCCATATCTATTTCCAAAATAATGAATAAAAAATTCTCAATGTTTTGAATATATATTGGAAATTGTTTAAAATGAAAACTGTGGTGAAATATAAAATACTTAAGCATTATATAATTTAATTCTTAAATTGCTGTGTTGTTTTAGAATAAAAAAATATTTTGTTCTATTACCATTATTCATTTGTTTTAGTAAAATATTATATATATATATATATATATATATATATATGTAAATTTTTCCAGAATTTAGAGAAACAACTTGCAATGCATACCGAACTTTTTGATGGAATAATACACTAGCAATTTATTTAAAAGTATAATCACTTTCCTAAAAAAATTGTCACTTAGCTGAGTGATAAATAGCAATAGAGTAATGTTATCAAAATTTTTAAAGATATTTTTCAATAAGTTAAGGAGAAAAGTTTTCAAAATATGCCAATCTAATATTGTTGGTATGCGGCCTTCGAAGTTTTTTTAACGACCTTATTCTTCTATAAACAGTAGCACGATCTTTAAATATTATATCTTAATTGCATCTATTGATAAGATTTTTGTAACAAATTTTCGGAAGATAAAAAAAAAGGAGATACTTCAGCATCAAATATCAACACAAACTTTTTTTTGTCTAATAAAGAGATAAGATGCTGCTTTTTAATTTATTATAATATTTTAAGCCAATTTTAGTATTTCTTAAAAATTTAACATATTTACTATTTCCAGATTCATAGAATTCAACAAAGTCAAACATTTTAAAATATTAAGGACTTTGGAGGGGTTTATGCATTTTTTTTCCTGTTTAAGTGATTAATAAAACAGATTTTTTTTAATCAATTAAATTAATAAAATAGTAATCTCTTAAAGAAAATGTATTAAAATTAACTTTAAAAAGTAGAAGATTAATAATTTTCTCCCAAAGCTATTTTACTTTATCTTATGAATTACCTCTCTACAATTAATTGTTATAAATAAATATAAATTACATAAGCTGTCCTATCTTAATGATAATTCACATGATACAAAACAAAGCCAGAAAAATATTTACTAATAAATAAATATTTTATAAAGACAAAAAATAAAATGTTCATTTAATTGTTTTCATATAAATACATTTCTGAACTAGGACTGCACAGGGTATTTTATAGAAATTTAAGCAAAAATTAAGACATTCCGCACAACATGATAACTCAAAGGAAAATAATATTGAAATTTTGTAAATTGAATAATACAGAATATAATATTATACAGAGAATATACTATTATTTTGATAATATAATTCTCTTTCGTAGGAACTAATGGTAGTATAAGTTCTGAACACTGAAGTTTTCTTTAAACGTTATAATAGTTTTCGCTTTATTACAAAATAAAAAATAAAACACTTCTACTCAATAGAAAATTTCAAGAATTGTCTATTCCATCTATAGGTATTTGAAAAACACTTATATGAAATTTCAAGTTCATTCATGCATACCATTTTGATATATTGTGTTTTGCAGAAATGAAAAATGGCGTTTTTATAGTTTTTCCTGTCAGGGAAATTCATGATCAAGTAAAATTAAAACAACTGTAACTATCTTCTGAATAAGATAGAAACAAAATTCATACTGATTTTAAAGATAATAGATTGAATTTAAATTTAAGACAAAAAAATTAAAAGTCGATATCTTGACCAAAAGTTGTGTTTTGAAGGTTTACTGCCATCTTATCAAAAATTATTTCATCAAAAAGTTCTCAATTTTTTCAAATTATATCCTTCATTAAATTTCCTAAAATAACAAATAAAAAATTTTATTTTTTAAAAAATCACAATCTCAAGTGGCACAATAAAAATTGACTAAAAATAAAATTCGGCCCCTTTTAATTCATATAAGAATAAAAAATAAAAAGTTTTAATTCCATTTTTTCACTACAGCATTATTAATAATGCATATCACAGACAACACAAGTTTCATTACACTTTTTTAAAATTTTTTAAAAAATAATGAAAAGTTCTTACCAGCTGTGTCACTGTAACTAATAACAGCGACACGCGACGCATTTGCATCCACAACGATATGAGTCAAAAAAGATTCCACAAAGCCTTTTTCTGTTTCGAAATTGGCTGCACCCACACTGCCAGATCTGTCCAACAAGAACACAATTTCAGCTTTTCCGACTAAGAAATTATTCTTCGACAAATATTCCACAATAGCATTTTCTTCTTTAACATTAGCGAAGCAGGAGTTAATTAAAACGAACACGAATATCAGAATCCTTCCATCCAATAAAATCACATTCTTCGGTTTGTTAATCATTCTGGAACTATAAGAATATTCGTTTTTGATTCGCAAAACACGCAATATTCTCGTTTGGCGAATCTCACGAACTATTCACATTCGCTTTGAAATGTGAAACTAACATCGGTAGATATATTTTAAATCCAAATATAATCACATCTAGCTTTCTGAATAGCGTCCCGTTATGTTCGTCAGTCTTGGCTATGAAAGAATTTTTATGAGCAGTTCGTCATTTCTTATCTAGTTTCCGATCAATTTGGTACTCTTCACTTTTTCGAATAAAGAATAGTCGAACCTTATCGCGTCTATGTTTATATTCATAAGAAGACACGAGATATTCTTTGACCCGGAAATTATTTCGATAGGCAAGGGTTTCTCTTGCTTTCATTTCTTGTTTAGAACTTTCAAAACAACTGCAGAAAATGCTGTTACAAATGCTTTCCCACCGGAAAGAAATAGATTCGAATCTTTGCGGAAGGGGAAGATGATAAATTCTTAGTTCCTCATTCATAAGCAGATTTAGTAGCGCCGGTGCAATGGAATATCATTTCGTGAAAAAGTATTTATTCTCGTCGAAGGATTTTAAAAGTGTTTTTAGAGCTTCTTCCAAATGCCATTATTTTGAAATTCTATGTTCAGTAGCACTTGAACAATAGTTATATTACTTCATGTCGAATTGAAGATTTGTTTTCACACTGAATATTGTTCATATTCTATTTCTTACCGTTTTTACTTGGAAACTATTATAAAAATGATTTATTTCTATTTTACTGATAGGTTATTTTATTCACGATAGAGCATTCAGTTCTACTTAGAAATTCCGTAATTTGCAACGGATTGTTTTTCAAAATTATTAGATTGATATGTTTCCTTTTTTTCAGACATGAAAATATACAGATTTTAAATGAAAATTTTCAAATCGTGGAAATGCAATGACTTTATTTCAACTTGCTTTTTGTTTTACTTCAATAAACTTGTGTAAAATTTATAGCGATATTTTATTCTTTTAAAGTTCATGCTATTTACAATGGAGAAGAAAATTAAAAGAATTGTTCTTTAAAAAGAGAATTTCAGAATTAAGAACATTACTTTCATTAAGAAATTTGATAAGCAAAGACTTTACTTTTCTTAAAATCTTACTTGGATGCGGTAGCCGAGTGGTCATGATCGTGATGTTGGTTTCATCTAAATCGTAAGTTTAAATGCCGCTGCCACTAAATGCTCGCCGTGTAGATGGGCTGATGCATATTAAATAATTCGAATCTCAATGACTTCACGTGGCGTGATGTGGAAATTCGGAGAGTGAGATACCAGATGAAGTTTCTTCCTTGTTACTGGATTCAGGTTGAAAATTAGAAGATGCTACGACAGAAGCCCTCGTGATTTTTCTTAGTACAATGAAAATAAACTAATCAACCAAAGTACAAAAGAAAATCAGATTTTCGAATCATTTTTGCAGTCTTTTGAAAATTTTATTTTGTTTTCTCATTATATGTTTGGAAAACAATTATCTAATACAAGTAATTCATAAATGCAAAGGTAAAATATAAAAGGTCTTTTACAAGGGCTCGATATAATTTCTTTTAATTATATGTATAATGTCAATTCGATATGTAAATTCCTGCCAAACACGTTGCAAAGTGTCAGTGGTAATTGATTGTACAGCAGCAGGAGTCCGTTGCTAAAGTTCACATAAATTTGTGGCTTATGGTAGCGCATACACTTTAACCTTTAAAAACACCTTAAAAAGAAATCGCATGGGGCCATATCATGTGACTTAAGTTGCCAGAGTCAACCGGTCCATTGCGACCGATTCAACTGAGAAGTAACTCCGTGAAAGCTTCTAAAACAATTTTCGTGAAATATCTTCGCGAAATACAAACGAGGGACATCTATTTTGTTCACAATATAAAATATTACCTTTGTATTAATGTATTATTTTTCATTTTGTGTCGTGTAGTTTTGAAATCAGATAATTCATTTTGAATAACATTGTATATTGTATTGCCATCGGAACTGAGCTTGAGTACAAAATTTTAAGGTTCTAGTTCATAGGAAACTGGATGAAAATTTGATGGAAAGAATTGTGTCAAAATGATACGCCATTACAAGGGGTAATAAACTTTATTGGGAAAAAAAATGAGCTTATTTTATACCAAGTTTAAAAATCTTCACCATTTTAAATTAAAAGCGATAGAAATCATATTTTATCATTAAGCTGTCGATATACTTAATTTTTATTTTTGTATGTAAAGAATATTACATTCATACACATCAATAATTATATAATCATGGACAAAAAAATTAGAGGACCAAGAAGGAGTCATCAAAATGAAACGAAATTTTACATAAGTAATGATTACTTTGATATAAGTAAATTATTTGAAAATCAAAGAAAAAGGATCATTTATTTCAGAGAAAAAGGCAAAAGAATGGAGGATTTAATATCCTGTTGAACCCCCTGTAGCGCGAATGCACGATGTGATTCGATTGGGCATTGGGGCATACAAGTTCTGTATGATGTCTTGAGACATTTCGTTCCATATTTGCTGTAACCTTGCCTCTAGTTCGATCAAACTCGTGGGATGACCAGTTCGCCATCCCAAATGATCCCAGATATGCTGGATTGGAGACAAGTCTGGGGATCGGGCAGGCCAAGGAAGGGTAGTAACAGTGCGGAGACAGTCTTGTGATACCCTTGCCGTGTGAAGCCGAGCATTGTCTTGTTGAAAAATGGCTCCTGGGAGCCGTTGAATGAGTGGCAACACATGTGGTTACAGAATGTCATGGACATACCGCTGGGCTGTTATGGTGCCTCGGATCAATACTAGGGGTGACCGTGCATTGTAGGCAATGGCACCCATTCCATCACACCAGCTGTTTGAGCGGTGTGTCGCTGTAAAGCAAAGGCAGGATTGAGGCGTTCATTACGGGGTCTCCACGATTGAGGTGTTCACACGAACCCGATTGTCATCACTGCTGAGATTGAATCTGGATTCGTCGCTCAAGATGACATGGTTCCATTCCGCTGCAGTCCAGTTTCCCCGTGCGCACCACTCCAAACGGAGGCGTCGATGGGTGGGCGTCAAGGGCAGCACACTTAATGGGCGCCGCGATCCCAAATGTCCTTCAGCCAGGTGCCTTCGTATGGTTCGAGAAGACACAGGGGCCCCTAGTGAAGGTGCTACATGTCCTGGATGGGGGCCGATGAAGCAGTTGGCTGTACACGTGCATTTCTTACGATGTGGCGGTCTTCTCGACAACTGGTCTGTCGAGGGCGTCCTGAGCCTGGTCTTCGTGTAAATGATATCTCTTTTGGATCCACTGGTCCCAACACCTCCTCACAACACAATCAGAGCGGCCTAATTGACGAGCTACTCGCCTAGCGGACCACACAGCTTCCATTATGCCAAATGATTCTCCCCCTCTCAAACTGCGACAGCTGCTCATATTGTCTTCAAAAACGGCGTAATGGCATGTCTACCCCAGCTCTTCCTTTGTAAACGATTCAGCAAACTCAAACAAACTTTGGTTACCTGTTTTATATTCCATGGAGAACGACGTTAAACACCCTCCATCGGCTATACGTACTGAATTTCTAATCATTTGCATATCTCTCCAACATGTACCTTCATGCCAAGTTTCGTTACGATCCCGCAATTATTTCTTGGTGCGCTAATTTTTTTGTCCATGAGTGTATATGATCAATTAATACATAATATCTCTATGTATTTACATTTCTAGATCGTACACTTACCTTTAAGTACACTTTGCATAAAGTACACTGCCTTTATTCTTTTAAAAATTGTAGAACATTTATAAACATAACATTCCATACGAAACATAATTACAATTTCAAAATTTAAATATAAGGAAAACTTAAAAACGTTAAATTTTAGAATTCAACTTTCCCTTTATTTTAAGACAAATATTGCGTATTACCTAAAATTTGAGAGTGTTTATTAGAAAAAATTACTTTCATGTCTTAGTAAAAAAATTAATTTAAATGTGGAAAATGTCAACTCTGTAAATGAATTGATTCAATTCTTTATTAATGTGGCGCTGATTATTATTGGCGACTGAACTTGTAATGGTGAACCTCGGTCGAGTTACGAGGACGACATCAGAGTTGGCACCTCCTTCTTCAAACATCCACACCATGTCTTCAGGAAGACTTCGGACTTCAAATACTTGTAACATGTATTAGCTCCGCTACGCTGCAGGTCTCAAGTAGCATCAGGGCTCGAACTCATGACTCGATGCATTGTGGATGAAGTAGAGATAGAGGAAATTTGTGCTAGATTCATAAGAAAAATACATTTGGAAATAAAACATAAATATAGATATTTTTCACTAGGGCATGGCATGTTTGAATATAATTTTGAATTTAATTTTTTGCTACTTTTTTTATCAAATCCTAATAATTAAAATATCTATAGAGTCCACAAAGTTTTAAATAGCTTTTATATTCTGATTACAATTTAGAATTCGAAAATTCTTAACTCGCTACTTAATTATTTTCTGAATTGAAACTGATATTTTAAGCCTTTTTTCGAGCTTTTTTTACTTTAGTAAACGCTCTTTAATGTGCTATTCGGATAACGGTACCGACGTCGTTCGTTTTCGGATGTTTTCCTGTGGATTCAGGTGTAGTCCACAAAGGTTCACAAGCCTTTTTTAACCAATATTACCACTAAATAGTTCGCTAAAGCTTACTTTAACCATTAATGTGTTGTATTAATTTTTTGTGTTCTTGTTTTTCTTTTAACAGCACTAGAATATTTGATTACATTATGTTCAATGTTTCAATTTAATTTTGTAATTGCTAGTACGATGAAAGGCTCTGTTCAGGTATTCATATCGTCTACACAGGTTCAGTATGTGCGTAAACATATACACACGCATACGTTAAATACATGTTTTAATCGTTTACACTTTTATCTAGAGTGGTCCACTCTGCATCCCGTTAAAATTATTGCAATGGCCAAATTTTGGTGAAGAAAATGATAAAGCAAAAAATTATCAAATTTTCGTAATATTAAAACTAATATAAAATCAGACATAATGAATCCAAATTTATTCAACCGGAATGAATAAAATAAAGAGAAGGATTATTGCTCGTTGATATCTGAATAATTAAAGATCGATATTCTTCATTTAAGTTTCAGAAAAAATGTTTTCTTTTTTTTCATTTTTATTCAGAAACACAGATAATAAAAATGTGTTTAGAATTTATATCGATTATATTAAAGAAATTTAAATTCAAGTTTCTTATTTTTATTAAAGCTATCGTGTACATTTTGAGGATAACCTATCAAATTTTCCAAATAAGCTCGTGTTTTACTTTCATAGCTCTTTCTTAGCACGATAAAAAAAATCACGTACCATCTGCTGACTGACAGATATATTACTGCTACAGAAAAATTGTAGATCGCAGTTTTCGATGACAAAATATGTCATTATTAACCTGTTGAAATATTATTATCCAACAACTTTAACATAATCTCTGATACTGAAAACAGAAACATATATTAAAAAAAAGAATTTTTTTTAGTCCTGTCACAATTCATGACGAAAAAAAAATTTGTTTCTTCGTAAGTGTTGAATGAAACGTCTGGGAAAAATCAGCCATTGCGTCTTTCGCAGTCACAGTGCTTATTACTGTAAGACAACAAACAGAAATTACGTAAATCATTAGACAATTAAGAATATTTTTTAGAATAAGATTCCAGAACTTTAGTGTAGAATGATGGAAGAATGTCAAAGATGAAGGTCGGTGCAGGAATTGCTATTTTTGTTGCGCAACATACCTTGTTTTCTATAAACAATGCAAAAAATTATGTGGGCAGACGGTTAATATAAATAACGGTTGTTCTAAAGCTTTGGATCATATTCTTCTCGGAGCTATTAGAAAAAGTTATTGGCGTAGTTATGGCGATTGCTTCATGTATTTTGTTCCTGGTTACGGCAGCGGTTGGTAAGTGGCTCAGTTTCTCTTTTAAAGTAAACTAATTCTTAAATATTTGTTTTCGGTTACTACATTTCAATGTGTTTATTGAAGGAAATAAAAATTGCTTGCATATTTCATATAAGTAATTAGAATCATAATTCATTATACATTAAATACTTAAAATAATAGTTTGCAAGGCTTTCAAGAAAGTCTTAGTTAAGATGCGCTTTTACAGTGTTTCGGAATTTTTCTACTGAAATGACAAAGATAAATCGTTTAAGGACGCTGAATACCTTATATTGTAAAAGCATTGCAACAAAAATATTAAAGACTTATTTTAGAGTTAAAATTTAATGAATACGTATTTTTGGTTTGGACTTATGGAATATTAAAAACATAAAAAGACGATCATGTCTTAATAATATAAAGCTCATAAGAGCGTTTCTGATCTATCTCATAATTTATACAACATCATCAATTATGACATTCCTTTGTTAGTCTTCATTCTGCTACGATTTAATTTGCGATTTTCTCTTGATTCTTAGACTTCTATTCTAATTCATAGAGTTTTACGTTTCTAATGTTTTTAACACTTTTAATTCCTCTATTAATTATTATTGCTATTTCTCATTATTTTTATTCCTCTATTGAAAAGTCTGAGATCTATAAAAATTATAATTAATTGATTTTGAGAAGATAAATCATCTGAAAATAAAGTCACAGAATAAAAAGCGGAGCAAATATATATTGTGAAGTTCAGAAAGTAACATATAAGAGTATTTTAATATCTATTATATGAATTTAAATGCCAAAACAAGAGAAATATACATTGAGTTTCTCTTGAAACTCTATTGTCAATAACAAAAAGAAAACTTCTGTGTTCGAACACAAAATAAGATTATTAATTATGAATTCTTTTTATGAATAAAAATAGCTGGGAAAATATTTTGTCTAAGATCAAAAAGGGAAAAATTTAAAGAAACGCGTTATTTAGATATTTTAATACGATGAAAAAGCTATGACGATTTTCAAATTAAATATGAAATGTCTTCCTTTTGTGCGTTTCAACAGTTATTGTTACTAAGTCTACTCATACAATGATCAGACAATAAGTTCACAATTTAACGCAGAGATATTGGATAAGAATTAACTAAGTTTATTAATTGTTAAATTATGACTTAAACAATCTCTCTCTCATTCTATTCTACCTCAATTCGTTTTCAATCTAGTCTAACGTTTCTAATCTAATTTAACGTCTTTTAGCACATACTATAAAAAGATGCGTTGAAATTTAACGGTCATCTTTATCAACTGGTTCTAAGCGGAAATTGTTCGGTTTAAAATTTGACCAACCATTGCATCTTTCAATAATTAAAATGTGATTTTCATTTACCATTAATTTGCAGATAGTTATTTATTGTGGAGAACATAATATATTGTTCCTAAGAGCTAATTAACCTCGATGATGACAAATTCAAAAAAAAAAAAAAAAAAAAGTCACAATTGTGAATGGAAAACCTTTTTGATTTTCCCTTTTAATATTATTTCAGTGCATATTGCTAGTCCAATTTTACTAAAACCGGGATATAAACTTTATGTAATGCTTCTAATTCTCTTAAGAGAGCGACTTTCATATACTAAGATACGAGTGTGATAAATTGGCATAATGATTTGACTCGTAAGGCCGACTGATTATCATTTAATTTACCTTCCATTATCTCTAATAATATCGTCACAAATTAGCCAATCACACTAAATTACCCGATGGAATGAAGAGGAAGGCAGATGACAACAAAGTTCAGTTTATTAATAATCGTTAGGTTATGAATATGCAGAATTACTTTCTCTCTCTGACTATTCTACTTCAATGCGTTTGTATCCAGTCCAAATTCAAAATTAAAGATCAATCTTACCAACGGGTCTGGGCTCATTAATTTGCAATGACTAAGGATTGGAATGTTTTTTAGATCTTGCTCATTCTGGGGGATCCATGATCCTCGATCATAAGCAGCCAATGTAGGTTCACACGTCAACTACGTGTATGCGCAATTTTTCACTACTAACTTCATTACCTAATCATTACGAACTGTGATGTTCAATTTTCCGTCGCTTTTTCATATGTATTTTTCTAAATTTGTGCAATACATTTCTAATATTAATATAATTTGCGTGATCACGTTTCATTCGGTTGTAAATGAGTTTGAAACTTAAAAGTTAGTCGAAAGAAAGTTAGCAATCAGCTCACGTTACAAACATGTCTCATGTTTCAAAGAAAAGGCATGTGTGTGTGCCTTTCTAATTCTTAAAATTCGTTTTCTATATAGTTTCTTTCGCATTTTTTTCTACGATCATTAAACAGCAATAAATTCTTGAAGACGAAAACATAAGAACATAACACCGTGAAACTGCTTGATCTTGCACAGAGGTAAGAAATAGTAGATATTTTTCTACAGTTGCGTAGGACGACACGCATTTTCCTACTAGAGGGTATCATATATTTTGAAAGATGACGTACCGATTAAAAAAAGTACGTTCATTCGATAAATTTAATTTTAATTTTAAATGGACAACAATAAAGAAGCTTAGCTAGTACGAAGGAAAACGCAAACATTTTGAATGGTACGTTAATAGTTCTATACGGACATGTAAATTAGTTCTTTTATATCAGAGCTTTTCTAAGTGGGAATCTCTGACCGAATTTAAGGTCATAGAAATTTTAACTAGACTGAAAAACTTTTTGACATCCAACTGTGATAACATTTTATTTCCAGTCTCGAATGTCAGCTTAAAGTTAATCACGGGATCAAAATTTCAATTTAAATTCAAGTACAGACTAATTAATTAAAATAGTTATATCCAAAATATCTTTATTTATACTTCTAATAAAGGGGATGATCTCCACAGCTAACACAATTTCCGGGATTACTAACAACTTCAATAATCTATCAAAGGATGCTCACACACCTGAATACCTCCTGCAGTTGCTCCGATAGTATTCAGTCCTAATCCCACCAAATTCAAGATACACGTCAGAATACTCCTACGCTCATCACATTAACATTCTTCTAATAACCATAACTTTAATTATTATTCTCATCATCTACCTTTTTCTGTCTCCTCTCTTTCTCATTCTATCTATACTAAAATTTATAAGTGAACTTTGTCTTACATAATTAAAAAATAAGTTGTTTGAATCAGGCAAGTACATATGGACAGTTTAAGCGAAGTAAGCCTCATCGCTACACAAAGAGCTAAAATTATTTGAGAAACAGCTTTGAAACATAGTATGTATAACGAGCTTGAATTTATAATAGATGAAAAAGAGAAATACGCAATAAGATGAAAATAACACAGTATTTAAAGAAAATTTCAATGGATGAGGGAATTCTTAAGTATTTATTAAACTAAAAGAAACATGTAGAGAGAGGAATAACAGACTTTTTGGTTTCACATCCCTCATTACTCAATCAATCAAGAGAAAAAACGTATTTACGCTGTAATATAAAATATATTTATCTTAAGATATAAAATTGAAAGTTTTGCATAAAAAGTGATCATAGAGAAAATAGAGAAGAAAATTAATATATAGGAAGGCTTACATTCTTATAAAAACTATTTTTGTAGTTGAGAATGCAATTTAGAATTATTTTATTAAAACAATATTTGATCCATTTAAAGTACTTGAGGAAAAATACTTCCCTCTTAATTGTGATGTTGTAACAGAATATTAAGTTCACAAATAAATTTTAATTGAAATGATTAATTCCGGTCATTTACCATAACAGATATTAAGAATTTGACACAGGCTTAAAATTCCAGTTTTCCAGATAAGCATTAATTTCATTTAAACTCGAGATCATGACAGAATTTTCAACGCACTCTGAAATGGCTTAAAACATATTTACACGATTTTACACTACGTATTTATGTTAAGTATCATTTTCAGCATTAATGGTCAATGCATAGAAATAATTAATCAACTCTTTGAAATGGCGAGAAAGCTTTAGTGGTACAGAAACGACAAAGTATCAAATATTCATTCACGATTTAATTCCTTTCGTAAAAATAAATCGATACTACGTTCAGCTGATTGGTATATACGAAAATGAACTTTATCTTTAATGACTGGTTAGATTATAATTATACAAAACCCAAAGAACTGCTTTTTTTAAATATATTTTCTTTGTTTGTTAATTATCAAAAAATATCTTAGCGTTTCTTTTTGTGTGTAATTATATACACACGGTCATTATACATTTGAAAGTGCATAAAAATTCACAAATAGAGAAAGTTCGAGAATGTGTACTCTTATTTATTCACGAAGGAGGCTAAAAAGTATCTGTTTTTGACGACAATTGACGTTGTTCGGGCAGATCGGCATTACCGTTACTTACTGCCGTCTGTTAAAAGGTGCCAAAACAAATTTGGCATTGATACGTTGGTTAGGTTTGACTATTTAGCTATTTAATCTCAAATCAATATTTGATGGCGCCTTGCCGAGTTATCACTATCGATCAGACTCAACCAAACCAACCAAGAAACAATCATAGAATCAAAGCAATGCTTCAGGTAAATATGCTTCTGAGAAGGAGCAGATGCTATAGTAGTGACTTTTTGAGATACAAAGGGCGTCTCATTAATGGACTTGTTAGAAAAAGATGACTGGACAACTCTATAGTGATTTACCCCATTCCCATTCTTTTAAACCATTTTCCATTCCTAACATGGGTACTTTTGGACCCACCCTTGTATAGCAATACGCAAATTTTATTTCACTATCGATTATCTTTAAAAATGATTAAAGTCAAGAAGTAATTCAGACAATTCCTGTGTGTTAATTTCCTCTCGATTTATTTTCAGCAATGGCCGGAGAGCCTGTAGTAAACTGTCCGGCACCTCGGTCACCGGATCATGGTCAAGCATTCCTCTACCAAGATGGAAAAGTGGTGAAGTTTGTTTGTGAACCCGGCTACAGCCTGGTAGGCAGAGAGATAGTTCGATGTGTGGACGGTGTTTGGGAAGATGGAATTCCTACTTGCATAGAAATATCTGGTACGTAATTTCTTTAATTTGAACGGTTTTTTTAAATATTCGAAATACTTTTTTAAATGATTCATTCAATTTCAAGTCTCTATTTATTTAAATATTTATAAGCATATATTTGTAAACAACAAATGCAAATAAGACTTCAGCAAAATAAATTTTATTTTTAAGTGTACAAGCATATTTACAATGATGTTTTTTCTCTATATAGAATTTTTTAGGGGAAAATTTTAAAGCAAAATGATTGAAACATTTTATAAGGACTGAATCATTAAATGGTTTTGAAAACCTTGATTATGTTACTGAACCAAATGGAAGAACCATCGTCTCCCAACTACCGTTATCATTATTAATTCCATACAAAAATGTAGTATATTTAAACATAGTTTGTTCTAGAACAGGGGACGCCAAACCTTTTTGATCATCGACCTCCAAAAGCTTTAAAATTCTCTCATCGACCCCCTCTATAAAAATGGTAAAAAAAGAAGAAAATGTACCTGTTTCTTAAATAAATTAAATCATTTAAGAAACAGTTATTTATTTATTTATTTTGATTTCGACAAAATCAAATTTTCATATAAATCAATGAGAAGGACGTGCTTGATAACTCTTGTCTAGATTAACAATATTTGGTTCAAAATTTGTTATTTTCTGTCTTACTTCACCTTGGAGCTCCATATTCCATCTATTCCTCTTCATTGTTAAAATAGAATTAACATGACTGAAATCAAATGCAACTATACATATGCTTGGGAACGCAATTAAAAAGAAAATGCCGTATTACAAGTTTTGGATATATTTTTTGCATAATATTTATATTCGTAAAAAATTTACTCACAGTTAAATTATTAAAAAGCATCTTTGCTTCATAGTCAACTAATGATTCAATGACTTCATCTTGAAAATGATTGTCGTAATTTTCAACTTGAGCAGAAAGTGGAGCGATAGTCCATTCTGGTACATCTATATTTTTGATTTCTCCAAAGTGTAATATAAAACCATCACTTAATTTTTGGTGATGAATTGTATATATTTCCAATTCTACGTCAGTTATATCCAGTTTTCGTAAATTTGAAAAGTATTGAAAATTCTTAAGTACCAATGAAGACAAACTAGTTTAATTTAACTTGAAAACTTAAGATAATTGTCCTTGCTTGAATTAATGTAATATCTTTTCCTTGGTGACGTGTTTGAATGTCATTGAACTTTGCAAATATAACTGCGAAATAAAAAATATTGTTTTTATTATTATTTTTTTCAATTTGTCACTTACGGTGTGGCCGCGGTAGCCTAGAGTTAAACTAGTGATATTCTAATATTAATAATATATATTCAGCATATTTTTCAAAATTAATTTCATATTTTCCAAAAAGCTATTGCACTGTAATTTTATTTTATTATCTTAATATCTAAATCTTAACTTCTGGGCAAGTGTAAAACCAAAATTCAGTCTCACCTCAAATAATAGCCAATTCACAGGGGATTAAAGCCCGAGAGGGTTATGTTCCCCGACAAAAATAGTCGGTTTGGTTTTGGGTAGCTTAGTGGTCATGGTTTCGGATTCGTGGCAGGAGGTTTTCGTTCAGTCGCGAGATCAATCCTTGGCCGCTAAAGACCGCCTTGTAGCCGGGGTTGATGCACGTTGAATATGTCGGAGCCCCAAGTCCTCTCGTTGGCACGGTGTGGAAGTTAGGAGAGGGGTGCCAGCTCAAGTGTCGTCCTCGTCACTTGACCGAGGTTCAAAATTACGAGGTCCGTTACCAATAGCCCTTGTGTTGCTTCTAGGGTGACGTTTTTAAGAACTAAACTAAAACTTGTCACTTAGGTTAGATTAATTTCAGGAAGAAATTCTATAACTATTTAAGCAATTCTACAAGTATTTGCAAACATAGACCTCTTAACAACTATTGTATTTCCATGTGTAATAATAATTGGTTTGATAATTTATCATTTTCCTCGCAAAGCTTATCAAACAGTCATGATTTAAGAGGCTGGGCTCTAATTTGGGCTATCTTTTAACAAAACGAAGCAAAAATCATTTCTCATAAGTCTGAAAATGAGAGAACCCATCACAAAACACGCATACTTTAAACGAAAAAAAAAAGATAAATAGTTATTTTAAAACATATGCAGGAATGAGAAATTAAATAAGCTATTAATTGGTGTGACGTTTTTACGTATCATTAATTCTTTACTTACTATATTGTAATTACAAATGGCATTTCAAACGAAAATTGTACCTACTGCGTTGCTGTCCATTAATTTTCGATTGAATAGCATTGGTATTCATTCATCGACCCTTAATAGACCCCCTAGATTGGATTGACCGCTAATTATGTTATATAGACCCCTGGGGGTCGAACTAGACCACTTTGCCGACCCCTGGTCTAGAATGTATTTTATGTAAAAAAAATAATAATAAGTTTCTGAGGCTTTTAGATACGGCAAGAAAATTCAAAACATTTATTTGTTTTAAAACGTTTAGTTTCTCCCATCGAATTTTATTTCCTAGCACAAATAATCTTATCCGGTATATATATTTTATACGAATTTACTGCCTACATTTTACGCGTCATATATTTGTGCAAAGAATAAACTAGAGAAACAATTGCTTTTTCAAATGCATTTTTCAGTCTGAATTAAAGTAGAATTCCAAATCGAAATTGAAATAATAAATTTTTACTCGCTCGTTGCTTGGCAACGGAGTTAGAAAGAGGAATGAAATAAATAAGATTACTAGTAAGTTTATTATTGTAGAGTAAAACTATCATTTTAAAGGAACAAAAAAACATAAAGAGTTTATATTTTTCATCTTTTTTGGAAATTAGGGAATCGTCGAGTAAAAAAACAGCATTGGTGATATTTTCGATTTCCAGAATTTAAATTTGTAACATGTTAGCTCGTGTATTTCCTTTCAATTAGCCTTAAGGAATTCAGTATGACGTTATTTGATTTTAGAATTTCGACTTTTGATTTAACCACGATTTAAGTTAATCAAGTTGCTATATTAAGAAGTGTAGGGAATAGATATGGGAAGAAAAAAATAGTGAACAGGAAGGATGTATTAATCTAAGGGGAGAATGAGAGGAACCATCATTAATGTAGTGGTACTAGAGAGAGTCATCTGAAGGTTTGAATTTCGAAATTAGACATTAGTTTTGGCTGAAAAGAATTAGTAATTTGATATTGATTAGGTCCTGATTCATACCCACAGTACTATTTCCATTTCAACATTCTCTCTTTTTAAGCGGTTTCTTTATGTCTAGTTTCGATATGCCGAAAGTGACCCTAGTACCATTTTCAAGTGAACGTTGCCATATAATCATCCATTTTTAACATTACAGAATCGAAAAATAGTTATGCGCTGTCTTCATCAGACACTATTTCCCTGTTTAGTCAGTGCTACCAGATGGAAAATATAAAATTTCCCCAGATTACACTTCATTTCAACCAAAATGACGCAAATTTTTGAATTCACTTCCCCCCAAAATTGGTATTGTCATATTTTTAACTTTTCCATAAAAGGAGCTTATTTGATTACGTGATTACGGATACGATTTGTGAGGGACCCATAAAAATAAACTACAGCAGGAAACGCTTTGAGGTTTTCTCCCCAAAATTTCCCCATATTTATTTTTTGTTCCTCCACTGAAATTCAAATAAAAAAAATAAGCATCTGTCTGTTTTAACTGATCTGCGTTAACTAAGCTTGCGTAAAGGGCACTTATTGATGAAACTTTCGGCAGATATAATTGTTACGACGGACAACATTAATAAAACATCCACAAGCAAATCTAACTTTTAAAGATTTTCTTTACAAAAGGGTTTAATAGAAACAGTATATTATTTATATTTTTGGTGCATTATTATTACATTTCTTAACTAACAAGAAATGAAATAAAATAATTACTTTTGGACATTGATCACTTTAAGTTTTTTAATAACTTAGAGAACAAATAAAGAAAGGAATTAGTTATTTTTGTACATTGAGTAGTTTTAACTTACCATATTTTATACATATATTTTATTTCCATAACATACAAACTACAAGCCTGCAAAAGCCACATGTGGCTCGCTAGCCATATATATATATATAAATGCAAAATTACTCAGATTCCCACTTTTCTTGGAAATATTTTTATTTATCTGTAATGTTTCGTTCCGTTTTACTTGGACCTGGCTTAGATAAAGGCATACTGAATGTATAAGCTTAAAATAGACGATAATAGTTAACGCAAAGATATTGAAAATTTATATTAAAAGTCAATATTTTTTCTAAAACATTAACCTATCGGAAACAGATTAACTGCCGAAATTAATAGGCTCATTTTTCTTGTTTTCTGTGAAAGCGGAGTATTTAATGTTAGGCCCACCAAGTGAGACAGTAAAAGACTAATAGCGTAGTGAATATTATTTTACGATCGGCTGCTAAAATAATCCTTTCTATAGATGAGGAATATGGTGCGTTTATTCAACACAATTATTAATAGTTCATTGGCAAATTTTGTAGTTCATTACCAGCAATATTACATAATAATAAATTTCAAATATTAAATTACAATATGTTTGGTAAATTTTTGTTACATGCAGTTTAGTTGGGTGGCCCCTAAAAATATTCGTTATAGATCACTTGTGACCCGAGGGCCGCGAACTTGTCAGGCTTGCTTTACGATGTTGCTTTTCATTTCACTGTTCCGGTTTACCCCCTCGAATCTCCGGGTACAAAAAGTTATGACAAATTGATTTCAAATATTTCTGAAAAAATAGTTCAATATTCGACCTATAGTTAGCCCTGAAATGCTATAGTGGCGATAGAAGTGAGGAGGGGGGTGGCAAAAGATTTACAGAAAAAAAAATTACGGGTTCTGTGGAGAATAAAGGGGTAGACAAAATTTAGTTACAAATGACTTTTGACGCTTTCTGAGCGAATTTGATCAGAGAAGTAGAAGTTGACAGATTTGCCATCTTTGTGGTTTAATTCTAATAATAGCGTGTAATTGTTTTTTTTTTTTTTAAATTTTAATTGATGCTGTACAATATAATGTTTATTAAAGGAACAATATTACTAATGTATTATAATTATATATAATTAAAAAATGATCCGTGATAATTTCGCTAAAATGTATAGCTAGTTGAGAATATACACCAAAAAATATAACTTGCCAAAGTCCAACCATTTAGTTTACTCAAGACCTTATTTTGTATTCTTATTACTTATTATATTAGAAAATATTCAAGAAGAAATTTAAAAAAAAAACCTCTTATAAATTGCTTATGCTTTTAAGGTAATTAATTAGGTGTTCAAAGAAGTACAATGAATTATATGATACAAAGCAAGATATTCAACACAAAATAAATTTCTCAGAATTCCAACAACCGTGCCACAGTGCACGGCATTGTATTTTGTGCATACTTCCGCTAATTATGTTAAGGATTAAAGAACTGAAAAAAAAGATAATTAGATGAGATACAAACTAATAAGGGTTATACAAACGTTTTGATTATAATTACTGGTTTTAAATGCTTAAAATATAACAAAAATCTAGTTTCCTTCCAAAAAGAACATTGGGATCCAATGTTCTTTATGCCTGTTTCTTAACCTTTAGCAATTTCGAAGATTTAAGAGAGATTTGATTTACACGATTTTTTTTAAATTCGTTTTCTTATTTTTTATAATAGTTAACTTCATATTGCTTTAGTTTAGTATTTTATTTAGCAATACATGCAATATGATGTTGCATGTATTACTAAAAAAATGATAAAATATTTTAACCAATTGTTTATTTTTTTTCATTAATAATCGTTGAGTTACTTAGAATTGAGGAAAAAATAATGAACGTGACAATACGATTCTTACATTTGTTATTCGAAATTAAATACGTCCATCAAGTTTAAATATCACAGTCTGAGGAATTATGATCTTGAAATAGCAATATAAAACCCTACACTCGCGCAAAAAGTGAAATGAAATATCATCTGAACCAGTTTATTGAAATAGAGGATTAGGCTCTTTTTGCTCTGATGGAACAAAACAGTAATCGATATCGTAGACACAACAACGAAAGTTCAAACAGCATCTCTGTGTCTGATTTGGCACATGGCGCTGCTTTTGTTTTCTCACAGAAAGCCATCTTTGTTTTTACTTTCAATAAGGCGCGGTGCAACTTTTATAAAAACAGACCCCACTTGTCTTCTTTTCAAAATCGAGTCAACGTCCGTTTTCAATTAAGAATTAACATGTGTGTAATTATGCAAAAAGAATTCTGTGTCGATAGGCGCGGCGTTATATCTTGAATCGAGATAATTTGTAAAAATCATCTGCCTTTCGAAAATTTAATTAAGTCGCCAATGTATCAATAAACATATCTTGTGCATATCAAATAATTTTCACATATATTAATATTTGGAAATATGTATCTGGCAGCAAAATGTTATTTTAATTTCAATTTTAGAATTAATTAGTTCATTTGTAAGCTCGGAATGGAAGATTGAGATTTATTTTTTGTCCCGTGACCGCATTTGAATAATATTATTAGGATTATATTTCAGCTAATATGAATTTTTGTAATTAAAAAAAAAAAACAGTCGAAAATAAGGCAAAGAAAGATAAGTAAAATGCACTTAAACAACAATGTTCGTTTTTGTATATAATTTAGAAGTGATTTATTTAATGAAAATATTTGTTCATAAATAGCTGACAGCCAATAAAAAGTAATTCGTACCCAAATTATTTTAATGAAATGTTTACCATGACAGTAACTAAAGTTTTCATGATAAAGATAATTCTCGCAGAAACTAATCTAAAACAATCAATGCATTTAAATTATATGCATGAAATTTTTGTCGTCGACAATTAAAAGTTTTCAGGATTAAAATTACTCTCGTAGAAAATTTAACTAAAGATATCAGTGCATGCAAACTGTTGGATGTTTCTCAAATAGAACGATATTCTTCAAGTCTTATATTTTCCTTATAACATTTTATACGATTTTTTAATTATTTTTTTACCAAAATTAGCATGTATCACTTACCACCATTATTTTTTAAATTCGAAGTTATTATTCAAGTTTATAAGGATTTGAATTTAAGTTTTACACACACATTTGAATTGAAGCAATTAAAAAACGTTTCACATGGAAAAAGTTTTACACGAGTAAATCTCGAATATTTAAGACCTTTATTACATAGATTTTTTTAGAACGTAATTGAAAACGAGCTCTTGCGTGTTCACTTTAAATCGAAAAATATATTTTTAGGCTTAAAATATTCCCTGCGTCACGTTCTCTATTCTTGCAGCCATATCGCATCCTCAAATATTTCGTTCCATATAAAATATCTAAGATGGAAAACGTGACGAAAAATAGCCCTTTTAAGTCCTGAACAATCTTTTAGAATTTTTTTTTTATTTATATTCATTCAGGCTTTATAACATTGAATAAAAATACCTGTGACTTAACGTATATTTACCAAATTCTTTTCGTTTTTTAATGAATTAGTTGAATAAAAATTTGCGCGACACAAATACCTTATTATACAAGATTTTAGATATACGTAACCAAATGGAAATTTATAAATCAGTCTCGAAATGCCACTATCAAATAAAAAATATATTACGGTTTATCAAATCTATAAATCTAGACAACATTACATGTTAACCATACAATCTATAGTGTGTTTTGAAATGTATATGATGTATGATTTCTATTTACCCACAAAAATTGAAAATGTAGAAATGGAAATTCTCTATCTTTAACGGTAATAACATTTCTTCAAAGTTTTGATGTTCTAGGAGTGGATATTTTCTTTCAAAATACCAGTATTGTTACCTGATTATATATAATACGTATAAAATATACCACTGATTCAGTATGAAGATTCATTGCCACATTAATCTAACAAAATGAAATCTTATTTGAACTTTTGCTTTTGGCTATAGCGTTTTCTTTTTAATTCCAAAGCAGTAGTAATCTTGAAAAAGCATTTTCTTACCCCGAAGTACCTGTTTTAAACTCGAATACTTTTGAGATACTTCGCCAAATGTTAGGAAGCTATAATAGGCCAGTTCATGCGCATACAGTAAGCCTACCTTAATGGTAAATGTCACTTTGTGTATAGAACTAATTTGGACTTACCCGGATAAATGTCTTGAGAATGTTTTCGTGAAATGTTAAGGAATAGGATCTGAAATTGGAACATGATTTCTTATAAAAATGTACTGAGGCATTAAGTTTATATTCTGACTTCGTTATCTTCTTAAGAACACTATATTTTATAAAACTACTAAATTCTTTCGGAATCAATGCCTTTTTTTTGGTGTAAAATGTGTTCTATGTTTTGTCTCCTACAAGTATACAGTAATTCTAATGACTTTAAACTCTACTTATTCCTGTGGAAAATTGCATATTTTTGGAATATTTCTTAATTTTTAGAATTCTGAAAAAAATAGATGTATGTGTTACAAAATTACAAATTTATATGAAAATTGGAACAATTTTCTGCTTGGAAATGTGTTCAAAATTTTGATCAGGTTCATTGACATTAGAGAAAGACAGTCTTAAAGACAAAGCAAAATTGTTTGCGCTCATAACGGTACAAATGGTTACCGAACTCATGTATAACCACTACTTCAGATGTACTATAGTCAACAACAGATCAAAGTTGTTTTTATAAGCTTCTTAGTACGGTTTGGAAAGGATCCTATGGTCTTCCAGTGATTGATTTTTAATATCAAGATTTGCTTCCACGCAGTCGATCCCTCTTTTACGAGGTCTTCCTCTTTTTCTGATGCCTCTATTTTTACAAAGGTCACCATTTCAGCAGGGTCTCAGTTCTCACATCTAAAAATTTGTCGAATCCATCTGATTCGATTAGATCAAATGACTCAAGAAATATTAGATAGTAGATATTTTCTGTGCATTTCATTATTAGACATATTTCTCCATTTATCATTTTCTCTGATTGAATCTCTGTGAAACTTTTTCTTTCAGGTTTTTGATAAACATATCAAAAACCTATCCTCATCTGTCTTTGTTAATGGTCAACACTTACTACCATAAAATACGATAAGACGGACAAGGGCTTTTGTAAATTTATCTTTACATCACCAACCATAATAGCTTAGCCATAAGTAACCTATTGGTAGTTTCGAGTTTAATATTATTATCATTGGAACAATCAGTGTCGAAATGCTTAAAATGGCTTACGTTCTCAAAAATATAGAGGTGAACTTGTAGTGGAAGGGAGTCACATGAGTTCCACTGGTTACAGCCATACTTTCCCCCTCTTATTTGTGGTTAATCAGATGTTTCTGGCTGTAGACTCTAGAGCAATAAGAGTTTGTTCAGATCTTCAAAAAATAGTGCTTAAAATTACAATCCCGTCATCCATAACAGTTTTTTATGTATTACTACTGAATTGTTAAAAAAGTAGTTGTGAGATAAAAACTTACATGAAACTCTGAAATAACTAAACGTGTATATCTACTTTTTCACAGTTGATGGAGAAGCACAACCTGAAGTTCCACCTGTACCCACACAGGCTCCTTCTCGTTCTCTTTTCAATTGGGGAGGTGAGGAAGAGGAAGAGAATGCCACTGCCACTCTGGATGGAGAGGAGATGCCTATGAGCGATGAGGCACGCTTGCGAATGGTAATCTACCCGAGGCGACGTGCCCGCGTGGTGGCCGCGAGAGTGGCCAGATTGCACAACACTGCTGAGCTGGAAGAAGAAGAAAAGAAGAGATCTGGAAAGAAAGACGGTAGGAGTAGAGCCAATTTTCTAATGCAGAATTTGTTTGACAGAAGTATCAAAACAGCGGAAGCGGAATGTAAAAGACCTTCCGCAATTGCCATGGCGACGCATTAAAAATAAAAATATAGATAAAATACAGTATATTCTCGATTATAATTCGAGAGTGCGATTTTGCCCAAAAAAATTATACAAAATCCAAATCTCCCGCATATAAGCCAAAATGGGGAAAAAAATCCTGCAACTTTCGAGTATGTTGCCATTTGGAGGAAAATATTGCCAAGCTGGTATAACGAATGAAATATTTTCCAAACAATCACTGTAAATCGAAATTCCAGACGCGAGAGGAAATGTTACATTCAAATTACCCAAAATTTAAGTTAGAAGAATTAAGTGATAGCCCTTTTCCATTATTATTTTTATGAGTGCATTTTCTGAGGTATTCTATTAGTATTTCTATTGTATTTTTGGAACACTTTTCCGCTAGCCGGGTGCAAATTTCACCAGCATCAGATAATAGTTTTATTTAGAATTATTTTCCTCATATACTTAAGGTGTGTATGTATAAAAAATATATAAAAACATACCATATTTGGCAGTTTATCGCTGGCGCACGGCCAGAATGATTTTCCATTTCAATGAAATGTACCAACATTTTTCGCGATTTCACAGATACGTATATAAAGAAACACAGCCATTTAAATTAGAAAAAAGCTCCAAAAATATCGACTTATATATAGAAATATGTGAACGAAAAATGTTTTGAACAAATAATTCAAAAAAGCAAGATGATTATTTTCGATCGAAACAAAATATGCATAGAAGATTTTCATTAGCGTTGTTACTTTGAGTTTTATAATTTGGCTACACAGGTTGGAATTAAAAAAAAAAATTTTACTATGCATTTTTAATAGTGTATTTTAAAATTTTTCTCTTATGTAATTGAAATCAGTATAGTAATTTGAGCTGTTCAGATATTCTTTTTTTTCAAAACATCAAATTAAAGAAGACTGAATTATATGATTAATTAGAAAGTTTTTCTAAAACTTAAATTCTGAGTAAAAGGTTTTAGAAAATTTATTTCAGTTTCTTTTTGCTTC
The DNA here is from genome assembly GCA_019974015.1 of Nephila pilipes. Lineage (NCBI taxonomy): Eukaryota > Metazoa > Arthropoda > Arachnida > Araneae > Nephilidae > Nephila > Nephila pilipes. The sequence continues at coordinate 867,762 of BMAW01020911.1, read as the reverse complement.
AAAATATTACTTAGGAAATCTGTTGATTTTTTTACATTGAATTGGAATGTCATTTGGAATAAGAGATTTATTTAAAAAAAATTATTTGATTATCCTTTTAGCAAAAAAAAAAAAAAAAAAAAAAAAAAAAAATCTGACTAAAATGTGCAACTAAATCCTATTTATTATAAACTGCTTTAGGACAGTTATCCACATGTGCGAGTATATACATACCATTTTGGATTGGTAAGATAACATTAATCATTAAAATGAGTAGCGAAAAAATGAGATTTAATATATAAATTATCTATACTCGAATCTTAAAAAACTATGTATGACTTTTCGGGTAAAAAAGATAATATTAATTACGAAATCAAGGAGAAACAAATCTGAGATTTAATAAAAAAACTAGTAATAATTAATCATAACATATCTATAGTACTAACATTAAATTGAGAAGGAAAAAAATCTCAGATTTTACATAAATAAAATCTTACATACGTCTAAAATGGCATCTAGCAAAGGCGAAACAAAATTATTAAAAAAAGAAAAGACATTCTCGGAATTTTTAATAAGAAGACATGCCACAGTAAAAATTATCTCTAAATATTTCTTGAAAACTGAATTTTTACAAAGTTGGAATAAATACGGAACAATGAAATAATTCTCTTGAAATAAAGTAATGTGCTCTTTCTGAGTAATTTTTAACAATTTTTTCTCAATATATTTTCATTGACAATGTTTATTCTTTCACTGATTTTATATCAAATACTTACGAGAAGAATTGTCAAAATGTTTCCCATACCTCTCCTATTAACAACAATACCCTCAATATAAATTTAATCCTCTAATCTTTCTCATTTAGTTTTGAATTTAAATTGAGTTTTTTTTTTTTTTAAATACCAAGTTCTGTAATTTTGCTTTTAATAAGATATCAGCTGAAAGTTTTATTGTACATGAATAATATTTCAAGCAAACTTAAAAATTAGTTAAGAAATTAAAAAGCTTTCAGCGTATAAAAATAATTTCCGAAACATTAGAACTTTTCCCCATTTGATAGTAATTAGAAGATTCTTTTATCATTTGTATCTTAGTACTTTTATTAGACATAAAAAATACAGAGTGAAATTCTAATAACCATATGCATTTTCATCAAGACTTTTAAAGAATTAAACTTGAGAGATAATGAGCTAGGGTTTAATAAGTAGATAATTAACAATTCAATAAACAACAATCTTCTCGGCACTTTCTTCTTTAATCAATTCGAAATAAAAATTAACGGTGTTTTCTTTATCGGTTGAAGTAATTTACATTTTTTTTCTTCTTGCTTTTATTCTCTTCGGATTATAGAATTACGCAAAGCCAAAAAAAAAAAAAAAAAAAATCACAGATTTAAGAAAATAAGTGTAAATGCATGGATAAAATTTCTTTCTTTTCTTATTTTGAAAAAGAGGATTTTGCCTTTCTTTTTTACTTCAGATAATTAATTTCAATAACAAACTCATCCAAACTTCCTCGTGATTTTTATTTCTCGGAAATCTGATTTATGCAAAATAAATTTCTAGGAAGTGAATAAATAACAATAAACAAAGAAAAAGGAGATGAATTATATTTTTAATTCATAAATTCTAAAAATATAAAAAAAGTGAAGAGTTCTGCTTCTCATTTTAAGTGTTTTCGCCTCTCAAGTGAGAAAAAATTGTAAGTATGCTTCGTGCATTAGAGTTGCATAAATTAAACAAATGCTACATGTGAGGGTGGTTCAAAAAGTACTTGTATTTGGAGAAAGATGACCTCATTAAGGTAAATTGTTACCCTTGTGTACTGCCATCTGTTAAACGGAGCCGAAACAAATCTGACATTGATTTATAAGTTAGTTTTGATTCGGTAGTCATTTGCTGCCAAATCAAAATTCAATTGTTGCAGCGTCGAATTATCGCCATCGGCGAGACTGGGATTCCTTGTTATGCAGCGGAAATCAAGCAATAATCAAAACGATGTGCTGCTTCTGCTGAATCCTTACCAAAAAAGGCGATAATAATTTCATCGGCTGACTAAGTTATGGCGAAGAATTTTTGATGTGCGGAAGGCGTCATGATCACGAAGAAGAGTAATTGAGCCTTAGAAAACAGTCTACCGAGTTATGATGCTTACATTAAAACAAACTATTTTTAATGCTACGAGCACCATCTCTTGGGATTTCAAAGATCTTATTGAATGACATACTAATGGCATTTAGATGGTCAAATCAGTATGTTTTTCAAAAAAGCATTCCTTAAAAATGTGACTTAAATTTGATACATATTGTTAAACATTTCGCGAAAAACAACAGAAGTTCTTGGGTAAAATACAATTTACGATCGAATTAACCTTTTGAGCTATTGAACCCAAAAATAAAATCAATAATTGGAAATAAGAAAAGTCAACGTATTCTTGATATCATGCTTTTTAAACATGTGATGTAGAAGTTGGTGAAAATAATTAAATATTGTTTAAAAAACGGTAGTTATTATGTTAAATGTTTGACTTAACCCTTCAAATTCCAATTATTCAGCCCTATAATAAAAATAATTACTAGAGTAATAAAAAAAATTAGAAAAATAAAATAAATTTCTTTATCATTAATTTTCAAAAATGGAAACTTAATAATTAATAAGTCTCTTTCAAATTTGTTCCTTGTAAGAGATCAATAGTTAACCTTTGACATTTCATTGCCTTTTGAACAAATAATTCGAACAAAAGTACGTAGATTTATTAAATTATAATTTAATTACTCAAAATTCTTCTTTATTATCCGATTACCTATTCCGATTTAAATTATTTATGAACATGCAAAACGTTTCAAATCTCATCGTTATTTAAAGAGATTCTTAGAAAGAGATTTAATATTTCTTTTAAGATTTAATTTTTTAAAGAAGATTCATATTAAAATAATATTAATTACATTATCTAAGTGGATTATGCAATTAATATTATTCTTTTATGATTCCAAAAATTTAAACAGCAAATTAATTTGCAACCTTTAAAAATCATATACTAGTTGAACAATTAAACATTTTACTGACATTCAAATAATCTAATTGTATTAATGTGTAGCGTAAATGTATAAATTAAATAAAAATTAAAAACAGGTATGCGACACTGAAAAGATAAAAATAGAGGTTAAATTAGTCAGAAAATCATTTGTTGGTCGGTTTAAAACAAGTGGCAGAAGAACATTTCGTTTTTTGTTTTTTCCGTATTTCTTTGTGTCTCTCTCTTTGCACCTTAAATTTAGTAATTCATTAGATAATCTTTGATTTATAAGGTATATATAATCTTCTTTAATCTTAGTTTATTATAATGTAGCTGTTTTTTGGATTCGTAGCTATATTTTTTTCATTGCATTCGAATCTACCCCCCCCCCCCCCCGAAGGGTAAAATAATTCAGTCATTCAAATTTATTTGTACTTGGCGCATTATAAATTAAAACATTCACTTTAATATATTGTGAAACAAAGACATTTTAGGCATTCTATCAAATTTTAATACAAGTCGTTGCAGAAAACTTCACTTAATTGCTGTAAAAGAGTGATATGACAATCGATTTGAACATCCTAGTTCAGGTTATGGCTCAGAATTTTTCTCATTTTCTTTTTCCATTTCATTTTGAATGAGTTAAGGTAAAGTCTCTTAAATCATTTTTGCATCGGATATTATTCAAGTTATGAATGAAATATATTGGTTGGTTTTATTGGCGCGTAATCATATTTCGCCAAAATGCGCTAAACATCCATTTACTTACAAGTAGCCATTAGTTGGCAAGAGGGAGATCGAAAACAGGAAAATAACGCTAAGGAATCCCAAGGGTATATCACTTGTTTTTACCAAAGGCAGCAAACCATATTTGGAGACGAGAGTACACTCGAGCACTTTGGATTCGTAAGTCCCGAAACTACCTAAAAAAGTAAGGATGAATCAAAAAGAAAAAAAAATGGAACAATGAATTTGTGGTATCCATTTAAAAGCGACACAATACACCTCAACAAAGTTAGATGGTGTGTAAATTCCAGTTTCCCTTCTCTTATTTAATTCATTAATTAGTGACTATTTAATTTCTATATAATAACTAAATAGTCACTAATTAATGAAGTCAAACGCTATAGGAACTCAAATTAAGTTTATTTGGTTCTTTGAATTCTTGTATCACAATAGGGCTATCTTCACTTCTGCAGATTTAGTCGCACATGCGTCCAGAGGTTTTGACTGTTACAAATATTTACTTAGATGTCTCTGACTCAGCGGGTCCGAGTCAGAAATAAATATTGTTTGAGGGATCCGACTCTCCTTCCGATTAAGTATCTTCAATTCGCATTATATTCTATTTCTTTATTCTTTTCAAGTCCACGTCTAACTTCGGCATTATTATACCTTTCGTTCACTCTTTCTACCACAACTATATAATTCTTAGCAGTTTATAAATTTTATCTCATTAATCCTATTCACTATACTCCAATATCTCTATACTTATTAACGTCGGTTATGGTTCGTTTATTGGAAAAAATTCTCGAATCACATAACATCATATGAAAGCCCCCAAGGGTTAGTTGAAGGGAAATAAGTGTAATGTCACTTTTAATGTCATTTACGCTGACTGATATGTATTTTTCAGATTCAGGCTCCTCTAGCACAACCATCCATTTACAAGGTCCTCCTTCTGTGGTGTACGTCCGTCGCACTATGTCTCCAGGCAAATCGGAAAGTCAAGAGAAGACACTAAAAGAGCAATACCGCACTGCCTCTGTCCACATGACTGTCGACAATACAGAAGACGTTGACAAAGTACAGGTGGTAGCCTTGCCCAGAGCTGCCGTGGCTCCGGTAAGGATACGGATTCAGGCTCTTTTTACTGTAATATTTGGCACAATTTTACCTGTATATTTTTATACAGGTAAAAGTGAGCCAAATATATGCCTTCATTTAGCTATTTAATTGCTGTTAATAATCTTCCATCTGTATCTTGCAGAGTTTTCGAGCATTGGTTTTGATGAGACCGGAAATTAAAAATTGAGTATTAATATAAGTAATGTATACATAAAATAAAGTTTGAACATTAACACAATGAAAATATTTTTATTTATATCAGTGTAATTAATCAATAATCAATAGCTGATTTTTTTAAGACAAGCTATATTGCGTATTAAATTGGGGGATATGTCGATAAATATCAAATTATAAAATACAGGGTTATTCAAAATGAAAGATCTGAATTCAAAATTCCACATTTTCATAAATAAACGACACAGCATGATAAGTAATACATTAATGCAAAGAGAAAATATGGGACCTTATTTTACAAGTGTTCGATATAACTTCCTTTAGTTACACCTATAAAGTCAATTCGATATGTAAATTCCAGCCAAACACGTTGAAAAGTGTCAGTGGTATTGGATTGTAATGTAGCAGAAATATGTTGTTTATATTCACATAAATTTGTGTGTAATTATGACGGATACGCTTTATATTTTAAAAACCTTCAAAGGAAGAAATCGCAAAGGGCCACATTAACTAAATGAATTAGGAGGCCAGTTGCATAACATCAAGTCATCTGGTCCACTGCGACAGATTCAAATGTGAGGTAGCTCCATGATAGCTTCTAAAACAACTTTCTTGAAATAGCTTCACGAAGAATAAACGAGGGCTATTTGTTGTTCAAAATGTAAGACTTCTACAGTTTTCCTTTGTAATCATGTATTACTTTTCACTCTGTGTCGTTTATTTTTGGAAATATGGCATTTTGAAATCGGCTGATATCTTTTGAATAACCCCATAGATTGATTAGACACATACATAATTATTCATAAATTTATAGAACAAATAAATCTCCTTAAAATCAAGACTTTACAAAACAAATAAAATGATGCTTATTTTATACAATGAATTATTTTATTTCTTTGAAACTAATACCTCAAACTAGCGTAATACACGTCAAGATACCATTTCCAGATATAATGATTTGAACTTGAAGTCTCATTTGAAATTTAAAAATAATATTTGATCTTTCTTACATTTCTTTATTATCAAAATAATTGATAGCGGCTGCATTTGAAACGAATAAATTGTTAAGTGGCAAAATTTATATAAAAACAGAATCATAATTTCTCGTAGAATGACAAAGGAGATGAGAGCCTTCGTCACATGTACTGGATGGCCCAGCAGTATTACCCGAGACAGGCCTCTCTTGTAGAATACCGCGGCGGCAGTCCCGTTGTCATGACTCTTAGCGAGTCCCAGATGGCCTGGATTAATAGCCTGCATCCTGAACTGAGAGACCAGTACCTCAGGGACCTGTACGTATTGAGGGCGGAAGAGGCCGTCGAAGGGACCAGGGCAATGGCATTCCTTAGACGATATGACGACGCTTACAACGTCTATGCTCCTCTCTATTATAGGCAAGCATGTAAGTATATATAAATGAACTTATTAACGATTGTAAAGAGGCAAATCGTTTGAGAAGATAAACATACAACATATTGTTCAACACGTCTGGGAGCACTTCGCTACACTTAAGGGATTGTTTTGAAAAACGTCATGCTTTGAAAGATGATAAAAAAAAAATGCTGTACTAACGGATTTAATTTTAATTTTGATGTATCTTTTTTAACATCCGTTCTTTTAATTCAGGTTCCCATGTAGTTTTTGTTTTATTATTATATACGTTCTATAATGATTTTGCCACACATCCTCTTTTTGTTGGTATATATGTAGTTTGCGTGGTGATTAAGTAACCAGGCCGCAATTAAGGTTTAAAGTATTTAATCGAACATATGAAAGGGCAAAACATTAACAATTTAGAATACAATTAATGGGAAGTGGGCCATGCTGCTCTTTACAGACGATGAAGATCACAACAACGTCAGTATCAAACGACCAACACTCCGCCGGGGAGGAGGCAGTCCCGCAACAACTGTTTTCTCCCTATAGAGAGGAAGACTCTACGCTGTTGATTGGCCTCACGCCTCGCTGCTGATCCTCAGATGGATCCTCGCTGCTGATCAATGCTGGAGCGTCCTCTATTGACAAGAGTGGCAACTCCACATATATTATAATAACTAATCTTCAGCGTTGAATGTTAAAATAGAAGCATCTAAAAGGAAAATTCACTTAATTGCTGTACTCACAATTTCATACTAATGCAACTTAGAGCAATTATGTCTGCTTTACTCCTATGAGTTATCAGCTCATTTGAATTGAGTATGAGACACAAAAATTTGATCTGAACAGAAATAGCAAAAAACTGCTTTAAATATAACTACAGATGAGGCGAAGGTATTTAAGTTATGGAGTTTTTATGCTTTAACCTCATCAGAGCTATTAAATTAAAATTTAACATTGTTTTATGCAAGTTAGATTTTGAGAAATTAAGTTTTGAAAATATTAAAACTAGCAAGAAAAATTTAAGGATACTATTTATCGAACACAACGAAAAAAGATTTGCCTTCGACTCCTTGATGAACGAGTTCATTTAGTACTAGAGGAAACGAGAAACAATGTGTTAGGGTTACCAACTGAGAAATCTTTAATCCTGCCATAGGATATGGTCCCCCCCCCTTGAATATATGTTGAGAAAAGTAATAAAATGCATTCTAGTCAGGAAGGAAAAGCTCGCCAAATAATGAAAGTAACAACTATTAAACATTATTCTACACTTATCGAAAATGAAATTATAGAAAAGTCGGATGCCACTTGACACGGGCAGAACCAAAAGCTCTTGTTGCGATGGGTGACTTTTGTATCGTGCTAAAAATTGAAGGATGATGAGGATTTGAATAAACGGAATAGCTTATAGATTATTTTAGACTTACTTATATATACATATATATAACATTATTATGATGGATTTAGCTAATATCGTATTTTTTCTGTTTTTGGATATATTAATACGGTTGTAGAACACTACAATTGTGTGTGCCGATGGTGAACATTTGTAGATAAGGAATAGTTTCCACTCAGTAAGCCTTATGACTTGCTCTAAAGTTAATGGTATTTTACAGAAAAAATTACTGTTACAGAATTAAAGTTACAGAAGCGTTACTGTTTTTAATATCTTTTTTTCACTTTTACTTTGATTTTGACATTTTACCCGGTCGTTTTTATCATTTTTCTAATTGCGTCGTTTCCAAACCAATTCCCTTCATTCTGAGTATAAGCGTGTAATTCGCATGAGCACGTGTCCTGTAGAATAATTTTAAATGTATGATAACGTTTCGAGCTCTACGAAAGTCATTTTACAACCTTCCTGTAAAAGGTCAAATGTTTTGATGATTCTGCGGTTAGCGGATTCAGCAGATTCCGAGAATAGAAATTTCTATTGACCCTTGAGAGTGAGATTTTTTTTATCCTCGATCTAATTTCCAGGATTTAATGTTGAGGGAAATTTTTGCATCTTTCAGGATCACCAAGAATTCAGGAGACATTTTTTTAAAAAAATCTACAAGTGTTAACTAGTTGAAAATACAAATTAGCGTTTTTTTTTAAATTAATTAAATTACTCCTGTGAAACAATCGTGTAAGAAAATTTTAATTCAAGCAACGAGTGAATTATTTTTTTCTCAACGAGCTGTTTGGTAATTGAAAATCGCATGAAAAACTTCTGTGAGAAATCGGATTAAATAGAAAATATTTTCTCTCTGCTACATTTTAAAATACCCCACCCCCTTTCTTTTTTTTTTTTACCACCATGCAACTTCAATCTCCTTCTCAGCAACGCTGTCAAAGCAACAAGAGTCAGCAAGAATGAATTTAAAATTCCGCATTGTGCAACTGTAGAAGCCACTTCACTGATGATTGTCGAGGGAAGCAATATATTTTCCTGTCACTGGTTAGAAATAAGCTTTAAATATTAAAAAGATAAGTAATGGTGCGTCGGGTTTTTAGAAGACACAGTCAACAGGGCTGTTGCAGCTTATTTCGGATCGATACGAGAAATGTCACATAATAATAGATTCAGTTTTTTTTTTAAAGTTTCCGTTCGATATTCGCGTATTTCATTTGTTATTTAACTTTAAAACGTACGATCTCTGTGCGTTCTTGGTGTTTTAATAACATTTTTGACTGTGAAGTATTTTCAGGAATTTATGAAAAATTGGTAATACTTTTACTTTATTGGTAATACTGTATTGGTAATACTTTAGAAGGTTTGTTGCGCTAAATTAAAATCTTTCAATAACCAACCTGTATACGTTAGCTCATTTTTAGTACATAAGTTAAAGCATAAAAATTCTAATACGACAAAGAATTTATGTCTCAAAAGCAGCTTAAGATAAAAAAATATTTGATACATTTATTGAAATTAATATGATGCCATATTAATTAAAATTAAAACACAGTTTGTAATCGAATCCAGTAATTTCATGTCTGAAAGACAAATTAAGATGACAAAAGATTAGAACTGTATTAAATTTGTAAATACTGAGAAATAAATTGTGTATAAGACTATTAAGCAATAGCTATGAGGATTGTGCCTTTATAATGAAAGATTATAACATATATTATGATAAACGTATTAGAATGGGATTTCTTCAGAAACATTTCCTTTTACACGAATTTGGTATAAACTGGCTGTGTTTGGAAGTTAATTTTAATAAATATATTTTAATGAATTTCTTGGGTAATTAAAATCCAAGCAATGAAAATTCCGGATATCTTGAGTAATTTCAATAAAGAATGTTTGTAAAAAGTCACTTGTTTATTTCTCCACTAGTTTTTTTTCATACAATTTTATCTAATGTAACTTCCAAATCTCCTATAAGGTAAAATTTTAATTATATATGAGCAATCCGTAATCAATTAAACAGATTATTTTCTCTTAAGGTTTAATTAAAAATTATAATATTATTCAGCTTACGCACATTTCCCAAAGAGTGTTTCTCCTCTTTTGATATATCAGGATTCATCTAAGATTATATTAATACAGGAATACCTTGGTAACCATGGTCTTAATTAATGACGAGTTGGTGCAAACAAATACAAATACCTTTGGTAACATCTTATTATTAGTGTAGCAAGCCAAAAAAAATGTTTAGATTACGACGCTCCATTGAGTTTTGCATTTTCATTTAGTGTCATCTATTGGCTCTTGAGTGATTTAAATGAAATTTTTATATCTTAATGTGGAATTATTATTTGAGACAGGAGCTGCAAAGAATTGAATCGATTATTGTTATTCTACTTTAATAACGACCGTTTTCGGATAACTGACGGACGATAATCCTGAAACACATTATCGTTTTACTTCACTAATATTAGATCACTGTATTTCATTAATTTTATACCTGTAATAGATTTACACAGTCATTTACCACCAAAGTTATCGCCATATGTCAAACTAATGTTGTTCGTATTAGGTACGATGTCTCATTTTTCGATTTGAAAATGGTACATCAAATCAGATACGATCTTCAAGGATCCATTACATTAAAATCCTATTCGCTACAATAAATCTTCATAATAAAATATGTTATCTTGGGTATTTGATAGCTGTATTGATAACCGTGGTCTTCAAACACAAGAAAATCACCCACATTTATTCAAAATTAAAAACTAGTTAGATAAAAAAATGTGTGACTTAGAGCTATTCGGGTGTTAAAGTGTGGGTTTGGGTTTTGGTGTCTATTAGTGTGGGTTTCTCTTTATTATTCTCGGGAATCATTTAAATTTTCATAAAATTGCATATAATCATTAATTGCATTTAAATTGCATATAATTACAACTCCTTGCCAACCAAATAAAACGCGTTTTGGTAAATTATATGAAGGTAAGATATGTAGTGAATCGAATTATAGATATAGTGGGGAAGGAAATAGAACCGTGAAAAAAGAAAGGATATAGAGGGTAACGACAAGCTGATGCACTTGGTGTAGATTGGAGTGAATCATCGTAATCAATCGTTTATATTGAGATTAGTTGGAAGGGAGTCCTGATCATAAATAATAGGAGTTGAATCTGCTATAATCGAGAAATTCTTGAATCGGAATGACTGCTTTGATAAGTTGAGACATTATTATTAGAATATAAACTAATGATTAACTGAGTTAAGAGGTATTCGAAAGAGAGCTAACCTGCATATTCTTTAATAGACAGTAAAATGTGTTGTCTTTCTCTTACGTTTCCAGAATCGGAGTTTTGGCCTTAATGGCTATTTAATTAGACTTTAAAATCTCTGTAGAGTTTAATAATGAAGGGAATACCTCACAGATGTTAGTTTTAATTAATAGTTAATTAACAGGGTAAAAATCAAGAGTCATTAATAGGATCGACTGAAAAGTGAATGTTGTTAACAGATGCGAATCATTTATAAAGCAGATTTTGTTTCCTATTCAATCTTACTAACGAAATTAAATATTTTTTGTCAGTGTTGAACGGTGACATAACGTCTATCTACGACTACTCGTGCAACCAGGCCGGCCAACACTTCGTGACCGCCCCCAAACTGCCCAATGCCCACATCGCCCGCTACGATCGTCGCCAGAACCCGAACAGCCCCTACAACCACTACCTGACAGCTGTGTACAGGTGCAATCCAGGTTATGTCATGCTCGATACCAGGTTCACAGAACTGACTTGCAGCAAAAGGAATTGGATCGGAACGGAGCCCATCTGCGTTCCCAGGAGCTAAACAGAGGGAAATGAACCACGGAAACCGACTCCCTAAATACGCACAACTTTTTTTCTGATTACAGTTTTTACGCTTATGATGTGTTAATAACATACCGTCAAAGAAAAAGATAAAAGATTAAATGTGATTTTCAAAAGTACCTGATGTTTTGTACAGAGATTTGTGTGTTTATAAAAAAATTCTTTTATTGAGTTTTTAAATGTCTATAAATTTGTTTAAATTGTACAGTTTTATATTTTTGTAATGAAATGTATATACGAGAGTTTATTTTAAAGTAGAAAAATGTAAATTGATTTTATTATTTTAATGTATACATAAAGGACTGACTTTGAAATTATTTCTTAAATACGCGATATGCTACTGTCAGCGATTTGTTGCTTTAAAATTCACATAAGTGTGAATGTATGCTTTTGTACTGCTTTTTTATGGTGAAATAAAGACGTTTGTGAAGCACTAGAATTTTGTACTCATTAAAAATCTTTGAATGATACTTTTTTAAACATTTATATGACCTGTAGAATTGTAGACCTGATTCAGAATTAAATGCTGATTAATCTTAAACTTATCTTCTTTATTTAAATGAACTGCCCTAAACCTCGAATCCGGAATGAATAGTATTCAGTCGTCATATCAGGTAGCTCTGCAAATATATATATATATATATATATATATATATATATATATATATATATATATATATATATATATATATATATGTATATATGAAGAGAATGAATTGCAAGTGGACAAGGAAAAGAAATGATAATAATATCCATTTTGAGGACTAGGACCAAATCCTTCTTTAAAATTGAAAATAGAGTAAAATAAATTCTGTGCTCTTCCTATTTAGACTGAGGAATTTTTTTTTCTAATAATAGTTTGTAATATTTGTTTTCTAATTTTCAAAAAATTATTGAATTATTCGAACTCTCATTTCGTAAAAGAGCACGAAACGAATACATTATATAAACTTACGAATTTTTTGTATGATTCATAATGAAATGAAATTCATTCAAGCTTTTGTGAAACCCTTCATCTTAATTTAAGTAAAACTGATCTGGACCTAAAATCAAAACGTGACGAAACTATTAAGAACTTGTTTATTTGAACATAGCTGACAAACTTCTACTGGACAGCTACATACACAGATATACACAAATGCATTCCTTTGGCCCAAGAAAGAGCACCATCTTTTGAGACGATGCGTGTGTGCATGGAGTTTACTTTCTCTTCTGGCCTCTCCCGCTCGGAGCAAGATTTTAAAAAACTTTTTCCCTCATAGAGAAACTTTGGAGTAAATTACCTCAATAAAGAAATAATAATTAACAGGTATAAATATGGATGAAATATTTCTGTTATAAAGAAAAGCACGCCGAAACGGATAGACAATACTGTTAAGACAACTTGTTAATCCAGTTGCTGACAAATAACCTTTTTTTACAAAGTGGAAAGATAAAGATCCTGTTGATCACGATAAGGTAGCTTTATTTTCTCTAATTTGTCTTTTCAATATTTTTTTTTGAGTTGAATAAAAGAATAAAATAGGTATTTTTAAATTTATAGAAAAGCATTGAAAGTCAAATGTAAAATAATTGTAAACAATGTATAAGTAAAAGTGAAGACAATTTGTTACAAAATACTTAGTCGTAGAAGTCAATTTTGTTCGATGCTTGGATGATATGGCTTATGGAGAAAAATCCATTTGCCTGGGTTAAAGGAGTTTTGAAATTAAACTGAAAATTTATTCAATTCAAATGTTCTTAAAAGTCAGATAGTCCAAAAATGTGGTAGGGTCTCTGTAGCCTGTAAATCAAGTTTGTGAGTTCGTTCGTGCGAATCGAGTCGGAGCACCAATCCTGATTCTGACTATCGATAAAGGGAGAGCGTTTGCTGTAGTCAAGTGGTCATGATATCTGGATTATGATAGTCGTTGTGTCGCTCGAGTTATGATTTCACTAACTCGTGAAAGATGTCTGGGCCCAAAGTCTACTCTTTGGTTTTGTGTTGAAATTAAGAGAGTGGTGCTTAAACACAGGTATCATATACGTCACTTGACTGTGGTTCAAAATTGCGGGCCCGTCTTCAATAGTCCTTGTGTTACTTGTAAGTATGACTTTAATTATCAATTCATCGAGAGATTTAGGGAGAAATGGGGACTCTCACCCGGTAAATCTAAAAGCGGGTAAAATTCCTTTTGAGGCGGGGTTTTGAAGTTAATATAGTGTGGTGCATCCAATTCTTCTAGATTGTCCAAAGTATACCATAGTAATGTGGTAAGGAGATAAATGACAGCTTAATCAACGTCGCAATTTGAAGCAACACGACAGCTAGAGGAAGACTTCGTCGTTTTAAGCAGCGGTAAAATTAAGGGAACAATTCCTCAGCTGACAAAATCCTTTCCAAATTTCGACAGTATACCAATGAGAGAACTTAGAACTCAACTGAGTTAACATGCATCAATCCCGCTATACGACAGAGCCTTTGTGGCATCAGGTTTGAATCCACGACTCGATGGAATAAATACAGCTCGCGAGTTCCTGATCCTGACCACTTGGTTATGGCAGCCGTTCGGAGAGAAAAAGAACCTTGAACAAGTGTATCTCTTACCTTTTGATTGTTATTCAAAATTAGAGGTTTGTGGCTGTTAGCCGTTGTGCTTCTCTTGAGTGATGTTAATAAAAATACGATAAGAAGACGATACTTTTGCGATGTTTTTTTTTTTTTAAAAAAACCCACTTATTTAAAATGAGTAAAATGTGTGTAAAATAGGTATATAGTGAAAACCACTTCCCCCACAAATTATACTGCTAATATAAAAATATATTCACAACATTCAACAAAAGATCAACCCTTATGTTATTTTTTATGCTGAACAAGAAATATTAAATAAATAAACATGACAACTGTTGTTAAGGTAATGTGACGAAATAAAGGAATATTTTCTTAAAAATTTAAATTATTCAAACACTGAATTGCCATTTTCAAAATTTTTTGATCAATTCCTCTTTGTGACTTATAGTTACTCACCATATGAATAAACATACGTAACGAATTTAGCAGCGGGTAACAGCTAGCAAACCACTACCAGCTCTTTAATTCACATTAACAACACATTATTTCGAGCCGAGGAACTTGCTGCAAATTCAATTCCTCCTAATCCACTGTGATATAAGTTAAACTAATACCCAAAGCCTTTTTTATGGGACTAATTCGATTTGGCTCGTTCCGAAAAGAAAGGATGGTATAAAGCGAGATAACAGAAAGCGATGCAGAGGAAGGCGGAGAGAAATGAGCGCAATCAAAAGCGAGACATGCACGGAAATTAATATAATTTCATCGATACACACACAGGACATAAATCGATTGCAAGCACGTGATCGATTCAGGAGCACGTTATCGGCTGACATAGCATTACCTATGTCATCCTTAATGAGGAGCACATAAGGAGGGTAAAATGACAGCACAGTATTTGGTCAGTATTCCATTATGACTATGGAGGTGAGATACATTGATAAAATTATAAGTAAAAAAAAATTCTGAGATCAAGCTTTTTTTTATTTAAAAATAGATTAAAATGTTTAAAAATCATTATTTAAACGTAAAATAATATATTATTTTTAAAAGATTAAGACCTTAACTAAGATACCTGGATAATTATCGATAAATTAAGTACCATAACTATTTACTTATATGAGACCAAAAGAAAAGTATGTATTAACGTCTCAAGCCTTTATAAATTATATATCATTTTACAGTTAAAAATATTTTTATACCCTTTAGTCCTACTTTAAATAAAAGTTTGATTTGAAAATGTTTTTACTAATATTTATTTAATTTTTTTAGTCTGGGAATTTAAAACTAAAAAGCAATTATGTGTGTACAAACTTTCAACAGAATTGAACATTGTTGTGCAAAAAAGAACTTCCAAGCCCCCTTTCTCACCATAATTTCGTCACTGCTTGATCATACCGTAGTATTGCATTGTCATTGGAGTATGTGTATGTGAAAATTTTCAGTTTGATCGGATGAAATGAGTTAAAATTGGAGTATAAAGTAAAAGCATCTTCCCCCCACTCATAAGTTTATCCCTGCTTTAGAATACCATAGTATTGTATTGTGAAAAGATAATTAGATGCATAATCCTATTCTATACTTCTACTGACTCATATCAGTAAGTTGTAAGTGATCTAGGATAATTTAATATTTATAAAATATTAATATTTATTAGTCATTTAAGTTAGTATTGTGCATGAGAATGAAACTTGTTCAAAAATAGAACAAAAATGAATTAAATTTAAATGTGTACAAAATTGCTAGCTAATTGATAACGTAAAGGGATACATCTTGTACCATAAAGTTATCATGTCACAGGGATGAATAAATTACATCCCTGTGACATGTGTTGTAGATATCAGTGCAAGCGAGATTTGAGTATCCAGAAAACACCTCCAGAGAACTTTGGTTAGTTTTATAGCGAGAACGACTAATCTTCTTGAGCGAGATGTCTTTTCTGATCCAGGATGAGCTCAGTTGGTTTGGACCGTTGATGTTGAGGGAGGAATCTGGACAGATCTAGGAGAGGAGGAGGACAGTAGACGGATCGCCAGACAGGCATTTGGATTGGCAAAGCAAAACTCCTTTCCTTCTTCTGTGTTCTTTCGGTGGTTGCACTGGCATAAATATCAATACAGTAGATACGCACGCAGAATACTTGCAATTTGCATGTAAAAAGTAGTTGTTCCATCGCGCCGCCTCACAGCATAGTAAGAAAATAGCAAGCAGTCTAAGAAGGGTCGCCACAATTTGTTATCATAGTTATAAGAGTATGCAAAATTTCAACTTGATCACTTGGTAGGAAGTGGGTTAAAATTCGAGCGTAAAATTTGAACTAGAAAGACATACATTCAATGGTGTGCAAAAATTAAGAATGAGATGATTATTTCAATAATACTTTGTTCAAAATTCTTTCTAAAAATTTTGAAGATCCCCAAAACGTAAGAACACGAGTAATGTAAGGAAAACCTACCAAAAAAAAGAAATCAAAATGATAAAAAGGAACTTTATTGAAAAAGTAGCATGGAGCACAATGCGACTGAAAGCCGAAACATCCATGTAATAGGTGTCCAGCCAGAAACATCTAACTATTAGTAGGAGATATGATCTTCCCTGACTGCTATGCAGGTTTCACACCATTTGGCTATGCTGAGTATGAAGTTGTCAATGAGTTGTTGAGGCATTGATTCCCATTCGTCTTAAACCGCCATCGGAGCTCCGAAATCGTTACTGGCGTTAAGTTAAGGGCTGCTAATCTTCTCCGTAGAAAGCCTCAAACATGCTCGATGGGATATAGATCCAGAGACCTTGCCAGCCAATTCATTCATTCAATATCCTCACTGTCCAATAGCTCTTCGACAGTTACTGTGCCATAAGCTGGCGCATTTTCGTCTATGACAAGGAATTGCGGACCCATTGAACTTCTAAAAAGACGCACATACGGAAGAAGAATATCGTTACTGTAGTGGGTCCAGGTGACTGAACCTCCTTCGAAGATTTGAAGGTCGGTACGGAGACCAAGCATGATACCTTCCCCAAAGAGCGATCTCCAAACGGGTCTCTCGATGATATTGGAGGGGGGTTTGTGGGTTCTCCTCTCTCTCTAGATGTGTATATAAGCTTCAAGAATTGCTACTTAGAATAAACCTGCTTTCATCCATAAATTGTACTCGATCCCATTGATTATCTGTCTAATTCTGGTGTTCCCAGCATCACAGAAAACGCCTTCTCCGATGAGCAGGAGTTAAAGATACACATTGTAAAGGTCATTGTGCAAACAGGCCACCAATGTGCAGACTCATGGACACGATAAAACGTGATATCGGTTGTCCAATTGCCTGTGTTGTGTGTCTAGTGATTTCTCCCACAGTCTGTCTGCCGCATGTTCCTTCTGGCCTGTAGGGCAATATACCGGTCGTCTGCTGGCGTTGTTGCTCCTGAACTATCACTGCTGAACCAAATTGGACAGCTGTTCCGAAAGTTTGAAATTCCCCCCAAAGTCGTGAAACGATGATGTGAGTAATCCTAAACTCTCCTGAACGGATTGAATTGATCACTGAAGGACCCCTTTCTTTTATCCCTCTTTGAGATTTATTTTTAATTTACCAATTTTTTTAAACTTATGGGTAATTGTTTGCACTTACCCATGACTATGTTAAATCTTCTCTTCAATATCACGCAGAAATTTACCTACCTCAGACATTAGAATAACAGTTTTTCGAATTTCAATAATAATTTCAGCTCTGAAGCTCATTTAAGAATAAAAATATCTTTTTTCTTCGTTCTATGATTCAGTGTAATAGTTTTGTTTCTTTAAGATATATCAGTATCTTAAAGAAACAAAACTATTACACTGAATCATTATAAAATGGTAGTAAAATTGCAATTTTTATGGGTTTAATACTCATTTTTAGGATCCTGAAATTTGGAACTTAGACGTTAAAAATTTGTTAATTAAAATTATAATCAATCATTTATTTTTGTGTTTTAGTTACATTTATTTTGTAAAGTACATTTTATTGATCTTATACATTTTAAATATTGAAAAAAAGTATATAATAATATTGTTTTAGACGTTTCAAAAACAAAGTGAGAGGAATAAATTCAATTTTGGGAGCTACTGTATGTATCTGTTTATGCAATGGAAATTATACTTGCATGCATAAATAATTATGTATGGACAATTAATAATCAATAACTGTATTTACATTTGTTTGTCATGTACGTACCTTTAGGTACGTCGTACATAAAATCCACTGCATTTATAATTTCGAAAATTGTCTGAGTATGTATAAACAAAGCATTATATGTACTGAGCATAATTATGAGTTAAAAAACTGTGCTTAGTAAAATATTAAACATTTTAAAATTAATGGTTCAAATTTACCATAATTCTTACATCAATATTCGGCAATTCTTAAAATTTGACAGAATTTATCATAAAAAAATATTTCGTACATAATAAATTGATACTTTTACATTATAAAATAAATAATTTTATTTTCTAATGTAAAAAATATCAACACATTATGTATGAAACAGATTTTGAGGAAAATGTACCAGATTACTAGATAATCTATTGTGAGAAAAACGTAAATACAAATATTTTTCTCTGTGGTGCAGGTTTGTTTACAATTTTAAAATTCCATCTTCGAACGTTCTATTTATCAGATTCTCATAAATATTACATATACGGATTCCAGAAAGTGCTCTCTTTTTCTAAACAACAAAAAAGTAAAATTTGGACCACTTTTAACATTTTTCAGTCGCCTCAGAATACTTCATATTATATATATATATATATATATATATATATATATATATATATATATATGAATTTCGACTTAAGGAACATTGATATTTTTTCCCTTTTATTCAAATGTTTTTATGCCTTGTAAAATGGTAATATAATAATCTACATTCCTATTGTAAGAATACTTATAATGTTTCTTCAGTTGCTTTCAAATGACAGTTAAACTTTAGATAATTTAATATATTTCTTCCGTAATAAGCAGAAATAATCTTAAATTTTGTCTATATTTTTTCATTTAACAGAAAATAAAAACTGGTATTATTGAACAATCTTAGAAGTAAATAACTATTAGTAATTAAAGCAAAGCAATAAATTGCATTGTTTTTTAAATTAAATATTAGTTAAATAATAAATATGTCATTGTTTTGGCAAGATTGCACATTGATACACGAAAAGCAATAAATGCATTCATTTAAAACCAATCCATTATATTATATTATACTTATACATTGTAATAGTTTTATAACATTTCAAATATAGTACCACAAGAATATTCATTGAAAGTTTTGCTTAACCTCTTGTTTACCGGTATTTTCGAAAAAAATACTGAGAATAAAGTGGCTGAATATATTTATCTGAGCCGTTTATTTCGAAAGTAGCTTGATTCTATTTTTCAAGAAAATCTAGGTATCTCTTTTAATATTTATATTTTTTGTGTTATATCTCCATTCTGAAACACTTTGAATTATATAATTCAGTATGAACGCGAAAGACATTGACTGATGCAATAACCTGAACGGTAACCTCAAAATGTGTTTTATAATTCTACTCCATATTACAACTTAAAGGTCGCTTACAACTGTTTTAATTTTTGAATTTATTCTTTTTAGTAATGATTTTATAGATGTTCTGATCTTTGTTTTTTTTTGTCTTTTTAATAATGATTTTTTTGGTTTGTACTTTAAGTGTATTTGTAATTCTTTTTGATGTTTGTGCGAGAGACCAGATGTTTATGGATTGAGTTCCTTTTGAGTCATATAAAACAACAGAATAGAAAAATCGTTTGTCAGGCTTGTACAAATCCAATGACAATCCACCTTCAAAAGAATTGAATCTGAGATCCCAGCGCCCTTTACGAGTTTTGCTTTTAACGCCGAAACATCGGTTGCTTTAGTGCCGATTAGTGCAATCTGGGGAGCTGTGGAATGATATTCCGTGATGTTCAGATGACCATCGTGTCAGGCTGTGGAACTGCCCCTGGTCCACGATACAATACAGATCTTTCTGTCGAGCGACACTGTACCAGAATAGCTGGCATTATGGTCTGGAGAACCATGTCCTTTAATGATTGATACTCTGTAGTTGTGGCTTTTAGTGGTATGTAAACGCGATATTCTATGAATTCATGTTCCTCATTTCTTGTCAGCAATCTCGGAGCTCGGATTTAGCTAGATCATTTTTAGCTGCATGTAGTACGAGTTCTCCAGAACTGCCTACACCAAGGGTCGGCAAAGTGGTCGATATCGACCCCTAGGGGTTAATATAATATAATTAAGAGTCGATCCAATCTAGGGGGTCGATTAAGGGTCGATGAATGAATACCAATGCTATTCAATCTCACATTTATTGACAGCAACGCAGTATGTACAATTTTTGTTTGGAATACCATTTGTAAATAGAATATAATAAGTAAAGTTTTAATAATAGATTATAGCTTACTTAATTTCTCATTCCTGGATATTTTTTTTAAATATCTATTTTTCTTTTTTTGCTGCTTACATTTTGCGTGTTTTGTGATGTATTACTCATTCTCAGACTTGAAAGAAATTATTCTTGCTTCATTTTGCTACAAAATGGTCCAAACTGCCTACAATGCATCATCGTTTCGTCACCCACCCTTTTGCATAATGGCTTTGACTCTAGAGAATGGCGACTTCTACGCATTTGTTGTTCTTTATAAGTATCTCTTTTAAACCTGTGTTTCTTTTTTTGTGGAAGGAGATTCTTTTGGGTGTATAGTAATTGTTTATACCTCAATGGCAGCGCTGACTTCTAAACAAAAATGCCGACGCTATACAGTGGAATATTTAAAATTCGGTTTTATACCTTCACCAAAGAACGAAAGAAAGTCCTTGTGCCTTCTTCGAGAGAAAACCTTTAGCAATGATGCCATGAAACCCGACCAAATTAAAAGATGACTTTGAGAGAATGCATTCGGATAAAAAGAATAAGAATTTGGATAATTTTTAAAAACTGAAAGAATCATATGCAACATGACTAAACTTAAAAAAATTATTAAACCGTCAAATGAAGTTGATAATGAAGGCGAGTTAATATGTGTGTGTGTTTGTAAAATGTTTCTCTCAATAATGCAGAAAAGGGCCTTATTCAATTATTGCCATATTCAATCGCTGAAGATATAATTATACCTGCTTTTGAAGATGTCATTGAAATTGTAATTAAAAAAGATTCTGCTATTATTTTAAGAAGCTTTTCTGTCCAACTTGATGAAGCCTCTTTTTGAAATTCTTCTCTTCTTATAGCTTATGTAAAATATTTTAGTAAAATAAAATATTAGATTACTGGCGAATTTTTATTTACTAAATATCTTGAAACTGACACAGAAAGAACGATAATATATCAGTGCTAAAAGGAATACTTAAAAAAGCATGAAATTTCAATAAATAATCTAATTGTAGTAGCTACAGATGGAGCGCCTGCTATGTTAGGACCATACCGAGGTTTTGCAACTTTACTTAAGGGAAAAGCACGTGTGTAGTATATGTACCATTCATTATGTCTTACACAGAACTCATCTAGGATCAAAATATGTCAGTAAAGATCTTCAGAATACATTACAGTTGTTTATTAAATCAATTTAGAGCACAATCTCTTAAATCACGTCTGTTTGCCAAACTTTGCGAAGAAAAAATGATGAACTACCAAACCAATTATTATTATTCACTGAAATACGATGGTTGTCAAGAGGTGCATGTCTGCAAAGATTTATTGAATTACTTGAAACAGTTAAGGAATTTTTTACAGAAATTAATTTAGTCTTAAGAGATGAATTGCAAAAAAAAAAAAAAAAATTATTTTGTGATTGTATTTGCAAAGTTCAAAGACATTCAAATACGTCATCAAAGAAAAGATATTACATTAATTCAAGCAAAGACAATTATTTTAAGCTTTCAAGTTAAATTATACTTGTTTAAGTCTTCGTTCTTACGTAAAGAATTTCAATACTTTTCCAATTTACGAAAACTGGATATAACCGACATAGAAATGGAAATATATATTATTCATCTCAAAAAATTAAGCGGCGATTTTAAATTACGCTTTGGAGATATTAAAAATATAGATATCCCAGAATGGATTATCCTGTCTATTTCTGCTTAAGTTGAAAATAGCGACAGTCATTTGCAAGATGAAATCATTGAATTATTAATTTACCTTGAAGCAAAGATGCTTTTTTAATAACTTAACAGTGAGTAAATTTTGTATAAACATAAATATTGCGCAAAAATATCCAAAACTTGTAACACGGCATTTCTCTTTTTAATTGCATTCCCAAGCTTATATATAGTTGAATCTGGCTTCAGTCATGTTAATTCTATTTTAAAAAAGTTGAGAAATAAATTGAATATGGAACTACGAGGCGATTTAAGACTGAAATTAACAAATTTTGAAACAAATATTGCTAATTTAGCCAAGAGTCCTCAAGCACATCCTTGTCATTGATTTATGCAGAAATTCGACTTTGTTAAAATCAAAAAAGGTAAAAAATTTCACCTGTTTCTTAAATGATTTATTTTATTTAAGAAATAGGTAAGATTTCTTTATTTTTTTTAAAAAAATCTTTTTTATAGAGGGGGTAGATGATCAAAAAAGTTTGGCGGCCCTTGGCCTACACTATAGACGCTACATGTCCTTTCCGTTCCTCGAATCTTTCCCCTATAGCATATGTTTGGAACCAGATAAAACGTGACCTTCTGCAGAGCTATAGACATTATAGCTCCATGACAATATAAGTAGTCTATTAAGGACTCAATGCCACATCTTGTTGCGGCTTGTATTGCAGGTCTCGACGGTACAACGATCTAGTGAAGAGAAATAGTCTAAAGACTCTTAACTGCTTCACTAATTATTCTTCTGTTTTGATTTTGAGATCATTTGTATCTTTTAGATGCGTCTTTATCTGTATTAAACTGAACTTGAAACCAGTGCTTCCTTGTGGGTACGTTTTCATTGACCGTGAGTGTATTTAAAATCACAAAGATTTTGTAAAAAGCAAATGCTGATTAATACAAAGTTAAATTTTTTTGTTTTAAAAATGGTGAAAGTTCTTTTATTATTGTCAATTTATATAAAGCTATCGAAAAAAATAAATTAATAGTAAATGAAATAAAACGAGACAATTTCGTTTCAACTAAGCCTCTAAAGGACGCAGTTTTTAAAAGATTAAAAATGCTGACGAAAATAGTGTAAATTAATTAAAAATAGATCAGATGCGATTTTTGAGAACTGAACCATGTATAAAATGCTCTAAGGAGCATCAATGCATATGGAAAGACTATTTAAAATTCTGGATATACTATCACGTCGGGAAGACTTAGAAACCTTTGTAAAACTATGTTGAAACCAATGTACGAAGAAACAAGCTAGACCAATTGCGACACTGAAATACAGCAATTGAAGGAAATATAGTACCCTACGAGCAGCTTTTTAAAACTAGATATTTATAAAGAAAATGTTATTATTTGTTGTACTTGAATACGTATAACATTTATGTTTCAGAAACAAAACTTAATTTTTGTGCAAACAATTGTTTAAAACTTCGATTTCTTTTCAAAATATTTAAATATTTTAACATTTCTACTTCAACAATTTTTATTATTTTTCAGCATTTTTTTTCTGAATTTCTAAGAAATATTTAGAATAATTATCTTCATGAGTTTAGTTGTACTAGCGTTATTCAGAGTTTTACACAGTTTTTCTATCAAGTGGTTAAAAAAAACAGTAAAACAGAACCCAGGTAACAGAATACCTAATTCCAGGTTTTTTTTAAAGAAATAACTATTTATCTAAATATTGATTCCACGCATTTATATTCCATACATTTATTAGGTATTGTACTCAAACTGCTAGGAAGAAACTCGAAAACTCAACACTGATTTCAATAAATAAATAAATAAAAATAAAAATGCCTTGGTATTTTAAGGACCAAGTGAAAATGAAAATCATGAAAAATAAAAAGCTGAAAAAATAGTATAATGTTTCGAAGGCCAATAAAATGACTTAGCACATTTTTCATGAAAATTTAAATAACTCGCTAAGTTATGTAGTTAGAATTATAAAAGTATGTAAATGTATTTTAAAAAGTCATGCAATTAAAATAAGATAATAAATATTTTTTTCCCTATTTTGGTCATTTTTAAAGTACCGTATACCTTTAATGGATTTACTACTGCACTATATCAATGGGGCATACGCATTATAATTATTTTAAATCCCTCTCGCATTTGCAAATTGGAAAGGAATAAATTATAAATTACAAAGTAGTTTTCAAGCGATATTTCTTTTTAGCTGTCGGATATTTTTAAAAACATTTATAACATAACATTTTATATATTTCTTTTGAATACATGGATAATTCATTTTTCAAAGATTTATGCTTTATTAATAAATAGAAAAGTTTTTCATTCATTTTGAAAGTCGCTTAGTCCATTTAGAGTAATCAAAAATGTATTATTTTTTAAACAATGTTTATGTTATGCTGATTGAAGTTGTAAATTACACATTCTTAGAAACTAGAAACATGCTTTCAGTTCTCTTTAATCCGGAGCGTTCGGGATTACGGCCGTGACTGATTAACGATTTTACCGAATTAACAAGGGTCAATATATTTTCAATGGGGATACAGAAGAATTATTAAATTATTACCTAGAATGAAGACAAATAACTATAGATCAGAATTTAAACGATTGGAACGTGTACTTGATGTGTTTATACACATTCTGAACCTGTGTAGACGATATAAATATTCAACAAAGTATTTCCTCCTTCTGGCTATCACAAAATTAAATTCAAAAACGCGGACAATTTTATATATATCTCAATACAAGAATAGTCGATTTATTTAGTGCGAAAATTGGGCATTTCTTTCTTGCATTTTTTTTTTTTTTTGCTGGTGGTCTAGGTCAAGAAATTTCCATATCGAAAAAGTCCGAAAGCCAACGGATTGATCTTTGCTAAATTGTAGAATATGCCCAACTGTGGAATATCGGAATAAAGTGTACATGGATGTCTGAAATTCATATAACTTATTTTTAAAATTATTTCTTGTTATCGGAATATAAAGGCTCATGATTTTGAGGCAAAAATACACAACTGAGAGACGCATGAGAATTATTTAATGTTACTGTGCAAATAAAGATTCCTTTGTTTTCACACAGACGGCTTATGTGCTTTATTTCGTTTCAGAACTCTACCTTCGAGGCCTATGATATTGGTCTTGGTTAAATATTTCGGGATACAAGAGTTTATCAAAGATACGCCAATTGTTTTGCAGCCAGACTAATCTCAATCGTTTCTTAGTGATGGAGTTTGCTACTTCGGGGTTTGTTTTCCACCGCATGGTGAAGAGGTCGGTTGACGTTAGGTGACTGCGAAATCTTGTCTGATGCGTATTTAGCATCCTTAAGATAACAGGGAATTCTTCGTCGGGTCTGTTATTAAGGGCTTTTATTCGTGTTTTTTTTAAGAGAGCCACCACATTTCCCTCTCCAGTATTGTCGTGAAGACACGAAAGGGACTTTCCGAACATTTTAAGGCAAAACTGTTTCTCCAACCCTTACTGCAATTAATATACATCCCTTTCCTGTTGTATATAGTGCAGTTATGATAGTTTATATTAAAGTCATTGGCTGTCTCTTGTTGAGATGACGGATCTATTTGACGTATAAGTCTTAGCTGGTATATTACTAGCAGTAATTTATGTGGTGTTGTTTTAGGCACACAGAAACAAGTTCGCATGGGGTATATACGTTCACGGTAAGCTAGTAGTCACGGCAGTGAACTTGCGGTTGACACTGAAGTGTGGTTAGAGTTTTAAAGCCATTAAGATTCAACGTGGGTCGGGGGTGATGCACGTTAAATCTGTCGAAGCTCTAAATAATCTAGTAGGCGTAGTGTGAAGAGCCAGCTCAGGTGATGTACTCGTCACTTGAACAAGGTTCCAAATTACGAGATCCGTCAACAATAACATTCTTTTGGGAAAAAAAAGTCTTTTGGAGGGCGAGTGCCTGTTATATGTTGGGTCAGCATCCAACAATACAAATTGATGATGCACCACATTCTCAGTAATGAGTCTGAGAGCCAATAGCCTTCTTTAGTGGCTCTGGGACTGTTATTTGTTCCAACAAGTAATGTTATACCCTACTTTTTCCTTTTAAAGTTTTTCTTTGCCAATAAATGCTGATTACGAGAGTGATTGTCTCTCCGGAAGCCGGTTTGTAGCTCTAAGCCCTTTTGGGTGAACTTGGTCCCTTTAGGCTTTCTGCCAATAGCCCTAGTGTTGCTTATTAATGCGACGTTGATAAACAATCAACAATAATCAAGCATCGGGGTTATATTCACTGGTAGCTAAAGGCTATGCTGCCATCTAGTGTTCATGTCCTGGCTTACCATTTTGGTGGAGATGGAGTTTGTTACTTAGGGGGACTGATTTTCACTCCGTGGTAAAGAGATTGACTTACATTGGTTGATGGAGGTAAGTTACATCTGTCCCTATTTTGGTCCGGTTAAATTCTTGTACGATGCTTACTTAGCACCCCTTAGACAACTAATCCAGCAGATAATTCACTGTCGATCAACTATCAAGGGTTTTTATTCCTGCCGTTGTTGAAGAGAGCCCCCACAGTCGAGAAAATCATCGTCCAAAAACCAGGAAAATATACAGGACTCTGTTCTCGAGAAATTGAAATCATTCCATCTGTTTTCCTAATCTAACCGTAACAGTTTATTTCCTTTGTAGTCACCATAAATTTTATGTTTTTACCAATAATCTTAAAACTATTTCTCAGGTAAAAACCAATATACGTCAAGAAATCAGGGGATACAACAATGGCCTTTATAAGCTGTTATGAAAAATATGAAGGGTTAAAGTCCGTATTTGAGACACGGACAATGGTACTCGTGTAAGAAATATTGTTTTCCGTACCTAGATCATATATATATATATATATATATTATAATAATAAATAATTTCAATAAAAATTGTTTAAAAATTGCATTCGTATAAAACTTTAAGCAGACTTTTAACCCCCCCCCCTGTGTACTGCAATTTTATTAGTCAGCAATATTTTTAAATTTATTAAGACTCAAACCCTTAAATGTCTGGGTTTTAAATAAATATATTTATATACTCCTCGTCCGAAATAAACGATGCATAAGTTGATTTCTGAAAATATTAATCAGTATCATACCCACAGAAAATAATTTTGGTGGGATGCATTGCCATGACAGAAGCAATTTTTTAATTTAGAATTATCACTTGTAAAAAAGTAAGTAATATGCTGTCTCAATTTTATTTCTCTTATTTAAAATTGTTCAAGTATTGATACAATTTTATTAAGTTAAAAAAATTTAAAAAGCAGAGATCACACACACACACACACATTGAAGAAAAATAATAAAGGTACTATGAGAATAATATTTACATTTTTAGAAGGGGTACATTTTTTAAGGAGGCACCCCCTTCTGGGTGCAAACACCGAACCAGAGATACTCTTGCAGAAATAACAAAGATTTTTCTATTCTTTTCTCATGTCGGCTTAGTTGAAATCCTTTTTCTCTTTCTTGATAAAAAAAAATGTAAACATGAAAAGAGAACAAGTTTTTATGTTTAAAATTTAGAATACCTATAATGGTATAATAAAAGAATTAGCCTCAAATATTTCGATTTTGAGAAAAGTTCTTTAGGGGTTTATATATACCTCTGGGTACGCCACTGATATTAATTATTTCGAATGCCTAATTTAATGCGACCGTGGTAGCCTAGTGGTTAAGGCATCGGACTCGCTGCTGGCAGTTTCGTTGAGTCGTGGGTTCTAGCCTTGATGCCACTACAGACCCGCCTTGTATCTGGGGCTTATACACGTTAAATCTGTCGGGGCCTAAATTCCTCTCATTAGTATGGTGTGGAAGTAAGAAGGATGTCAGATCTGGTGTCGTCCTCGTCACTTGACCGAGGTTTAAATTTACGAGGTCCATCACCAATAGCCCTCGTGTTGCTTCTAGGGTAGGCTAATGAAACCAAAAACCAAACTACGTAATTTAGTGTATTTAGTAATAAGACTACAAATAAATTTGAGTGTGATTGAGTGACGGGTTTTATGGCGCTAGACAAATAAATTTGAGTAAAACTTATTCCAAATAACAAAGTTAAGAACGAATGTTTTTTTTGTAAGGAAAGAGGAGAAAGGAAAAAGAAATTCAAATATTTTATTCGAAGAGCCTCTGGAAAATTCGAGCTTGAATTTTTTTTGAAAAAAAGTCAAGTAAAGATGGGATTTTGTGATCAGAAAAACGTCAAGTGTAGAGATTTGGCGGCTTGAAGCGGAAGACGTCGATACGAGTATTTCTTCTTTGACTCCTGAGCTGGGAAATACACAGAACGAAAAAGAAAATAAATTCCTTCATTTTTTTTTTTCTTTTTTCAAATCTATTGAATAAATTCCGTTTCCTGAAAAATGTATAGAGTTCACTCTAACACATTTTATCATGTATTACAAAATGCTCGTTATTATTCGTTTCCAAATAAATACATTTCGAAGAACGGATGAAATATTTATACGCCGCGAACATTAACTACTATCTGAGGTCAATATAAGTGGAATATAATTCAGTTGGCTTCAAAAGGAGTTAGATGTGTTTCAAAATGTCATGCTGAAATTTAAAAAAACTGATTAATAGAAAAGAGGCTAATTTTGAATACAAATCCTGATTCCTTTAAATGCCGTAATGTTTTTAATGGGGATGAGTCAAATATAAATATTTAGTAATATTGTACTTAAAAGCACTACCGAAGCTATTGTCGACACATTTCGTAATTTTGAGCTATGGTCAAACGACGAAGTCGACAGCTGAGTTAATTCCCAACTCTCTGCATCCAGTCCAAGAGAATGTGAGGAATTTCAACTGCGACACATTAAATGTGCATCAACCTTTGTGCACGATGATTGTTTTGTGGCTTCAAGGCTGAAATAAGCCACTCTACCAATACATCGCCGGCGACAAGCTCACACCATGCCCACTGAACTACTGCGGCAGCTGCTTAATGAGAAATACCACTCTTAGACAGAAAACGTCGTTGTGATTGTACATTACGATGGGGACACAATATAAATGACATTTTGTTTAACAGTGGTAGATTATTTTCATATATTTTGCCATAGCAACAATGATAAGCTATTTTATGCTTAATCTCTTGATATCTTTTTATCTTCATATGTTCAATTATTTTGTCAATAAGCCTTTGAAACGAAGTGATCGTGCATGGAATTACACTCAAAAAGTGAAATTGCTCCACTGAAAGCAAAAACTTTACATCTACTGGAAAAGTTCCCTATACAGTTTATCGGGATTCACAAGGTATTGTATATTTCTATTCAAGGTAGTGCTTCTATTCTCTTAATGACCTATATCCAATGAATGCAGTATAACTACTGTGAATATTTGAAGGAAGTTGAATCCGAATATCGGTCCAAAAGACGTTGAATAAAGATTTACAAAGTTCTTCTTTTGGACAATGCAAAACATCATTGAAGAATAAATAAATAAACTCCACTAGACAACACTCGAACAAACAAAATTGTCATGAGATATTCGGTCTTCATGCACAAAATTATTATATCATGTTGCATTCTGGATTTAACTTACGTAAATTTTTAATTCTTTTTAAGTGACGTACGATTTACATAGATAACAAAAACCAATTACGAAAAAAACTAATGCTGATAACCCACAAATTTTTTTTCACTTAAAAAGTAGTTTAAACGCATAAATTCTGATACAATAAATAAAATGTTTCCACGCTGTGATATCAATGGCGATATCATGTGATCATTTTATGCTACATATTATGCTAAACATTTATTATACAAGGACTTCTTAACAAATGGCGCGTTCTCCTGCTCGCGTTAATTGTGGATTAAGTATTTTAATCTAAATTTTTAATATTTATTAGTCTAATGTTTTTTTCTGTTATTTATTCTTTCAAATGTTAATTAAACAATAAACTACATTGAGTTAAAATATTGTAATTATTTAGTTCGAGTTCTGTTGTGCAGTAGGTTGTGTTATTATCAAATTCAGCATCTTATTGTCGTGGTGCATTCACAAATAAAATATTGAAAACGGACTCCAGGACTCGTTGGAATAAATTTATTTATCCAGTTTCTCTTCTTCAGTAACGAAATAATAAAATAGGACATTTTTATTTAAGGCTGCATTCTCTCAAACGAATGTTGTTGAATGCTGAGCCATTAGCTAGGGGAGCGGCAGCGATCCAACGATAAGAATTGTCAAAGAGATTGCGACATGCCAAGAGATTTTGAGTGACGTGTATTGTTCACAGACGGTCATTGCGCAAGAACAGTCAACACAAGGCAGACAATTAAATTAATGAGGTCCACAGAACTTTGGAATTTAATGGTTTCCAATGATGGTGTGGACGGCGCTTGGGCTCAAGAGTTTCTCGACTCGAAGAAGAATCTTGAAAATTTGAAAAGAAATCAATTAGGGATTAAAAAAGAGTGCTCTTGCGAACAGAAAATCCAAACCTTATCAGCACCCTGAAACATCTAGAGGTTACTGAACTAGCAGCTTTCCCCCCCTACATATTTTTGTGAGACCCTGTTCTCAGTGTTAAAATATATCAAAACCAATAAAATCGTCATTTGACCGAGGTTAAAAATTACGAGGTTCGTCGCCAATAGCCTTGAAGTTTCATTTAGTGCAACGTTAATAAAACCAGCCAACCAACCAAAACAAATTAAAAAAACACCGACTGACAGATGAAGTTAATAATAACGCTTGCTTACGCTTGAATTGAACATAATATCAAACTTCAACTGAAAATTTTGTAAATGCAATTAAGTTACAAAATGTCCTTTCATTAATGCAAAAAATTAATTGTATTTATTTTTTACAAAAAGAATAACATAAAAATATATATCTCTTTCTTTCATTAAAGCTAAATGTGACACGGCACCTGAGTTATAGTAGTTTTTTTTTTATTGATTTGACTCATCAAGATCAAAAGGTTCGCTAAAACTGAGCTACGATACATTTTGAAAAATTCGATTATTCCTCACTGGAAAGAAAATTAACAATAAAAAAGTCGACCTAAGGCGATTCAAGGAAAGAGACTGATGTAATCTAATAAGATCGATCAAATAAGAGACACGCACCAAGAAATTAGCGTAATTTCTTCGATAACTAGCACGAGATTTAATCGATTGATTGAACGTGATCGATTCAGGTCTATGTCTTCGGTTGACAGATCAATGTCAAATCAATGTTCTAAGCTTCACCAGGATTCAATGAAGGGATCAAAATTACAGCACGCTATTTCAGTCAGTTTTGAAGGTGCAGATTAAAGAAAGTTTCGATTATTTTCTAAAAGAATAAAAGCTCTAAAATGGGAAATGTTTTAAATCCAGTTATTTATCTTATTATGAGTTATATATAACATTTTTTCAATGAACTATTATAATTCATTTTGTCCACCGTTAATGAAAATTTTCATAATAATTCAAAATAAATTGGATGGTTTATTAAAAAAGAATAAAATAGGTTTGAAGTTGTAATTTCTTCAATTCTGGTTTTTCTCTCATAAGTCGGCGTTTTTGTATCTACATGCCGATCTGCCGACGTTGACATTAATGGCACGTTTTTGCGATTCTTTTCACCTAAATGTTCCAATTTCAACGTAAAAGAACATAAAGATATCTGAGTGCTGTATGCATCTCGTCAACCAGAACTACATAAGTTTTCGATCTTTTCAACTGTTCCAAAATCTAATCTTATCAAAACCACGCCGAAAGATGTTAAGGGAAATTCGCCGAAGAGAAACAGATTGAGGTTTTTTTTTCACTTCAGTAAGAACTGAGCAGTACCTTAATTGATTTCAGTTGAGACGGTTGCCTCCGATACCTCCTGTCACTAAACTGGTGTTTAAATAGCTGGAGCTACAATATAATTAAATTCTTAGTAATTTAAAGCCAATATCTTGTCTTGGAGTTCATCTTAATAGCTTAAATTCTTCTTCAAACGGTACGAATTCATTGCGGTAAAGTCTGTACTTAAATGACATAAAACTGCAGCAGAACGTCGGATAACATAGAGATGTTAAGAGAAAAGGAAATTAAGCGTCACATTTTATTAAAACTTTACACATTACGACCCTCATAATCATGTTTTACTATAAAGCAACAGAAAAAACTAACTGAAAAATTAACTTATATTTACAGAATTGTTGGCGTATTCTTGACAAGTTCAGTCCTGTGATTATTTAAAGAAATTTTGAAAACACACAGGCGTCTTTCTGGATGAGTGCCGCTTCTTCTCCGCCAAATATCATCATCTTCATACTATCATTTTGTCGATTTTTGTAACTACTTCTTGTTACTCAATGTATTTATTTGCAAATACAGACTGTCTTAATTCCATTGTTATGTGAAATTCTGAGAGGCATAAAGTGATAAACTGCACTAAACTAAAACGTGAGCAGAGATAATGAGGAAATCAAGACGGGATGAAAAAGACAGTCATGGGTTACAATGTATTAGCAGTCAGACGCGAGCTAGGGTAGCTAATTAGCAGTGGTAGAATAGGGAGCAAGAAAAAATAGAATACTCTTGCACTCTCAATTTGCAATTTATGTATTCGATGGATATGTTTTATTTATTTATTTGCAATGAGATGTCGGATAAGCAAAGCTCGAAAAAAAGAGACTCTTTTGTCATTCCGACATCGTTTCTCTCACACATTCTCGGATACGTCCTGTATTGGTCGAGAACTCCTTTTAGAATCTCTTGTTTTTAGATAAATTCCTATCATAAATGGTGGCTACATGGGATTATTCTCGCTCATTTGGCGTGCTTATATCTTATTAAAAATACAATTAATTTTTTGCATTAATGACAGGACAGCTGGGTTATATGCAAAACTGTGTCATCAAGTGTCTACAGCCATTTTATATTTGTATTTGACTCTATCCTTAAAGAAAGACTAAATTTTGTTGCATGTAGAAAGGAATTAGAGGTACAAATAGTAGTAGGCAATTTGAATTTTTTACAAATGTTCGTTTTGCATGTAGCCTATACAGAAATTGCTCGTGGCCTGGAAATTCTATGAAAATTCCCGTTTAAGGTTCTTGAATCTATTGTTGCGCTAAAAAAGAAGCATAGTTAATAATTGACGTGAACATTATAGAAATTATTTTATAGTTTTCTGAAGTTCAAGTTACACCAAAGAACTGGGATGTGTCTGTACAAATGAATTTTTCTCATAGTGCATTTCCAAAAGTCACTGATTATTGAAAAAAGGCCAATACATGCTTTTGGTAAGATATTGCAATCACAACTCTTGTATTTGGTGGTAGATACATCGTGTAAGATATAAATATTTGCAGGAATCTATTCTTGCTAATAGCAAACTAGTCCAACACTTATTGTGAAATCACGACGCTTCTTATATACCAATATTTGCACCCACATCATTTTTCATAACATTATAACAATAAAAATATTTAAAAAGTGATTAAAGGCGGAAAATGAGTGACACATTTTGCGTATACTTTTCTCTGATTTAAAACAATAAATGAATATAAATTTGCCTTTAAAGCTAGAATCTTATACAGAGTTTTTAAGTTTAGTTTTCATTATCGTTGCACTAGAAGCAACACGAGGATTATAGGCGACGGACCTCGTAATTTTGAACATAGGTCATGTGACGAGGATGACATTTGAGCTGTCACCCCCTCTCCTAACTTCCACACCACGCTATCGGGAGGACTTTGAGCCCCGACAGATTGAACGTGCATCAGCTGATCTGAGTGATGCCAAAATTTAAAATAGACTAATAACTTCGATCTGGTTACCATTGATATATATTTATTCAAATTTGCATGCATAGAGATAAAATTAAAATGGCATTCTAAATTTTGTTTAATTATTACTTATTAATTTGCTCTTCAGAAGGATATGAGACTCCATAATTTTTTATTACTTTAAATAAGTAAAGTGAAATAACTTAGATAGTATATTGAAAATAACGAAGTTGTAGATCAACACGTTATTCTTTATAAACACAATTTAAATACCATTGAATTAAATAATAAATAAGTAAATCCATAAGAATCTGTGACTGGCTCCGAAGTACAGCGATTTACATGTTGCTGTTGCTAATTTATTCTTTAAATAGTGCTGCAGCTCTATACAATTGATCATTTCTGTTATGTATGAAGTTGTTGCATGCGGGTACGGTATAGATGTTGCCAAACTTGAAAAAGGGGCAAATATTTGGCTTGTATCAATCAAAGTAAAAGACTAAAACAATCACTGAAATTACTGGAACTGGGTTGAGAAGTGTCCAGCGCATTACTAAACTCCGGAAGGCTAGTGGTGAACATCAACATCTCAGAATAAATGTGGTAGAAAAACATTTTAAATACCGGGGCGGAAGAACTCTTTAGCGACTGGCGAAGCAAAATCTCAAACAATGAGCTATTGAACTCACGGCAATGTTTCTTAGCAATGAACACAGGGACATTTCAACATTCACAATGCGACGATAACTAATAAGAACACGACTCATTAGTTGTAAAGACACAAGAAATGATTCTTTAAATAGAGTGCTAAAATTCTATACAATTTTATGATAATAGAAAAAAGGTCCGTTTCTAAGAGTCATAGAGTTTTACTGTGGAGAAGTGGAAAAAGGTCATGTGGTCTGATGAGTCAAGATTTAGCCTAGTCTTCACGATGGGAGCTTCAAGGTAAGAAGGGGACCTCAAGAAACGGTGGACCACTGCGCAGATAAATGAAGGCAGTATTTGGGGTTGCTTCAATAGATTTAGTGTGAGATCCTCAAAATTATACGACATTAAATTAAATAGCTGGTTGATCAGATGATCCCATGGCCATCTTGATGAAACTGGTGTATTCCAGGATGGCAAATCCAAAAGCCACGAAGCATATATTCAGAATTGGTTCAGGAAACACAAGGACTCAATTTTTCTCATGAATTGGCCATTACAAAGCCCGAATCTTAACAAATCGAAAATATTCGGTAAATACAAGAACAGTAGTTGCGGGGGGGGGGTTTCGAATCTTCCATCATCAGTTCTGTGTTTCAAAAAAGCACTATAGCAAATCTGAACGACAATAAGTGCTGAAGCCGTGTATAAATTTATTGAAACAAATCTACGTCGCATGCATGCTGTAATTCGAACTAAAGCTGATCAAACCAAATTTTAAGGTAAGCGACTTTTTTTGGTGCCAAGCAGTGAAGGTATTTTGACTCATATGCAATTTTCATAGGTACGTGGAACTCAAAGCTTACTCTTAAAATTTAATACCTAATCATCTACGATTTACCGAACAAGCTCGTATTCATTAAAAAAAATTCCGCTTAAACTTGAAATTAAAATATTTATTTCTGTTTGATAAATAGTTTTTTTCTAAATTCTTATTTTTAAACAACGAATTTCCACATCAGATTTAAATTTTCAGTTAGTAATGCGAACAGTTGGCCTTTGAGTAAAATATTCTATTTATTTGAACTTCTTATATGTAACTGAAATATAGTGTCTCACTTTCTTCTTTTCAATTAATTCGAAAAACTTTTTACATTACTAGATGAAAGATTACTGCGCCTTATTTTGCAGTCAAAACATCGATCACATTTTATTTTTTAAAAATGGAACCTGACGAAATGCAAGTAATTTATGGAAATGATTTTCGCGCTTGTTTGCTTTAATCTTAAATAGAGAATGTAGTTATTTTCTTTTTTTAACTGTCCTGTATGATACATGTTGTTTATTCAAGACCACGTTGGTATGATGTATTGTGAAGTCGCTGTAGAGGTTTTTTTTAGTTTTCAAAATGATTTACTCTTAAAAGAGTTTTGGAAAGAAATTAATAATAAAAAATCTTTTTAAATAAAGGAAAAGTTATTTCAATACAGATTTTTTATGAAAATTCTGTAACACAAATTTTCAAGTTTCAATTTTTAATGATTTCGAAATAATAAGAGGTGCTAGGCCAAAATTTGATCTAAGTTTCAAAAGAGGAATTCCATACTAAAAAGATAACGTATACGAAAATTTTAATTAAAAAGAATTTTACATGAATGAATTTGCTTTGAAAGAGTCTCAGCAACAAAAAAAAAAAATTCTTCTTCAAATATCAATTTAAAAATATTTTTCCTTGCGAAAATTATACAATCAAAAATATTTTCTGAAATAATATATATGCATATAAACAAATCTTCATATAAATTATCTCCAAAAACTTTTGCTTATAAATACTATTTCAAAATACTCTAATTGTCTCTTCTAAATTATATTTGAAGCTCTAAGTGTCTAGGAAGTGTTCTTTTTAAAAATTTAATATTACTATCCATGTTTAACAAATAATAGGAAATTAAGACATTTTATATTTGCTTACACAGAGCTATTTTAATCCTATATGTCTCGAAAAAATATTTTTTTGTTTTATAAAAAAAATCAATAATTATATACGTAATCGGCTTACGCAGCGCAGGAAATATTCACGCATTTAATCAGCACAGTTTTTCGAAGTGAACATCAGAATTTTTATTCTATCACTCTCTTAGTAGATACAATAACTTCCTTTTTAGCGGAAACAATTAGCACACAACTCACACACACACAAATCCATTTCCGCACAAATTCACAGTTCACGCAATCGCAGATTCAAATCATGTAACATTTACCGCATAAGCACAATCACTTACCTAACTGATACATTCAGCGGCTCACGTATATATACCCTCCAAAGAATGTTCTAGAAACTTCTAGTTAGTCTAGGGGTATCTAATTTTGTATCTAAATTTATCGAATTGGCGATATTTAGCTATCAAATTATTGGCCAAGGTCACCTTCATCTGTTCAGCATTATTTCTTTGTGTGCGTTCTCATCTTCACTATAAAACTTTTTATCCAGTCAATATAGTCGTTTTGCAAGGAAGATCAAGTTCGAAATAAAAAAAATAGTAAAATTCTTTTTTGAAATACTTTTCCTTTTTTCACTCGTGTAGTTCATATTGAGTTCTTTCAGCTTTAGCACTTGAAAGAAGATAAAATTCTTCATTGTTTGTAAAACTAAACTTGAATACACAAGATAACACATAAATATCCAAGCTTGATTTTTTGACTATAGGTTTTAAGTTCAACATTCATATAATGAAAGTAATGCTGTTTGTGAACATGACTAATTTTGAAGCCTGAGGTAAATATTAACAGAAGCCCCATAAATTCCGTTTTACTTTAAATGCGATTAAAGTTTGATGAAAGAGATCCTAATACATTTCATGTGTCGCAAATTTCAGACTGTTTAAGGGTTAAAAAAATTCGAATCACTCATTAATGTTCAATCCTTGCATAAGTGGTGAACTGCTGTGAATAGAAAGATCCCAGACATTCTTTCGAAATATATGTTTTTTTAATGAATTTAACTGTTAGTAAATCCCTCTTTTAAAAAAATAACTGAATTGAACACACTTTTCCGGATAGTAATTCTGATACATCAGCTTCCAAAAAAAAAAATATACCGTTATTCAAATTTACTACATTTCACTATACTTATGATAATTTTTTGGAATATATGTGTATATATTCTCCCCCTTTAATACAACACTTTTCCTTTTCGGCCTACCAGTAATCCGACGTTTTCACACCGGCAGACAAATCAAAGAAAATTGTTTAATGTCTTCTACTTAAATGGAATAATGCAGGTTATCAATATGAAATAATATACGGAGAGAAAAGAAATACTCGGAAATGAATACACAGACGTACTCATTTTGAAATGAGTATGTTTGTATCAGATTTGAACGTATGTCTTTATCGAATGTAAAACATTGCATGTATTCAAAATAAAAAAAATGTAAATCGACACTCTCAAAATTATTATAGATATTAAGGACTACAAAAGTTAATTTTACATATAAGCTACGTATTTTAAAAATTGGGGTTCAAAAACAAATATATATAAGATTCGCTTTAAATATTTCGAACTATATTTTGTATGTACCACGCTACACGCGGAAGGACTCATGAATTCTAAAATGAGTACGCATATGACTTAGGTATCCAAGTAAATTGCATAAAACTTTTTACACTATCTTTTTTTTAAGTAATCTGCCAAAATAAGGCAAACATTTATCACATTCATCATATTATTAAATTTGTCTTAAATAATATATTGAGTATAATTAAAAATTTTACCAAAATATTAAACTTATGTAATATTTAAAACATAAGTTTAATGGTCTAAATTACCATCGGATTTCTCTATGTACAAGTTGTTTACATCTTGTACATCCAATTTATTACGATTAATATTTCTGATATTATCATATTTCTTACATTATTCAATTATTTAACAGGTCAATTGAAAAATCCCCGGCCTACCATAGTGAAACACATTTTTTTGGCAAAATTAGTTTTTTTTATTCAACATAATTCCCTTCAAGAGTGATACACTGATTATAGCGACCTTCCAACTTTTCGATACCATTTTTGTAGAACGATTTGTCCTTTGCTTCAAAATAGGCCTCAGTTTCGGTGATTACCTCTTCATTCGACGAAAATTTCTTCCCAGCGAGCATTCTTTTGAGATCTGAGAACAGGAAATAGTCGCTGGGGGCCAGATCTGGAGAATACGGTGGATGAGGAAGCAATTCGAAGCCCAATTCATGCATTTTTGCCATCGTTTTCACTGACTTGTGACACGGTGCATTGTCATGGGGAAACAGCACTTTCTTTTTCTTCAAATGCGGCCGTTTTTCGGCGATTTCGTCCTTCAAACGGTCCAATAACGCTATGTAATAGTCGCCGTTGATGGTCCTTCCTTTTTCAAGGTAGTCAATGAAAATTATTCCATGCGCATCCCAAAATACAAACGCCATAACTTTGCCAGCCGACTGTTACTTTTGCCCACGCTTTGGAACGGGTTCAACGTGTGTAGTCCACTCGGATGACTGTCGATTGGACTTCGGAGTGAAATGATGGAGCCATGTTTCATCCATTGTCACATATCAAAGCAAAAACTCGGGTTTATTACGCTGGATCATCTTCAAACACTGCTCCGAATCATCAACTCGTCGTTGTTTTTGGTCAAAAGTGAGCTCGCGCGGCATCCACTTTGCTTAGAGCTTTCTCATACCCAAATATTCGTGAATGATATGATGTACACGTTCAGTTGATATCTTTAGAGTGTCTGCTATTTCATTCAATTTCAATTTACGGTCATTCAAAATCATTTTGGGGATTTTTTTAATGTTTTCGTCGGTAACAACCTCTTTTGGGCGTCCACCGTCTTCGGTGCTCATTTCACCACGTCTAAACTTAGCATACCAATCCTTGATGGTTGATTTTCCTGGGACAGTATCCGGAAACTCGGCATCAAGCCAAGGTTTTGCTTCAGCTGCATTTTTTCCCTTCAAAGAGCAATATTTTATCAACAGGTGAAATTCCTTTTTATCCATTTTTTTTTCACAATAACAAAAGTTGCTTCACTCAAAATGCTATAATTCACATACTAATGATCCGTCCGACAGCTGTCAAATTTATACACGCATCTTTTGAGGGTTAGGGCTAACTAAAAAACATATGGATTTAATTCTAGTAGCGCCATCTATGTGTCAGGCCGGGGACTTTTCAATTGACCTGTTACATTCGGTAAGAAATAATTCATTATCTTTATATATCTATAGTCTTATTCTCGTTTAGTTGTGTTGTTAAAATGCCACTCGGTAAGCCTATTTAAACTTGCTTCTGACATTTATTTACATACTTCCGATATAAGCTTTAAACTATTTTCTGCTTTAAACAGTTGTATTTTTGAATTGTTAATTGCCATTTCAGCTTTTTGTTTTGATTAAGCTTATTTTGTATTTCAAATTATTTCATGTATAAGTATTTATACGTATCATTAGATCTTCGGTTGATACTAACATGTTAAAAATAAAGGCTTCAATATTTATTCTGGTATTGTAATTATTTTAAGCCCTCTGAAAAATAAATGTGAATAGTTAAGGTGTAATTAAGCTCCTATGAATTATAATATATTTTATATATAAACATTTTATATTTATCAGGCTGATTCTATTTAAAAAATAAAGCAACATTGGATAAAAATATTTTTTCTTTTGATCAAAATACGTAATAAAGCTATAATAGTTATATAAGGATTTAAACAGATACAATTTTATACCTTGAATTGAAGTTTTTTAAAATGTGTTTTGCAAACAAAATTAATTAATTAAGTCATAAGTTGATTATAATGTCTTAAAAAGGAATCAAAAGTATTTAAGAAAAACTTATGTGGATATGTAAATTCTATTTACAATTTCAAATTTAATAATGATTTTCTTGCATTAATTTTTTTTTCTTTTTCTCAAAGTAATATTTATTAATAAAATACAATTTTTACTCATATGTTTTAATGTAAAATGAAACTCAGAATTTAAAATTCTGAATATTGTGAATAACAAGACACATACTAAAACTTATATTAGTGATAATCAATCGGATTTTTAAAAAATATGTATAAAATGTTAATTTTTAAAATTTTTTTTAATAGAAATAATAGTCGGGGGTATAAAACAGAACTTTGAGAAATAGAAAAATTTACATTCTATAAATCTTGCATACTGCTTAATAATCTGTTACATTGCCTTGTCGTGCAAATGCGATTCTTGTTTCTTCCAGCCAACACCAGAACCTCGGTTTTACTTAGCAATTCATCTCGGCACAAGTATATTTTTTAAAAACATTGCTTAACTTCAAGAATTACACGAATAACGTGGTTAAATTATGAAAATAAATACACGAATATCAAGTCTTTTTTACGATATCAGAATTATCTTACAAAGTCCATTGAAAATAAATATTTAACTTAGGACTTTTATGATTGAAAGTGATTGTATTGTAAATAAAAATGTTTAATATGTCAAATAAAAGGACTAGATAATATGCTCAGCCTTATCCTATGGTGAACATTTATTGTAAGCGTTTTTACAATTCAACGAATTAATATAACTATAATGTTTGAGTCATGTATCGAATACAAATGAAATTGTTTTATTTATTCTGTGTGAATGAATATTGGGGGGACTTCATGTATAGAATAAAATCTGAATATACTGCACCAAATATTTATTTAAATGTTTCCAACATTTTTTTGACCACATTATAAAAAAAATCCAAGATATGAATTGTCTGTGTTAAAACCTTAATTATATAAAAATCAAATTTTGAAT
Source organism: Nephila pilipes (assembly GCA_019974015.1). Lineage (NCBI taxonomy): Eukaryota > Metazoa > Arthropoda > Arachnida > Araneae > Nephilidae > Nephila > Nephila pilipes. Next base: position 826,246 of record BMAW01020911.1, on the reverse strand, counting down.
TACAACACAAATAAGTTGTGGTTCCTCCTCTCCTAAGTCATATGAGTTTAAAACTGAACTTAAAAATGTTGGACACCAGTGATGAAACACCAGACAACCACTTATAATAACATGATGAACAGTATTTTCGTTGGATGCTGTAACTATTAACAGACACTAGTAAGTCATACTATTAGATTCAATCCGGTCATTAATGAACTCAACTTTAAGCCACATGTGCAAACACTAAAACATTATGGTAGTGGCTGTTACAGTGAAACATAATATAAATCATAACAAATTTTTGACAAATAATTAATAATATTTCCCAAATTAGAAGAGGGTGATCCATTCGACATCAATATTCTGCAAAAATATCGTATTAATCGACTATTGGTAAAAACATATATAGAAAATTATGGCTGAAACCTACCACCAAAAATAAACTCGACTTCTTAAAATACATTGTGAATACATTTCCAGTTTTGAAAGGTTCAGAGAGTGAAGGCTTTGTAAGTAATTTCTTATGAAGTTATTATATTTCCTTAATAAAGTGTTTTTATGTTTTGGAGGTGAGGAACGAAAGATACTGAGTGGCAGCTACAAGCTGAATGAAATTCATTCATAACTATTTGTGTCTTTGACTGACTGGTCAAGTTTTCTGTGTTTTATTACATTCAAAACGTTTTTCCTTTTAACTTTTGTAGTTAAAAGTTTACAATTCAAAATTGCTTGCATTTAATCTTTCTTCAATTTTGTCATTAAATATGCACTCTTTTTAGTTATTAATAACATTCACTGCTTCACTATATTTAAATATGTTTTGTTTTTGTCTAGTTTTCAGACAACTAGAATATATTTTGTGTATCTGTTAAGCATATAAAGTATCTATGAGTAAAAGTTCAATTCTCAGTTTCGTAATTAAGACATAGTAAATTCTGTGCTAGTTTTGTACTAAAATTACTGAAGTTAGCACTATCTAGTATATTTGGAATTACTTGTAATCTTCAGCGATAGTTCATAAGATTTGTTTATGCAATGTGCTTGAAATTAACTCAATTTTGCTTCTAACAAAAGAATTTAGGTAATATTTAAATAAGCATTTTTTTGGTGCTAAAGACTCTGCTTTGTGTAATATCCAAGATGTATTTTATTACTATTGTAATCCAACTTTTACTGCCATGGGTACAATAACTATTGAGCTTATAATATAGATGATGTTAAATTAGTTAATCAACTGGGGTCACATACAGGTATACATAAGTTTGTCTATTTCACAATTAAATATCTACCCATGTCCTTGCAGTCATCTTCATGTTCTTTTTTTTTAGCAAATGTTCATTATTCCCTAGAAGTTGAAAAATACAGGTATATGGAAATTTTGAACCATTTATTCAAGATTTGAAACAACTTTTAGACCAAGGTATTCAATTTCAAGGAAATGCATATAAATTGCACTTTGGCAAGTATTAGGTGATAATTTAGGGTTAAATTAGTTGTTTCGATTTGTTATTTGAAACATCACTGTTTGAAAAGCATTTTCATTCATATTTAGCAACTTCACGAGATGTTGTTGATTTGAAAGAAGTAAAAAATCTGTTTAATTATATACCTTTACAAATTAGAACTTCTATATTTTAAATGATACCTCTTTGTACATTACATTAAAACCTTAGCTATGTTGTACAAATGGGGATGGAGTTGGACTATAATATAGATTAGATAGTAGTGTTTATAAGTGATTTTTAAAACTACATGCCTTCATCTGTAGGAGTGAAAATATTACACTTTTTTATAATATTCTTGTTTAAAAATTATAAAAGTTTTATTTTATATATATATATGCGTATGATATTCAGAATAAATTTTTCAAAAATATGATTTTTTTTTATTTTTTCTATTGACAGTGAATCATTAATTATAGATATTAGCTTTGTTATGATGTTAATTCAAAAGGAAATGTATGTTAGATAAAAAAAAAGGGGGGGGGGAGGAGAATTGTGTAAATTTTTATGATGGAAAATCTTATATTCATCAAATTGTTTCCAAGATATTTGCAATAACTTAATATTAAAATATTGAACTTTAAAATAAAACTCAATTTTCTGAATGTATAGGATTTTAGCAAAACTATATCTTGCTTCTAGAAATATAAATATAATTTTTAATGAACATAATCGCTTCTGGAACTACTAGCTCAAATTTCTAACGCATTCGTTTTGAAAAGAATTTAACTCCTAAATGGAATCTATTTTCGTTAATTAAACATTTATTAAACACTCGAAGTGATTTAAAATTGAGGTATAAGTTCAAAGTACAGCTTATGATCACACAGCAGTTGCATTTTTGTTCTAAAAGTAACAGTTTTGTTACACTCAGTAAATATAAGAATTTTGATTTGAAGTTTTGGATTAAAAACTTCAAAGAATGTATGTTAAATTATATGTAAGATGAAGAAAATGAAACTTGTTAATAAAGGAGCGCTTATTTAAGTTCCTTAAAATTTAATTTGATACATATTTTTCTGTTTAAAATTCATATTTGATACAACAATAGTATCGAAAATAAATGTAATACATACTCACTTTATTGTTTCATATTTGATGTAGTAACAGATTCACAAATGAATGAATTACATATTCATTTGTTGTTTCTTCGTGTATTCGATACAATAACAGCTTCAAAAATGAATACATTACATACTAATTTTGTTGTTTCATTTTAATATTTGATACAGTAACGGATTCAAAAATGAATACATGATACACTCATTTTTCTATTCCACTTGAATCTTTCACTACACAATATTAAAGTTCCATAGGTCATTTGCACAATAAACACTCACTTAGTGGACTGTATTAATATATCTCTTTAATAATTCACAAAAGACACCTGCACGTGGTGCCTTCACCGATAGCTCGTCTTACACTTCACTCGTATACACGATGAGCGCTTCCCGCTCTTGTCTCAGTTACAGTTAGAATCCCAGTTACCAAACTCCTCATTTACAGGTGGCGCGGTGATAGCGCATGCAAGCGTTAACATACCGGCCCCCATTGACATGTTTAAACATTCAATCATTGTATGTAAAACACTATTTCACAAATTACACAAAATTTGAAGATACATATTCAATAATTATCAGCAAACAAGTAAAAAGAACACTATTAAATTACATGAAATTCTCAATTTAACACAGCACACAATTAATGAATATGGCAATACTTTCAAAGAAATACACTAATAATATTTACAATTACAAGAAAAACACAGTTTTAAATATATTATTTAGACACTGGTAATACACAAATTTTTGAGACAGATCTCTTAAATAAACAAATTGAGTTTTTATTTGAACTATACGAATTTTTTTTTTATCATCTCCAAGGATACACCAATAATTTTACTTAATAGCCATTTATGTGATGGCACCTACACGAAAATATTTAACATAAATATAATCAATAATTAATAACGTCAATTTAAGATTTTTAGGCATAGTATCAGGATGTTTCTTAGAAAAATTATAACCTGAGTTACCCAAACGTCCTCCAACTCTCATGACTCCATCAACATCTAAGAATGGATTTAGGGATTTTAACTTACTCTTTGGAAGAACACTCCTTTGGTTTTGGTTTCACTTGGATTTGAGAAATTATAATTTCCATCGACACTTGGTGATAGTTCTGGATGGTTTGTGCACCATTTATGAAGTTGCATTCCAGCTTTTTGCATAATAACTATAAGTTGTTTTTGCAACTCTTGAGCCTCCTCTAAGGTTTGAGTTCCACATAGTACATCATCCATGTAAAAATTATCACGCAACACAGGTGATGCAATGGGAAAATTATTCTCTTCATCAATGGATAATTGTTTCAAAGTCCTCATTGCCAGATAAGGAGCACTTACAGTTCCATAAGTAACTGTAACTAACTCATAAGTTTTAGGTGACTCATTGGGCGTTTCACTCCACAAAATTCTTTGAAGTTTGTATTGACTGGGTTCTATGAGTATCATTCGATACATCATCTTCACGTCAGCTGTCAAAGCATACACATGCTTTCTAAACCCTATCATTATCAGAAATAAGTCATCTTGGATGACTCCACCATTGTACTGTAACGAGTTCAACGAATTACCATTAGTGATCAATGTGGAACAGTTAAATACAACGCGCAATTTTGTACTTGTATTCTTGGGTCTTAACACTCCATGATGTGTGGCATAGTACACTACATCGGGTTCTTTTTCTTCCACCACTTCTCTCATGTGGCCAAGTTTTAAATATTCACCCATGAAGCTTTTGTATAACGTTAAATATTCAGTGTCTCTGGATAAACGAGCCCACAGCGATTTGAGTCTTTTGAGAGCAATGTCCTTTGAATTTCCTAAACACGAAGGATCCTCTTTGAGGGGCATTGTGAGAATATACTTCCCTTCCTCATTTCTCCGATGTGTACGAACAAAATGTTCCTCACAAATCGCGTGTTCATTACATTTATATATTTCTGATTCGACACTTTCTATCTCCCAAAATTTCCTTAACGTTATATTTAAATCATCTTCTCGGATTAATCCGCAATGAACCTTAGTGTCACTAACTTGATCTACACTACCGCTAGCCACATAACCAAACACTGTATTTTGTAAGAGCAAACGTGAATTTTGCGTATATATTTGTCCAGGCCTCAATAGTTCATAAAAAATTTCTGCTCCTAATAAAATATCTATTTTTCCTGGGACATTAAAATTATAATCAGCTAACAGAATTGAATCTGAAATTTTAACATTAACATCAAGTATTGTTTGGGGAATTAAATCAGTAATTTTCCGAACTATTAACATTTTTAATTCTTTGTGAAAACTTTTGTTTTTATTCGCTATAGTAGTTCTAACGCATCCACTCACATTCATTGAAGAATCATTTAAACACGAGATCAAAGTATTTATTTTTTCTTTTTTAAGTTGCAAACGATTAGCGCACTCTGAACTTATTAAACATGTTTGACTTCCAACATCTAACAGACACCTGGCTTCTTCCCAATCATCATTTTTATTTTTAATCAAAACTCTAACAGTACTCAATAAAACATTTTTTGTTTTGCTCTTTGCGAAACTGCTAGCTACAATATTTTCATTGAGTTCGCAGGAAGGGGGGGAAACATTCATAAATTCTTCATTTTGACCTTCACGGGCAGACGTTTTTTAAGATTTTTTTATTTCTATTTTAGCGTTGTCGACGTTTCTCGAAAAATGAATCATTTTATGATGTGGTTTTCCACAAAAGCAATTTCTACTCGAACATGTTTTAACATAACATTCTGAAGCAAAACATTTAAAGCACAGATTATTTATTTTAAGTATTTCAATGCGATCTTGAACTGACAGCATCCTAAATCGCGGACACAAATATAACGCATGCTTCTCATTTTTACACATAACACATTTATAATTTCTTATTTCTGAAATAAACACTTTTGAAATCCCTTTCTGATACCCTGAATTATATGGATTTTTTGTTTTATTTATTATTGGATATCTTTTACTTCCATTCATTGATGACTCATATTTAGATTTCTCTCTGGAAGAAAGATAAATATCAATTTCTCTCGCAAGTTGTTGCGGTTTAAAATACCCTTCATCCTCTTTTATTGCTATGTGCGTTTTCAGTTCTTTATCAAGGTCACTAAATATTTTATCCGAAACAATCAATTCACATAACGATTTAAAATCGCTTACTTTTCGCAATTGACAATAATATTCAAAATTAGCAGATAACCTTGACGCGAATTGTACAAAATTTTCATTGGGTAGTTTTTGCGCATTGCGAAATTGATTTAAACTCTCTTGCGGGGTGGGTTGGTATTCTTTTAATATTACAGATTTAAGTTTTTCATAATTATTGATATCCTCCTCTTTCATATAAACCATTAAATTTGATACCTTTTCTCCTAATATATTTAATAGTATTTCCGCTTTTAATTCTTCCAGCACATTTTTTGTTTTAAATGCTTTTTCTATTGATTGGAAGAAAAGATTATAAGATTCTACTCGAGTAGGCACATAAATCGTTAAAGTTTTTACACTTTTAATTAGATTTTCAGTGCTTCTGTTTAAGGTATCTATATCGGTTAACTTATCTTGATGAGTTTCTTTTTTAAGGGTTTCTAATTGTAATTCCTTTTCTAATAAATCAGATTGTTGTTGCAATTGAGCCAGTTTAATTTTCTCTGATTCTAATTTCATTATTTCTCTTTCCTTAATTGAGTTCTTTTCCTCAATAACATAATCAACGATATTTTGAACGAATTCAGTGTCATTAATATATAAATCACAATTTTCAATAATATTTCTTAAGTCAACAACTTTTGCTCCATCAGGAATTATCAAACCTAATTCCTCAGCCACGAGGGTTAACTCGTCTTTTTTTAATTTCCTAATTATAGACATGTTTTTTTTAAATTTTAGCAAAGAAAACACAATAGAGAAATTTCTCTCACCTCAAAACTGGATCGATGTTTTGATTTAAAGCGGTCACTTCTGCAATGATGTGGCACTTTAATCCATAGAAAATATCACACTTAATCCGTATCACAAACTGAAGAATATCACTCACTTCTATTCACTAAACACAATACTGCACTTAGAAACTTTTGTTTCATACCGGTACTTGCTCTCCGGCGATTCGGACCACATGAATCTTTCACTACACAATATTAAAGTTCCATAGGTCATTTGCACAATAAACACTCACTTAGTGGACTGTATTAATATATCTCTTTAATAATTCACAAAAGACACCTGCACGTGGTGCCTTCACCGATAGCTCGTCTTACACTTCACTCGTATACACGATGAGCGCTTCCCGCTCTTGTCTCAGTTACAGTTAGAATCCCAGTTACCAAACTCCTCATTTACAGGTGGCGCGGTGATAGCGCATGCAAGCGTTAACACCACTCTCGTATTTGATACACATATATCTTCAAAAATAAGTATGATAAGTTTCCATTTTGATTACGTACCTGTTACTAAAAATGAGTACGTGTGAGTCTTAAATTTGAAAACGTTGGTATCGGAGCTATTTTGAGCATGTGGAGTATTCAAAAGTGAGCACGTTGTGCTTGATTTTGAACACCCGTTTTTCGCAGTGTGTATTTTTTGTATCTTTAATTATTTTGTATATTTGACACTTTATTTGCATGTACTGTATTAAATTTTATACAATAATGAATTGTCTTTACCGTTTAAATGTGTCATCATTAGTCATTTTCTAATAATCTGAAGGTGGTCTGGTTCGACATATGCCGGATTATCGAGACAAAATGTACTTTGAAAATATTTACAATAACTTCAACAATTTATTTAATATACATAATTATTTTTACTTAGATTTCACTTATCATATTTTATCTAAAATATATATACTAACGTAATTGTATTTAGCAGTTGTAAACTGTTTTGTTTTTAAATATAAATCAGAAAAATTATTTTATATATGGTGCTATAAATATCTTTAAACAGTATTCCAATTGTCTTACATATGTATAGATTCAAATCTTATTTGACTATTTCAATGCTTTGAATAGTCTGTTTTAACTTAAAAATATTTTACATGCACTATAACTATTTTAATTAGTTTAAAATTAATATTATCTTTTCATTTATACAATGGAGAAGCGTAAAAATTTATGTATTACTAAGAAATAATCCAGTTGTGTAGATAAAATTTATTCTGTATATTAATTGATCCTTATGTACATAATGTAAGTCATAACTATTCATGTTGATTTATTTGGTTTCATGAAGCAGAAGATTGAAGAATCCCGAATAATCGAAATTTTTTAATTATTATAAAAAGTAATACAGATATAGACTTAATTTTCATTCCTAAAACTTCACAACATATTGACCATCCAGAGTTATACATCTCTTCCAGTTTTCTTGACCTTTCGAAGGTCATCATTGCAGAAATCAGCAAATAGAACTCATATCTTCTCCACGAAGGAGAATACTTCGATTTTCGGCTTCATTAAACCAATAAAATCAATATGATCAGCTGTAATTTGCGACATTATGAACATAAGGATCATTTAACATGAGGAATAAATTTTATCTAAATACCTCAATCATTTCTTTGTGATAATTAAACCTTTATGATGTCTGCTCGTTTTAAACATCTAAAATGCTTATCCAAATTGCTTACTATTATCAATGAGTATGTAATTTTTTTCAAAGGGTCACAAGCATTTTACAAGCAACAGTGTCAGATTAAAACAAAAGTAGGCTCGAAAGAGAATAAAATTACTTAACAACGCTCTCTTTAAGTGATATTTAGCGAACCCATTCTCACGCTTGAAGTTTCATCATCGTAATTTTAATTTATTGCATCAAAGTAGCACTCTCGAAGAGGCATTAATAAATCCTACAACCTAAACGTTACGTCATCTCTTAAGTTCGTAATCGAAACAGACTTCTGAACTCCTGAGGTTTCATTGATTATTTAAATTTCATTCCTTCGCAACTCCCTTACGACTGAAGTAATACTATTTGAAGTAATACGTGTGCTTATGTTTTAGAGAGTGCCTTTATTTATAACTTTCTCGCGTTGCCAATACTTGATACATTTGTTGTCTCTTAAGTATTGCAGAAGGAAGTTAAGTTCCGTGACTATACTATTCTGCTCTCGTGAGCAACATTTTCTATGTAGGTTACATTTTTGTACTTTAAGTTAACTTGGGAATATCTTGCGAATACATACAGGCAATGAATAAACGAATAGATAAGGAAGGAATATATATTACATAAATATATTACTTTGTTTATTCGAATATCTTTAGGAATAATAAACAGAAGATTTAATTATAATCCAAAAATGTGCGTGAAATATGGAAGTTTTAAATGTCACTGCTGTTTCAACTGAGAATAAACATATAATTATTTCTAATCATGCAAAATTTTGTGAATGCCATTTTAACTCCATTTAAATTCAGTTAACTTTTATTTTCATTTACTGTAATATATTTCTGAAAATAATATTATGATATGGTTATTATAAAGGGGCCCGAATTTCTCCAATTTATGATAAAAATTTAAAACGTTTTTGCGATTAATGAGTTTTTAAATTTTTTTAAAAACCTACAGTTACCAGCAATATGAAGTTCCCTCAAATGGAATTGGGAAGACTTGTATTTCCGGTTTAGACAGAATTGTTTGTAACAATACATAACACATAGTTTGTCGATCACATAAAATTACGTTTTTATATATCTGAATGCGGAATCCAATGCACGGGTCTATTGCAACAAATATATGAAAAGCGTAGAGATCGTGCTCATCAGTACCTGTCATGTTACTCTATTTTATAATAAATCCACAGAATAGATTAATTCTGCAATGTACACCTTCACTGGGGTACATATTTCACACATTAACATCATGAAAATATTATTGATATGTTTATTGGTTACATGATTCTTACTAACTTCTAAGGTAGTGTTGAGAAATAGTGTGAACAAATAACCGATTTTTGCAGTACTTTTTCATTTTGATTATGATTGTAACCTTTCATCATAAGTTTGTGTAAAAATAATCGTATAAATTACAAAAATTATAATAGAGATCAAATTGCTAGCAAAGTGACGAAAACTATTTATATTATTATTTTTAAGTAATCATTAGTATGGTTGTCATTTTTGAAAAAGATCGCTATCTTCAATATTACGCTCGTACTTTTTATTGTGGGATGGAAAGAGAGTATTTGAATAATTAATAAAACAATCATAGAAAATATTTCATGTCATATTGCATAAAAATCTTCGCATGGTGTGGAAGTTTGGAAAGGGAGGTGCCATCTCAGGTGTCGTCCTCGTCATTTGACTGAGGTTCAAAATTACGTGGTCTGTCGCCAATGCGACAACCATGCGATGCTTCAATGAGACTTATATGAACAAAAAAGTTACACACTTTTTTTTAATAAACGTCTGTGAAAAATATGTAGTTATCAAAACAATTACAGAGAAACAAAGAAGTAATAATCAAAATCTATTGCCAATTATTTGTCACCACTTATAAACATTTTATGAATATTCATTGCAACTTAAAATATCAGTTTAATATTATGAATTCGAAAATAAAAGAATTAAAATAAATAGTGTAAATATTAATTAACTGTAATTTAATTGGATAATAGAATTTGTTGCCTATCCTTTTGAGTTTCATTTTAAAAAATTTCGTAAGATACGTTCTCCGAATTCCCTGCACGTTTTATTTTAGAAAATCTTGAGATAGTGTCTAAAATAACCTTAATCGGAGCTTTTTCTGGAATTTGCATTTTTGTCCTTTCATTTTCATTTCTTATTTGCATAAAAAGAACATTTATTTTTCCCGTTACCTTTTTTTTCGTATTTTTTTCCTTATTTTCTTAGTTTTTATGATCTTGGGGTTAATATTTTCCCGGCGAATAAGATTTCAGAGGCGATTTTTTTTTACACAGAACCGTTTTTCAGTTGGAATATTTCCCTAATAGTTTTTTCATTCTTTTTTCTGAACATGTACTTTTTTCCAATACTAATCCTTTACCTTCGAAAGAATGATAGGAGAAAAAGCGTTCTGTGTTTTTTTGAGAGAATACCGAAGCGATAATATTCTTCGTCAATCAATTTTTTTTAAAAAAATTTTCAATCACATTCTCTTGAAATTATGCATATCCGGTAGTTAGAGCATTGATCGAAAGCAGGCTAGCGGCCCTAACGATTAAAACTTTGGGGTGGGGTGGGGAAGAATCACTCTTAGAAAATTCGAGGAGTAAACCTCCAGTTCAGCTTATACTATGGTACTCAGGGATAAAATCTTTTTATTTTACTCATGATTTAACCATGGTTCAAAGTCCATGCAGCTAAATATAACCTACGTGCTAAATGGTTGACATACTATTTCAGTTTTTAACATGCAACTACAATCTTCATAGTAACTTTGAAAAATCTTGCAAGCTTGTTAATCAATACCTGGAAGAATTTATGTAACGTATTTTTGGCATAAAAAAATCTCAGTAATTTAGTAACGAATTTCAGTAGTTACTTTGAAGTTTTCAATGAAATAAATTTAGTCTCTTCACTTACAATATATAGGAAATTAAAATTAACACGAAAAGTATGTATATCAGATAAAATTTCACTATATACTTTTTATGAAAGAAAAACAGATTAACTAATAAATGAAATTAATTACCTTTCGTATCGGCTCTCTATAATTCTAACAATTAGTTTAGTTTAGTTTTTGTTAACGTCGCACTAGAAGCAACATGAGGGCTATTGGCGACGGACCTCGCAATTTTGAACCTCGTTCAAGTGATGAGGACGACACCTGAACTGGCACCGACAATTGTATCTTTACTATGAGTAATTTATATATTTATTCATTTGCTTTCCCTTTATGATAGCTCTCAATTACTTAATAATGATTTCGAATACGTTTGTAAGAATATACAGTTTTGCTCTCAGGTTCTTGCTTTTTTTAGGTAAGCGTGGGAATCATGACTTCGAGGCACCTTTATGATCTTTTTTTTTTCTTTCCAATGCGGATTACTTTTTTTAGTAAACACGAGTAACGCGCACTCGGGATATCCTAGCGATTCTTCTCTATTATAGACCCTTCTTCTTATTAATCATTTTTAATTTTCTTTCCTCATTTTTTTCAACACTCAATTATGCCTTGTTTTGGTCAGCATATCCAAATCTGGTTCTTGCGGGATAAAAATTCACCATCACCCCCTCACTCTTATGTTATTAATATATAAGATGACAGTTCGCTGACTTCGCAAAATAATCAACATTGAATAAAAAATTTTGAACAATTTCTGAGAGTTTAATTATTTAGTTATGGGAAAAATAATCATGACATAAAGATATTGAAATAAAATTTAAACGAGAATAACAAATACTAGATACAAACAATTAAATGTTACAATTTGAAAAATAAAATTCCCAAAATCTTTGATTTCGTAAAAATATTTCCGATTAAGAGGTATTATGCCTTAAAAGAATTAGAGAGAAAATTCCACATTAAATTATATTCGTATGCCGAAGGTAAAAGGCACGATGTCCATTTTTGAAATTTTATAGAACTGCTTAAAAATGTTTTGTGTGTGATTCTTTGTATACAAGTTTGCTTGTCAGAGAATATTTTCTAAGAATTTTCCATTATTCCCCCTCCCCCTCCTTAAATTCTACGAATGGTTTAATATTTGGATAAAACATATTGGAAATTTGAATCATAAAATTAAAATTCCTTTTATGAAATTCAGTTCTTAAAATTATAATTTGGTTTAGTATATAGAATATTATATTCATATGTTCTCAGCAAATGTTTACATTTTAAATGAACTGGATTGCATGCATCATTTGCCTAAAAGTAAGTATATGACTTACAAATGTAGATACAATGCTGCTCATTAATTGTTCTTACATAATTACTTATGTATGTAAATCCGATTTTCTCATTGCGTAAACAGAAGTATAAAAATGTAGATACCTCATTGTTTAAATATGACTTCTATTTCTTTTAATTTTAAAAAGGGAGAATTACTTGAATGTGACATAAGATAAGCACCATTATCATTATTATTAGGTCTCAGTTACACTACCCTCATTTCGATTTAAAATTGAACTGTTTATTATTTTAAAAAATGGGCTTAGTATCTCGTAGTATTTGTATCTCTGGGATATAGATATAATAAATAGAATTAAAAAATACTTAGCACAGATTCTCAGGTTTTGAATTTTATTCACTATAATGTATTATTTTTTTTCAATCAGCGACACATTTCCGAGAGACGTAATTGTTGCTTTTTCATTAAAATGTTTTGAAAATTCAACGGGAAAGGAAACATCTCTTTTAATTTCCAAAACATTTTAACAAATGTAGTTTCATAAACAAAATTTAATTAACGCTACCTTAGAAAGTTTAATTTTTGTTGAAATTAATTTTTTTCTCCTCTTTTTAATAATTTTAGTGAGAAAAAAATACTTTGTTGTTTAAATGAATAAACCACAGCGAACATGCAAAAGAAGAAAATTGCCTCAAGAACTAGCCAAGAAATAAAAATAAAAAGCAAAAGTAAATTAATTGGTGCGATTATATTTACGACTATTGTTCGATCCGATTACATGCTATGTTTTCGTGTCCTTCAATGATATGGAATATTACTGAAGAATAAAACGCAAATCTTGATCTGTCTGTTTCATATGTGTCGCTGTATGTGTATGTTGTGGACTCTGTAATCTGTCAGGTCATAGTCGCAAACTTGCGGCTCGCGTTCTTTTCTTAAAATCGTAGATTCGAACCCTTATGCCACTAAAGACCAGCCGTGTAATGTGACTGATATACGTTAAATCTGGTCTAACTCTCAAGTCCTCCCGTGGATGTGGTATCGAAGTTTGGAGTCGCAGGTAGAACTAGAAAATAGAGGGTGCTGCGAGCCATACCAGAGGCTCTATAGGGGAGTTGTAACTGGCCTCCTCGAAATAATGAGCAAAATATGCTTTTGAAATCGCTTAGCGAATTTTATTCTTTTTTTAAATGTTGTGTTGCGCATCTTAGGAATAAATTAATTTAATGATGCTAAGAAAGTCTCATGGATTATTTTTAACCGATGATTTGAAAAGCCACCAGTCTAACAGGAAAACGAAATTTCCATCATTCTAAATTGCCAATTACTAGTGTTAGTTTACACAGTAGGTACCAGCTCTAGTATCATCCTTGTCACTTGACCGAGGATCAAAATTACGAGGTCCGTCGCCAATAGCTATCGTGTCGCTTCTAAGTACAATGTTAATGAACAATCAATAAAAAAAATCAGTCAATCAAGTATGTATTTCTTATTTTCATTTCACCTCTAATTTTTGATTGAAATTGAAAAAAATCAGATTCCATCAATTATTTCGAATGTCCTCCAGAGTGTTTTGAAGAAAAAAAAATCCGAATATATTCGTCTTTCAAATAAGTTTTTAAATAAACTTTGTATCATTGGCTGCAAATATTCGCGTTTTAGATATCAATAATTTATTTCAGAAAAAAAAAAGAAAAGAATCGCCAGTATCGATTCAAATAAACATTTCCTTTTCTTTGGAGCCCAGTAATTTATTTCGATAGTCAACATTGATTAAAATACTTATTTTGTTATTATTTATGTCAAGCTCTTCCTTTAAGCTTTCATATAATAAATAATATTTGTACAACATCATGTCAAAAACATTTCGAAACTGTCTAGACAGGTTACGTTGAGATTTTTTCGATTAAATCTATGAACATAAATTTCTTACAAAAATTTTAAGCGTTCACATTTATCAAACAGCTGTTTTTTCCCAGAAGAATAAAATTTTTTTACCAATATTTATTTTTCACTTTGTCAAAATTTTCTAAATGGTACTCTCTCAGTAATCCGGCAGAAATTGGACCAGAACACCACAGTTACCAAGAAGGACCGATTACTGGAGAATCACTGATAATAGCGCATTTAAACAATAAATACTATGTATTATTGTATGAAATTTAATATAATCCGTACAAATTTAGTATCAAACAAACTATAAAAAAATATTTTTTTTTGTATTGATAGCCTACATTATTCTATTCTAGTAGGAAGCTCAAAACAATTTTCTTTGTTACAGCTTGAGCGAAATTGCCGAATTACTTTTTTTAAGCCTACGCCCGTCTGCGGCATTTCTACCATCATTCGACGAGCAGTCTTGTATAACAATGAGTATGTATAAAAACAAGAGTTAAGTCCTTCATTAGCCTCAAAAGAGTTATCAGCCAAAAACTTCAAAAAAATTCAGGGTAGTTCTTGAGATGTTCACCACCCATATCACCATGATGGCACAGAGGGTAACAAGCCGAAACCTTGACTCCCATCCGTTGTAAATGAAATGGATTACTGGCAGGTCGGAAAGGTGAACTGCCGGATTATAGAGAGAGTACAGTTTTTTTTTATATAATTTGAATCTTAGTAAGAAAAAAACAAGAAATTTACCATATTATTTGAGATTAATAGCTGAGGGAGTGATAGTACTTTTAATGGCATTAAAGCCAAATGTGGTTCTGCTGCGCCAAACAAAGTGAGTGACATAGTGTAAGGCTAGTGATCTTGACTTGTGAAAAAATTGAAAAAAAGATAAAAATTAGTGGAGAAGAAGGAGAGCCTAAAATAGAGAAGGATCCCTAGGATATCCCGGAGTCGCTCACCCGTGTTTACTGAGATTAATAGATAGGCTTCGCATTTGGCTTAAATTGGCCACTCTTTTACCTGACAAAAAATAAAACTAATTAAAGTGACTCGCTTTAACATCTTAACAGAATACCATCGTCAACTTAAGTAATTTAATATCTACTTTAATATTTTATTGTTTGTTTTAACATACTATCAGAATATTAATTTCATTTTGTATCATGGATTTGTTTGCCTTTATTAATTTTGGTAATAAAACTTGGCATCGTTTTGGCCCATTATTTTGAAGAATTTAAATTATTCTTAAAAAAAAGGAAAATTGGCTATTTTAGTCAATGTATAAGCAATCAGTGATGTTATATAACTTATTTAGGAAAACGTATTTGTGTGCGTAATAAAGATGAGGGATTTTAATGTATGAAATTTATGAAGAAAAATTTGAGTTTATGTAATAAATGTGTGTGATAGATAGTCTACTTAAATTTGTTTTATGTATCGCCACTATCTTAATATGAATTAAGCACATGATTGTTTTCGCGTTGTATTACAAGTTATATTTCATTTCCCTTTTACTCAAAGTTTCAGAAAAATGATCAAGGAAGCGAATTCGCGGTCGGCAATTGTTTCCGTTGAGTCCTGGATTCGAGTCCTGATATCACTAAGGGACCGAAAAGTAGTGGGATTGACGCATGTTAAATGTGTCGGGTTCCCATGTCCTCCCGTTGGCTTGGTGTGAAAGTTTGGAGAGGGAGGTGCTCGCTCAGGTGTCGTCATCATCATTTTAGCGAACTTCAAAATTATGCGAACCCTCTTTAATAGTTCTCGTGCAGCTTTTCAGTGTGACGTGAAAAAGCAATCAAACATTTTCAACAATCAGGAAAATGAGTTCTTCACATGGAAGATAAATATTCATAACATTTCGAATTTAACTCGTGTCAGTATAGTTTTAACTAGAATACCAAAGATAAATCACACCAGATGAAAATTTAAGCGACTACAGCATGTGTTTATTATGATTACGCACATTATGAGCCTAAATATCTAAATATCCGACAAAGTGTACTGTCATTCTGGCAACTACTAAATTGAATTCTGAAACTTTGAATATTTAATTCATTCAACAATCTAATATTAATAAAAACGCGACACAAAAGAAAAATTAATGCACTACAATGCAGTTAAAATAAGTTGTGACAAACTCTCCTCTAGTCACATGATTTCATTTGCTTGTTTTATCTCTTGAAGAACACCTGCTGCGATTCGAGAACAGTTTACTGAACGGTACATTGTAAATACTAAGTTGTAATATTGATTCGAAAGTGGTTGGTATTTAACCCGCTAGAAAATAAGAAGTACTGTACTGAAATGAAAGCTGACAGATACCATAAACACTGCGCAAAAATGCCTGGAGCGCTGCATCACTACTTGACGGTCAATATTAAGAAACTCTTGAATTCAAACTGAAGTATCCGAACTTGGATGGTTTGATCGGTGCTGAATTATAGAATGTACCGAAACAACGAATGAAGGGTTAAAGAGAGGTTACTGTTCCATATCAAATATTAATTCAACCCAAGAAGAGTGCAATTTAACTTTCCATCAAAAATTATGTCATTCAAAAGAAAGAAATAACTGAAGGTGTTCATAAATAATTGTCTCTTGGTTTCCTTATCTCATGACTTACTATTAGAAAACATGATGAAAAATATTACTACATATTTCTACAGTAAACTCAAAAATGTTTAAAGCAAAAAGTAACATCAAGTTATTGTTCAAAACATTATTAACCAAGCAACAATTAATTTCACAATTTAATCAAATTTATCAAATGTTATAATAAAGGTGCGTCTAAAAAGTTCGGTGAATGGATGAATATCTCTAAATCAAAACGAGTTAAGCAAATACGGTCATGCGCATACGGTGGGAAAGACTAATGAAGAGATGGCGCGCAAGATACCGACACAGATTAGTATCTATTGGAAGTCGAACGGCGTGTATGCAAAAGCTCACGTCAAATTGAAACAAAACATCTGATAAGCGTAAAGTTTTGTTACAAATTGCTTAAACGGCCTCAGAAAACGTATGCAGTGTTGGTCCAGGTGAACGGAAGAAATGCCAATGAGTAGAAAATGCTTGATCGACTGGTTTATCTGTTTTCGGAAGGGAAAGAAAACCGTGGATGACGAACCACGTTCGAGTAGACCCTCAAGTGTAACGGCTGACAACATCAAACGCGTACGACGGATGCTGTTGCAAAATAGCCGACTTTAGCACCCTTATTCACTTAGATTTGGGTAAGTGCAAAATCTATTTTCATTTTGTGCCGTATTCATTGATCGACCACAGCAGAAGTAAACATGTACGGACTCAGGTGTAGATTTCATTGACACGTATGACCAATATCCAACTTTTTAATAAGCCATTGTCACAGGAGAGGAGATCTAGTGCTAATAGTATGATCAAGATTCGAAGCGGCTAACAATGGAATGGTGCTTGCTGGCCTTTTAGCTCCCCAAAAAGAGCCGCTTGCAAAAATCCAGGATCAAAACATTCTTGGTTGGGCTTTTCTACAGAAATAGCATGATTCACCAAGAATTTGCTCCGGAAGGGCAAAAGGTTAACGTAAAATTTTTATTAAAGTATTTAGAAGCTCTTGCTGTTGCATATCCAACGTGTTGGCGCACAAATGTACTGGAGTGGAAAGCAGAGTCTGTTTCATGATAACGAACACCCTAAACTGCGAACCGTTTAGGCAACTTCTTGGCCAACGCCCCTAGTAACTCGCATTTTCACCGTACTCGCCTGATGTGGCGCCTTCAGATTTCATTTTGTTCCCTGAAGGACATACGTTTTAAAAACATCTGACGACGTGTTGCATATCTTCCTCGATCGATCCCAAAAGAAGCCTTTGCATACTTATTCAAAAAGCTTTATTAACCATGTCAAAAGTGTATTGTGGTCTTCATATATTACTTCGATGTTTTTACCCTCCAAGTTTATGCTTCCATTCACCAAACTTTATAGATGCTCTTTGTAATTATAAGTACAAAATTAGAAATTTTTTTATATGGCAGCCTTCCGAGGCACGTGACACATCCAGATGGAACTCAAATTCCCTCCTAATGCTCTCCAGGATTTACGATGCAACACTTTGGATCGCACCCTTAAAATTTTGTGTTTGATATCATGCAGAGAGACCTCAGGGATTTGTAAGCAATAACCTTGTGTGTGTACATATTTTACTGTATGTGTGATACATACCCTCACAAACAACGTCGGACAATCAATCAACAGTTTACCAAAAGCGAAAAGAATAATACGAATGTCAAAGGGACGTTGTGTAGTGATGATGGAGTTTTTGCGATGAGTTACCGGATAAATTGGCTGATATACTTGGCTTGAAACTGAGTTTCATCTTGATGGGTTACTTGTCACGAACGCTTGTCATGTGGAAATTATTTAACATTTTGGGGTTAAGTTGTACTTTTTAAATATGTTATAATATTTTTTCATAATTTTTTTTTCAAACCTAAGACTATAAACTGGACACATGGGTCCTATGAAGGAGAATATTGATACCAAAGGGACAAAAGGAAATCGAGATTTCTCACGATACTGTCTATTTGTTTCAAAACTCACGATGCGTAGTTAAAGAACTATCCATGGATCCAAAGATATCCCCCCCAATCCCACACTCGGCCCTCTCCCCCAAAATGCCCCTTGTATTCATGTACTTGACTAAGCTCTACAAAGTTCATCCAACGTATAAGCAAAGAAAAGAAAACATCCTAATTTAAATAAAAGATCTAAGGATTAATCAAAAGCTATGGCCGCTGTATGCTAGTGGTCATGGTTGTGGACTCGCCGGTGGCGGTTTTTATTTGTCGTGGGTTCGAGCATTGATGTCATTAAAGACCTAGCTTGTATCCGGCGCTAATGGGCGTTAAATCTATCGAGTCTCAACGTTCTCCCGTTGGCGTGATGTGGAACTTAGGAGAGGAGTATGCTAGCGCTGGTGTTGTCCTCGTCGTTTGACCGAGATCCAAAATTACGAGGTCCGTTGTCAGTAATCCTCGGATTACTTCTAGTGCGACGTTAATAAAACCATTCAATCAATAATCAAAAGTTATGAGGTAAGACAACAATGACAACAGTTTATAGACATCACGTGTATGTGAAAGGTGCGTGAGACGCGTTTTTACATAAAGTTATTTGATTCTGAACAAAATATTCCACGTACTTTTGCTGAATCGTTGCAAATTACAGTCATTTTCTTCTTAAATTTATCTGGAAACGCATACTAAAAATACACTGATACATTCTTTCCAATAAACTTTAAAATAAAACCAAATTTGTTTCAAACGGTGGTGAAGCATATTTAAATTACATTCTGATAAAATTGAGATTTCATTTCAAACAAATATTTCTCTAAGAAATGAAAGCAATAAATAAAGGGCATTTGTTTATTATATTCAGATATATTGCCTTATTAGAGTATTCGTTACTTTAATGAGCATAAATAGAAAAAAATAATATGTCCGTTCCTGAAGATCAAGACAATTTGTTCGAAATAAAAATATCCAATTTTATCTTCTCATTCTTGATTTTTCTAAGCTTCGGTTTAATTACTTTTCTGTTGTTTGTGAAGATTACAAGAATGAAAGTAATAAATTCGGGCTTTTCCCTAATATTGATCAATCTGTAATTATAGTTTCGGATTACTTTATTCAAATCATTTGGTTTAATTTAGTATTCCAGATAGAAAGAAAATTAAATCTCATCACCATGTCTTAATTAAAAGAGAGAGGAAAACAGTACTATTATATTTGCTATTAGCTTCGAAAGAATTTGAAAAATCTTATAAGAATCCACCCTCCACATATATACATATGAAATGCCAAAAGTCATAGGATAGCAATATGCAAATATTTAAATGACAAAAGCATTGCGTAAGTTATATATAAAAGGGCAGTACATTGTCAGAGCTTTCATTTGAACTCTGTTCGTTTGAAAAGTTATCTGACATGATTATGCATGTATGACGGGAATTAAGGATTTTGAATGCGAAATACTAATCGGAGCTAAGTGCATGAGACGTTACATTTTTCGAAAATCATTACAGAGTTCAACATTCCTCGATCCACAGTATGAAGAATACGTAGCGAATATACAGTTTTAGGCACAATTTTCCAACATGGATAACGCATTGGTTGACCACTTCTACTAAATGATCGAGACCAGCAACACTGCTTCAAATAATGGTAACAATAAATGTGAGACATACTTCAGACGTGTTTGTGAGAACAGAACAGCGAAATTTAATGTTGATGGAATATGGCAGCAGAAGACCAACTCGAGTGTCATTATCAATACTATTGGTTGTACCCTTGATAGCTGGGGAAACGTTGTTTGTTCAGATGAATCACGATTCTAGTTGGTAAGAGCTGATGGTACAAATCGAGTGTGCCATACATCCTACGAGGCCATAGATCCAAGTTGTCAATAAGGAATTGTGAAAGCTGATGATGCCTTCATAAAGATATGGGCTGTTTTTATATGGCGTGGACTGGGTCCTCTGATTAAATGAAACCAATCATTAACTGGAAATAGCTATGTACAAATACTTGGAGGATACTTGCAGCCATTCATGGACGTCATGTATCCAAACAACGAAGGGATTTTCCAGGAGAGTAAAAGCGCTTATATCATCGGATCAAAACCCTTCGAGTTTGGCTTGAGGAACAGTCTAGACAATTAAAGGGAAACAAAGATCTATTTCTTCCATTCTATGGAAAAAAAACAAATTAAAAGCAATGTAATGTTATTCATCTTCAACAAACAGCATCTGCATCATGCACAAATGATTACACAATATGTGATATCTGTCACGAACTATTTTATAGAGATTTAAAAATATTTAAATATGATGCATTTTTATCGCTACCATATAATTAACAATTGACCAAATGTAATATTAGTAAAGATTTATTTCTTTACTGTGAATAGAAAATTATATGATTCTGAATATTTGAAAGTTCCTTTCCATTAATGTTTGTATAATACACAATAGATTTAGGAACATTAATTTTTTCCAACGCTTATATTTACCATGCACTATGCATGAATTGGGCACAATTCTTTTTATCAATTTTCACTGACTTTACGATGGCCTAGAGCCTTGAAATTTTGTACACAGTCTCAGTTTTAATGAAAACATAATAATATTTAATTATAAAACTACAAAAAATTCAAAGAAACTTTTGATATATATATTTTTTAAAAGTAAAGGCTGAAATATAAAAATAATGTGCACAATATTTCTTTTAAAAAAAGCCCGTACTTCTACGTGGCAAATAGAAAATAAAGATTAAAAAGCAAAAGAATTTTTTTCCTTTTAATAATTTTAATGACAATTTTTTTCTGTAACAGCTTTTCCTTTTTAACTTTAAGAAATTAAATGAAAATGTACCAAAAATTACAGTTTATCATCTGAATAAAAAGAGTGAATATTTTTCAATCCAGCTCAAAATGTTTGACTAAACACTGAAGTGTTGCGCACGATCACAATTTAGACAGTTGAAATACGCTTAACTCTTCAGTATTAAGTCAAACATTTTCAGTTGTATTGCAAAATTTTTCCTTTTTCATTTATGATGTTACTCAGCTATCATTTTCAGTACATTTTCATTAAATGTTTCACAGACCGTGGAAAAACTATTTTTTTACCATTGAGTCCTTTGTTTTTTCTTCTGCCACACAAAAGTATTGCTGTTTTTAAAAAAATTATTCATATATTATTATTTTTATTCTATGAAATGCCTAAGGCATCTAAAAGAGTAAATTCATGAATTCCAGTGAGAAATCCCAAAATGAAAATTTGTTCCTCAATATATCCGCACTTTAGTGACAGTTGAAAAAATATGCATGTGGATTTATGAGTAATTTAAAACAAAAGCCCCATTTCGCGAAAATATATAAGCTGTAAATGTATAAGCCATATTTGCATCTTTTTAGGAAAAGCTTTTAGTGACTCCGAGTAAAAATTATGTCAAGTGAAAAAAAATATTTTAAATTCCAACTACTTTAATAGAAACTCCAAGAATTTCACAGGAACTCAATGTTTTTCATACTCCGTCGAACACAATTTTCATTTATTTTCTTTCAAAATATTAATATTTCCTAAAAGAAATTTTTTTCTTTCTATGTATTTGCTTCAGATTTTTTTTTGCTGAAAGATGCTATCGAAGTGATATATAAATGAAATTACATTTTATTAAATTATTTCCAAGAACCTTAGCACAAATATTGTACGTAAAGAATATTTTAAAAGAAGTTAGTCTCTTAAAAATTCTTAAGTGTGTGTGTGTCTATATTATATATATATATATATATATATATATATATATATAATTTGCAACTAAAATACAGAATATTTATATTAACTTAGACGAATTTTAAAATGTGTCTGCAAACAGAATTTCCTTTGAATTTTATTAAGAATATAACAAAAAATAATAATTATAAATCTTAGTTAATTTCTGAGGAGTTGTCTTTTTTGTTAATGGATAGTGTTTTGTATATTGTTAGAAATAATTTATTGAATATATATTACCGCCAGAAGACGCCATATAAAAGTATGTCTCGACTAAAGTGATAGCCCATGGAATCACTGGAAAGATGTAAGATTACGCTTTGTTCTCGACCCCGTAAAGCGGCGTTTTTGATGTTTTGGAAGTAATTTGTTCTCCTGGCTGCTAAAGTAGGATAGGGAATGTTCGGGCTGTTTTTGAGACCCTTATATAACAGTAAATAATGTAAATAGACATTTATGTATATAATTAGTGCATAGAAATTGTAATAAATGTGGTATAGAAAGACACCTTTCTTGCTCTCTTCTTAGATTTAGAATTACTGTTCACTACACATATAATATTTGTTTTACATTGCGTTTAAAAACAGCGTACTCTTTGTAAGAGTTGTTTTTTTTTATGTAAATTTTCAAAATGCTGAAACTAAACTTGTTAGTATGAGTCCTAAACATCACTTCATAGTATTATTTGATCAGTTTCCTATAAGATGTCCAGCAGCTCTCTCTTGTTTTGTAAGTTTTTTTAATATTAAGCACAATCCTGACTAACGAATTTTAAGCATTTTTTATAAAAAATGTGAGAATAATTCAGTGAAAAGTCTAAGAAATATAAGGCTTATAAGCAAAAAATACACAAACAATTTTTTTTTAGGTTCAACTTCAACTTTGAATGTAGCTGCGATAACCTAATGGTCACGGTTGCTGACTCGGCGTTGTGTTAATCGAGTTGTGGTTTCGAGCCTTGGTGCTTCTAAACACCCACCATGTAGTAGGACTGATGCGCGTTAAATCTGGTCGAGGTTCCAAATTCTCTCATGGCATGGTGCGGAAATTTGATAAGGGAGAGGCCAGCTCGGGTATCATCCTTGACCGAGGTTCAAAATAACGAGGTCCGCCTCCAATATCCCACTCGTCGTTTCGTAGATTGGAGTTAACCTCACCCACAAAATAAACAATCACATCTTAATATTAAATACTTTGTTAGGTGAAACTATCCACAAACAGAATTTAAAGAATTCATCGGGTATTGAAAAGTGGCATAAGGATCATAAAGCGTAAAAAATTATACTCATTTTGAATTTTCAAACAATTCCCAAAAATCATTAATTTTTTTTCCTAAATCTGAACATTTTTAAATATTTTGTATCATTTTTGTTCAAAATATTTAATGCAAAACATATTATTCTTAGATATTGTATCTGCAAAATATATGCCTATTAGAAATCCATAGAATTTAGTACAAATGTAATGGAATATATTGAGTTTACTAAATTATGTTGCTGACAGGTTAAAGTGTTATTTTAAAGGGGAAATACAGAGAAAGAAATTAAAAAAAACACACAATATTTTCCATGTAGCAAAGATAAATGACTTCGTTGAATTTTAAAAAGCTTTTTGTTAACCGCATAGAGGGGTAATACAATTACTCGCAAGAAATAAATTTGTTTTGAATGATTAACTTTAAATTTCTAGAATAAATTGACCATTTCCCCGAATATAACTCGAATATTTTTCGATCGCTATCTTGTCATCGCCACAATTTCAAAACATACAATCATCTGGGGAACAAGAACGATGCCAACACTATTGATGATGCGAATGATTATGCGATAAAAAGTATTAAATTAAATACTAAAATTAAAGGAAAATAAAATATTAAGTTAGACAAAAATATTGAAATGAAAGAACCGATAAATTATTTAATTTAATATATGTTAGTAGAAATGAAACTGTATATATATTGCTGCTGTATAAAATTAAAATAGATTAGAAATACTTACATATTAATCTATTCTCAAGAAATTTATAATTGTAACTAGGGGTTGCGATTATTTTTTTAAAGTTTAGTATAAATTTCCATAAAATCTAAGAAGGGGGTAGTATATTATTCCTTTTGAAAATTCTTCTGGACTTTCATAATTAGTCGAATTAAAATCAAATGTAGGAAACATAAAGTAGTGCATGAGGGAACAAAATAAATAAGAAAATCTTACTTTTTAAAGAAAGATGAATTTGTTCAACATGTTAGGAATTGAATAGACTTTATTCTCTACATTTTTGCTCATGTTACTATATTTTTGCAGTCGATGAACCAAATAAATAAGAAATCGTTCTTTCCTTCTTTAGGTTGACAAATCTCCACACTTGACGTTTTTTGATCGCAGAATCCTATCCTTTTTTCTTTGACTCTAAGAAACTCTTGCAAGAATATTACCAGATTTCGAAATAGAAGATTTTGTAAAAAGAATCATTCTTTTAAAATGTCTTTATTTCATGAAGTGCATTTTTTATTTTTTCATTTTTTATTTGTTTTTGTTTTCACTTTTCTTTGAAAACTTGATATTTTAATTCATTATAAATAACACTATTGAAATAATAAAAAAAGAGGTTTGATGATCGATATTTGTGTGAATTTGTTCCAATTTTATATGAATAATGTTTTCATGAAAATACCACATAGAAACGGGTTTAAGTTGCCTCGTGGATTATAAAAATTTGATTTTTTGAATTAAAATGTGTGTAAGAAATTAGAAATATCTTTATCTAAAGTTTTTCAAAATTATAATCACTAGCTGTAATGTTTCGAAAGTCCTTCTAGGAATGCATTATATACCGTATTTTGATGACAAAAAATTCTTCGTTGGCAATGATGATTCGGTAATAAAGAATTATTAGTCATTGAGAATGAAGTAGATATTTTTAAGAAACTTTGTTCTTATTATTACTTTTGAGTGCACAAATCATTTTACTGTAAATCTGTAATGTTCTGCATAATCAAGAAAAAACGCTGTAATCAAACAAATGTTGGCAATTGTAAAAATTACTCTGCTTTTCCAATAAAATTTGTTTTTCTTTTAAAATTTAAAAATAGTAGAAAAAAATGAAAAAGTTATATGCAAAGTTTTGTAAAGAACCTATTTAGTCATCCAAGTTGCGCATTCTTTATAATTATTATGAAATTACTTAATTTAATATATAAGAATTAAAGTAAACGATGAAATATCGAGAAATGGACAATAGTAAGCTTTTTCGATATTAAAATTAAAGAAAACGCTAAATTGTTAAATTGAATATATTTAAGCTACTTGTGATTAAAATTAAAGCAAACGGTGAATTATTAAATTGAATATATTTAAGTTAAAATTGAAGCAAATGATAACAATTGAAAAGTGATCTGGTACGTGAAAAGTGATACAACTAAAACAATAGCCCCTTCGATGGCTGATAATAACAACCACAAATGTGTGACTTATCTAATATATAAATTTACAAGTTTGTTTGTCTTTTTCTTTGTACAAGATCTACACAGTCGATTACGTTATTCCAAGTACAAGTATTTTTAGAATATTTCGCTGATGTGTGGAAAGTACCGTTATATTATTACCACCAAAGAATATTTTTTTTCAAGTGTATTATTTTTTTAACACCCTTTTCACCCACTATCCGTGTTTTACAGCATTTCCAAAAATTTCCCACAAAATCTTTTTTACTCGGATGCGCATTTTAACGTATTTTTAACTCAATATCATTTTTTTAAAAAAAATTAAAAATAATGCTACAATGTTAGTCTTTGTTATGATATAAGTTTTTTCAAGTATATATGCTTCATCAAACCACTCTAAAATGTTGGGAACATTTTAATGGATAAAAAAAAGAACAGTTGAAAATATCAATAAGTTGATTTTATATAAATTTCTTTTACATCACAGCGAGATTTTGGCTTTTTTGCCATTTTTTCCTTCAGCTATGAAAAATTAGAACTCCTCTATGCATCACTCTAGTCCGTAGTGTGTCACGCGTCATACATACATCTTTGCTTCCATCAATATATTTATGATGTTGGCTCTGTTATTTACCCTTTTTACTAATACTTTAGGGACTTTAAATGAATTTGGTTGCATTGAAAATCTTTCCCAACAAGAATGAAACGGGACTTACGTAGAATAGATTAGAATTATTGAAGTGTAATGAAAAAAAAATAGAGGAGATGCATATATAAGCAGTGAAGCATTTAATATGAGGGAAGGAATGAGTTAGTGGAAGAGAATGGAGCTGAAACTATGCACGAAAGAATAGTGACCATATTGCCAAAGCTTGAGAAATTCTAGGATCACAACCAACATAGATCTACTTAGATTCGATGAATCGGATCTTCACCTCAAAATCTGATAAAGACTCGAACTTGATCAGTTCGTAACAGATAAGTAATAAGTTATTATATTAAATGTTAGATTCTGAGTCAAACGAATTGTATTCATTGATATGGTTGGTTAGGCATTAATTGTCGGTTGTTCAAGGATTTGAATAAAATAACTAGGTTCAGAGTGATTTTCTATTCATAGAACTTATATCAGTGACTATTTAAATAATATTTATGGTTGAAAATGAAGAAAATTACATCGGGTAGTAATATATTCATCACAGGTTTATTTTACAAATCCTCTCCTGCGAAGAATAGGTACTCCAACTCTATAGTAGTACATTTATAACTTCGTAATAAAATATTTTAGTATCAAATAACTCTATCATAATGACCAATCCATCCCTACACATGAAACATCAAGAAAAGTTTATATCCAGAATCAGAAGTTATCTACAACGAACAATATACTTAGACGTCTATTATCACCAATAACTAGGGGACACTTATGTAGGGATGGCGTGAAATAAGTGCTATTAAACTCTCTTTATTGAGCCGGTTGCATATAATATCTTTAAGTCTTTGATAAGCATTTCATTCTTTGATGAAAACCATGGGATACTTAAATTTAAACGATCTGTAATAGATTGAAAGATTGTTTTAATCAAGAATCAAGTTACACTTAGAAGAAACGTGAGAGATAATTTTTAGCCAAGCCTCGCAATTTTGACGCACTGTCAAAAAACGCAGACGGCACCTGAGTTGGCACTCCACCCTCCTCACATGAGGATAATGAGCCTCGTCATATTTAACGGGCATGAGCCCGCTTCACGTTTAGACTTAAGCGGAATCGGGACTCGAACCTCAGAACCGAGGAAATAATGCCATTATGAGCTTGAAAAAATGACCACTTAGCTACCGCGATCACCCTTTCTGATGCAGTGGAATTTTATAAAGATAGATAAATAATGTTCTTGCTAATCCCTCAGAATATTAGCTAGTAATACTCACAGAAATATGGGTGAAGAATTAGTTTCTGTTCTTCCGAAAGTCTGGAGTTTTTGAGGGAATGTCTCACTTTTCGTCCCTTCTCCTCCTCATCATTTAAAGATTACTAGTAAAAGATTCGACCTAAAACGCCTTCTTTCTCACTGTGGTACGGTAACCTAGCGGACATGGTCGCGAACTCGTGGTCGGCGGTTTTCATTAGTCGAATTGGGGGTTCAAGCCTTGATACCACCAAAGACTTGCTGTGTATCCAGGGCCAATGAACGAAATCCATCAAGGCTCAAAGTCCTCCCGTTGGCGTGATGGGGAAGTTAGGAGAGGGGGTGCCAGCTCATATGTCTTCCTCGTCACTTTTCAGGTTCAGTATTACGATATCCATCACCAATAGCACTCATGTTGCTTCTGCTGAGACATTAATAAAACCAATCCAATTATACATAACTACGGCTGATTTGCTTCAAAATTTGCTCATAAGTTTTGAAATAAGCAATGTAATATATAAAACTGATTCTGCTTCGTAATTTAACTTTCTTAATACGTATGATTTCAATGAGCAAATTTGAAAACATTCAGTTGTGAAGTGAATTAAAATTTATTTTTTTGATTACATACAATCGAACATATTTTTTAAAGTATTGAATCCATGAGAGACTGGCCCATATATAGTTAAACAATATCTTAAATAAATGTAGTAATTATAATTTAATAAGAATAGTTTTAGAGCTCTGAATAAATGCAGTATATGCATGGTGCCATTCGAAAATATCATAAATTCAAAATTAAAGGGTTGCCAAAAGTAGCACTCAGGTAATACTTTGCAATGTTCTTAGTCAGCAGAAAATTTAAAAAAAAATTCATCAAACTTGGCGATGAAGCTCATTCCGCATCTAAACTTGGAATTCTTTTGTAGCGAAAAAAGTTTAAACTTGTTACTACGGCCTCAATATCTTAGTGGTTATGGCGATGTCTATTGTCGCTGTAGCCTGGTGGCTTTGCTTTCATCGAATCGTGGTTTCAATACCTGATGCCATTAGAGACCGAGGCTGATGCCTCTTATTCTGTCGAGGTCCCAAATCTTCCCGTGGGCGTGATGTGGAAGTTTGGTAAGAGAGATGCCAGCTCAGGTGTCGCCTTCGTCTCTTGAACGATGTTCCAAATTACGAGATCTGGTGCAAAAGCTCTTGTGTTACTTCGGAGTGCGACGTTAATAAACAATCACTATCACATTAAGATACCCCAGCATAATAATTAAAATTTAAAGGTACTCAGAGGAACTTCAATGTACGTCTTTATGAAAAAAAAAAAAACTAACATTGATAGATGTGATTTACAAAATGATGTACATGAGGATTAATTAATATGCAGAATAAATTTTATCAATATTATATTCCGGTTACTTATTCGTATTAATTAAAACCTTACGATACTCCCCTTGCTCCTTCATGTTGAATCATATTGATCACATCTCATATACATAAACCATTTTTATTAAGTGAATTGCATAAAATAAAACTTCGCCCCAAGCAAATGAACGTGATTTCTGCAAATTATTAAACTGAAGACTCGCATGAATTGAATAGAAGAAACGGGCTAGGATGCTGTTTGGCCTCTTCACATGGCAAAGGAAGATTTTAACGGCGATAATTCACCGAATGTGGCAACCCTCGATTTAAACGAAGCCAAATTAAGTATAACAGAGATTGTGAAGTTAGAAGCAATAAATAGGAAATTAGAGGTTGAAAATCATGATTAATTGTGCGTAGGTGTAGGAAACATGTTTGAACTTACACAGATTGTTACCGAACAAGGATCCAGGATTTCTGAGAGTGATTAAAAGCTAAGTAAACCGCTCGAATACCTAGTCATTCTTCAGTGTTTTTTTAACTCTTCCGTTACCTAGTATACTGATCAAGTTGATAATAGTATATTAAGTTAGGCTAGATTACAAACTCGTTAAGGAAGAATAGACAAAGAGATCGTATATCCGTGATTTAAATATCAATAAATTGGTAAGGGTAACCATCTGTCCCTTTATTATTTGACTGTTATATTTGTGAGTTTTAACTATAATTTAGTAATTATTTAGCTGATAAACAATGAGCTCGAAGTCGAAATAACAGTTAGACGTTATAGAATAAAAAAAAAATTATGATGTTATTTTGTATAAATATTAACGTCTCGCTGAGAAGCAACACGAGGGGTATGACGACGAACACCGAAAATTTGAGCCTCCGTTAAGTGACGAGAACAACACTTGACCTGGTTCTTCCCTCTCTAAACTTTAGCACCACACTAAAAGGGGGACTTGAGACTTTGACCAGATTTAATATGCATCAGCCCCGCTACACGGTTTGTCTTTAGTTGCATGAGTACGCCAACCCACACTGGATGAAAACAACGCCGGCTGAGAGTCCGCGACCATATACATTAAGCAATCTCGTCCACAATTTATGGACCGTGGTAGCCTAGTGGTCAAGGTCGTGGACTAGCGGCTGGCGGTTTTCGTTCAGTCGCGGGTTCGATCCTTGGCCACCAAAGACCCGCTGTGTAGCAGGGGCTGATGCACGTTAAATCTGTTCGGGGCCCAAAGTCCTCCCGTTGGCGTGGTGTGGATGTTAGGAGAGAAGGGTGCCAGCTCAGGTGTCGTCCTCGTCACTTGACCGTGGTTCAAAATTACGAGGTTCGTCGCCAATAGCCCTCGTGTTGCTTCTAGTGCGACGTTAATAAAAACTAAACTAAACGTCCTCAATTTATTTTAATAAATTCAAGAACATAAAAAAACGATGACGAAATTCTTTTAATAACTCGCACCTTGGCGACGGAAAACAAAGTAACGTTAAATCGCTGATAAGATCACAACAGTTATCATAACAGTTATTTAATAGGTTACATTATTATATCCTTGTCAATATTGCCTTCTATCTCCCTTTTTAGCAATGGATCGCTATTAATGGAGAAAATAGAAGTCAATTTATTCAATAGAAGTCCGTATAATTTCAAAACCTTATCAACAAGACCTTATATCGTTTTGATATAAGTCAAATATATCGTAATTAAGATCTTTCAAATTAACATTTTTTCGGATAGATTTATCAAAGACAAATGATCATTTTTTTAAAAAAAATTATGAAGAATAGGAAAACACACATAATTATAAATTGTACTTGCAATCAATTTTACTGAATTCTAATACCTGATGTAGAAATTCTTTCTTTTCGAGCGCCTACACCTGAAAGGAAACACCAAATCCTCCTCCTTCATGAAAGATCCCCACCACGGAAGAGTTTCTTTTCTACTTGGATAAGAAACTTAACGAGAAGGCTTATTCCAACATACAGATCTAGCGTCTCAATAGAGACTGGGCGCTGCTTCAGTTGAAGAAAACCCCTTTCACTTCGATTTCCGTAGAGGAGTTAGATACAACTTTTTTAGTTTCGCTCATTACCGAAGTGTTGTAATATTCTGTAAAGCCACTATACAACGTAAAACAGTGTCGTGGCAAAATTGTATAAATGCAGGGGTTAGACTACTTCATGTAAATATGGGACGATCAATCCTGAGTGTGTGCGTATATAAGTGGAATTGGATAGAAAGTACCTATCTAAGTGGAGTACATATATAAGTGGAATTGGAGCTTTTTCTCTACGAAAGAGTTAAAAGTCATACAACGGATAAGGTCAATATTTAGATACTTTTGAGGAAGCAAATAATAAGTGGTCAAACCAAGGAGCTCTCAACGCTCTTAATGGCTTGCAAGAATCAGTAATCATTGAGATTGAGCCATATACGGTTGGAAATGAGTAACAGGAATAAATTTTTGTCTCGATTTCAATTTCACTACTCTCATAGTTGGCAAAGAGTATTATACCATCAACATGATACATGAAAACAATTGTTTCGCAAGCATATGATCCTTGTAGAATTTTTAGTAGATATTTCATATGCCATACTACTTAAAACCTCCTTGATTCCATGCTTCATCCTACGGTAAAGGGTACTGAGGCCAATGGAGCATCATCGTATTACTTTTCAGTTATCACCAATCTATGTGTTCAGGTATTCGTAATAGAATTTCGGAGAACAATCAAGGGGGCTGTGTTATAAAAAATGATTCTCATTGAGTATTATGAGCATTGAAATTTAAGGCATTTATGTGAAGTAAAAGTCATTTTGGAATTCAAAAGAAGAATCGTTTTATCTTGGAAGTAACCAAACATTCATTTTTTAAGCTTTAAAAGAGAACCATGAAAATTAGATAACTGTGCAGGTAATAATGTTTATAAAAGAGCATCCCCAACTTGGAAGCGTACCTGGGTCATTAAAATATCGTTGTTTTCCTTTGATGGACAAACTGAAAGCTGCGATATTGATATCTATATTTTTTTCCTCTTATTGACAAGAAGTGTTCATTTTGAGTAATCAGATACGATGTGGGGGTGAATTCTAAAAAAAAGAATAAAAGAAAAGTAATATATTCCTCGGAATCTTCTTTAGGAGGAATTTGGTACTGATAAATCAAAAAGTAATTATATAAATAGATTGAAAAAACTACTGCTGAAGAAGAGTCAGTTTTAAAAACTGATTAAAAAGCCTAGGAAATTGCATTATCTTTATCTAAGAAAGAAAATCTTCCATTCTACAACGAAAGAGTTTCTACTCCAGTTCAGATTGCCCCAAACGTCTTTTTTCCGATTTACACTGAGGAGCTTCGAATCTTTAAGTAATACCATAATACTATATGGACTATAACATTAAGGCCTCTATGATGCATTCATTCCACTACCCTATGAGTGAAAATAAGAGAAATATAATCGTAGAGAGACTGGGAAATACTGCTTTGTCATGTAAATAAAGTACACTTTTGATGTTTAATAACCAGACGGTCATTGTATTAATAGCTTAAAAATACCACTAATTGTTTTTGAAAATGTTTATATCATTTGGCTTTATACGTATTACTCAATTTGGTTTCCTTCTGTAATTTATGTTGTCTGGGAGGCGTCCTCCAAAAAGAGCGTTGGAAAATCAATTTTCCTAGAAGAATGTTTTAAAAAAATTTCTGAGAGAAACAAAATTGCTTCTGAATGTTTGTTGAAAAATTTGCTTCTAAACGAATCATGATGCTTAAATTTTTTTAAACGAATCCTTAAAAATACCATAATGTAAAAGAGAAGGTAGCACTGGTTGGATATCTGGCATTTTTTGGACACTATTTTTTTTCTTCTTCATTTCCTAAAATATTCTTCCTGTTAACTTCCCTACTTAAAACCCGCCTCTAGAGGGCGTTCATTTGTAAAGGGAAGAGTGTGCAGATGTCACTCGATCCACTCAGACGGGACCTGACCGAATCTCCGAGAGGAGTTGTTGTAAACGAGCGGTAGTAAGGAGTGTAAATAAATTGTTGTTGTTATACAACCTGATGTGTTTTTGTCTTAGGACAACCGTGAACTGAAATCGGATGATGATGATTAGTTTCAAAATTCCTTTCCGAATACACATAATTTTTATATGTTTTGTTGGATTTAAATAAAAAATAAAGTCTTTCTTTAGATTTAAAACAAGTTTTTGTTATTACTTTTTCTACTGTTATTCTGGGTGAACCAATAAGATTTGGTGATATTTTTTAATTGTCTTTGCTCCTCATTTTGTGTAAAACATGTAAAAATTTTCGTTACGTATAAAAAAAATTGCATTAATTTTAGACAAATAAAAAAAAAAAATATCATGTATTTTTATTCTTAGAATGTGTTTTATAACGAAAAAATCCAGAAAACATTTTTATGTAATACTTTTCACGGTTAAAGAAAACAATTATCTTCTAAGATGCGATTTAAATTTTAAATTCAAAATAGGAAATGTTCGTCAAATATCTGATTTCTTCCGTAGCTTTGCGTACTTTAGTATAAACTTTGGACACTCAGATGGATGATTATTATACACAAAGATGAAAATCTGAATGTTTGAATATATAAATATGGCTATTAATAATGAGTTGTTCAAACGCATTGCTTTAAAAAAGATTCTAAATAAAATTTGTGATATGAATTATAAATAAATTTGATAAAACAAAAAAGATAAACATGTTATAGTTATAATTTATTAGCTGAGATTTTTATTGCAAAATTTTCGAATGTTCCTGGGAGAAATATTTTCTTAGAAGAAGTTTAAAACAAAAACTAATCAATTACTAAATTCAAAACAGTGTCATTTCAACAATTAATTAAGAAAAAGGAATGCCAAACAGAAAGGGCTTTGATATTTGAATAATGTTTATAAGCTTAGTTTGGTTTGCTTCTTTCTGTAAGTATCAAAAATCGCAAAAATAGATTAATACAGCAGTTGCAGGAGGACGTAAAATAATATTATAAATAGTTTATGAATGTAATTATTAAATATTTCACAATTTAATCTGCATGTTTTTAATATTTTTTAAATTTTTGGTACTTAATGACTTAACTAGCGTCCATCAAGGAATCGCCACATTATTTTAGCGTTTATAACGCCAAATGCGATAAGAAAAACCCCAAAACATATCCCAAACCAAGGATTGTATCCTATTTTAGCATGCTGCTTCACGACGATAAATCTTTTACTATTAATTGTAAAAGCAGTCACTTTCTTACTGATTAATTAACCCTTTTTTTTGCTCACCGTTATCTGGTATCCCCACCTTTAGCGTCCCTTCGGCGAGATGTAGAAAATCATATAAAGTAGCACCCTGAACTAGGATATTGCCAAACCAACTAACCAGAAAGTGGAATATGGATTTTTTTTGAGACTTAAGATGTGATGAAAGGTTCCAGGCTACCATTAAATGGAGATAAACGTATGCTGATGGTCCAAGAATAAATTATTTTACCCACTTCCCTCTGAACTTTTGAAGATAGTTGAGGAGAAGTAGAAAATTACAAAACTATACGAAACATATTAAGCACAAAGTTAATGCTGAAGCAAAATGAAAAGCATGTTGTAATGCCAGATTACACTCCATCCAGACATCACTAATATCAATATTGTTCTCCTTAACTCTTTGGTTGACACGAACTCCGACATCCGGATAATTCTAGGAGACTTTAATGCAAGAGCCACTCTTGGGGATCATTGACTTTAGATTCGAAGGGATCACAGATTGAGGACTTGCTGTGTGACAATGACTTACCTCTCTTCAACAACAAAGAAAACACTTATCTTTCAAAGACAAGCACAACTTCAGCACTTGACGTTACAGCTATCAACCCTCAATCAGCTGATCAAACTACATGGCAAATACTAAAAAGGGCGATCAGTGACCAGTTTCCAATTCTGACTAAGATCAACCATAAAATTGACAGTACCTCTTGAAACAAAAGGTCATGGAATTTTCGA
This sequence comes from Nephila pilipes, assembly GCA_019974015.1. Lineage (NCBI taxonomy): Eukaryota > Metazoa > Arthropoda > Arachnida > Araneae > Nephilidae > Nephila > Nephila pilipes. Next base: position 790,942 of record BMAW01020911.1, on the reverse strand, counting down.
AGAGCTGATTGGGGGAAATTCACTTCTGATTTTAAGAGGCTGTCTTCTCTTAGTTCGCCAGAGGTGCTCCAAGATAAAATAAGACATTTACCATGCGCATCCTTTCGGCAGAAAAAGTCTCAATTACTAGAGTCAAAAGAAGAGGCGACTGGGTCCCCTATTGGAAAGATGAAAATATTGATGTTCTAATTCGTGAACGTGAAAGGCTGTGTGCTGATCGTATGGCAAATAACACTGATGCAAACAGATTGAGATTCACCGAGATTTGTCATAGCGTTGAGGAGGAAATCTCCTCTTGTAGGCATAAGAAATGGGCTGAATTCTGTGAAAAATTAGTCTCCAGAAGGTTTTCACAGCACTGGAAAGTCATTAAAACTTTAAATACTAAAACAACTCTAGGGAAAGTTAATCTTAAATCAAACATAATTTCCCTTTCTAGCAGAAATGCTACCACAAACAAAGAAACCGTATTGATGCTTGCAGAACATTATGAAACGAAAAGTAAACTGGACTTTAATGCAAGTGATAAAAAGTTGCTCAAAGCCTACAGAAATTCGATAAAGTTCTCAAGAAACTACCATTTTCACTGAACGAATATCAATGGAGGAGCTAGATTTTGCGATTGCCAAAATGGATCCGACTTAATCTTTGCCCAGATGATGCAGCACTTTGGATCAGGTGCAAAAAAGGAACTTTTGGAATTTTTCAACCTCTCCTGGACTACAGGCAAATTACCAAAAATCTGGAAAAACTCCATAATAATTCCAATGCTAAAGCCATTCAAAAATGCATCCGATTGCAAAAACTTAAGGCTAATTTCCCTCCCAGCACAGTTTGTAATCTAATGGAACGCGTAATCCACCGCAGACTTATGGACTGGCTCATCAAGTACAATAAATTTCATTTCTATTAAACTGCATATCGAGTCCATCACAGCACTGTATATCAGCTCTTCTATTTACGTCAGACAACAATAGATGGTCTTAAGATGAAGCCTCATCGTAAAACTATGGCAGTGTTTCTAGACCTTTCTGCAGTATTTGACCATGTATGGCGTCAGAAACTGGTACACATTTGTTACAATACTGGTATCAAGGACAATGCGTTCATATGGAAAGACTTTCTTCGTGATAGAAAATTCTCTGGGATTTTTAATGGATTGCTCTCTAAGTCACATAAGTTGAGGGCTGGCGTTTCACAGGGATCAGTCCTAAGTCCCCTTTTATTCCTTATTTATATGAACGCCATTCATCCTGACACGAAAATCGCTTTCTATGCAGATGATACAGCTGTTTGGCACTCACACATAGACACTGTTGTATCAGAGAAGGTAATTAAAGCTACTTTTGAGGACATCGCTGCATGGGCTGAAGATTTAATATTGACTATCAACGCAGACAAGACCAACTTCTGCAGTTTTTCTACCAACATACGACATCGTAGCACTTTTAGTGCGACAATGAAGATAAGGGAGTCTCAAATAAAAAGAGTTGACCATTCTAAATATCTAAGTATCATCTTAGATCCTGAATTACGTTTTTCAAAACACATTGAAAACACTGCGAGTAGAGTGCTACAAAAGTTAAATATCCCAAGAAAACTATGTGGTACCTCTTGAAGCTCAAGATCCCATACTCTTAAAAGCACGTACAGCACTGTAATAAGACCTGTGCTTGAATAGGCTTCCCCAATTTGGACTCCTGTTTCTAAATCTGCCAAACAAAAACTAGATTTTGTCCTACACAGAGCCTCTAAAATCATAATTGGAGCGGTCTCTTCAACCAATAACGTAACTGCAGAGCATTAGTGCGGTCTCCTAACCTTAGAGAGCAGGCGCAAACTCGCCACTGTAAAGTTCATAAACAAGATCAATTGCAACAACGAAGATTACATTTCCACAAGTATTTTTAATCAATGGAAAGATTCAGACAGGTTGAAAAGGTCCTTATCGGTACAGATTGATAAAAAAATCAGAAAGAATATCCAAAATGACACACTCTTCCCTACACTATCTTCCAGAACCAATGATTCCAAAAAGCCACGGGGCAACACCAGATTTTGCTTGGATCTATTACAACCGAGCCTTAAAAGAGAAGATCCCCAATGATCTCAAACAAAAAGGCCTTGATACCATAAATTTGCTTTCGAAGGAGAACATGGCAGTCGCCTACACTAATGGCTCCTTGGATAAATCCCTCAATAGATGAAGTGCAGGAATCTTTTTTGCCCACCCAGATGGAAGTATACATAAACATAGAATCAATACTGGTATGATTGAATCCAAGTTCATCAGTGAGCTCTTGGCAATAAAGGAAGCCCTCCCATTTACTTAACAGACTTGCGGATGCTGGGCTCCACAGAGGGTCTCGTAGTTTTTTTCGGATTCAAATTCTGCACTACAAGCTATAAAAAACGGAAAAACCAACATCACCTCCGCTCTAAATAACCTCCTAGAAAGATTGGACCATAAGGGAAAATCCTGCATTCTGCAGTGGATTCCTGCACATTGAGGAATCCACTGCAGAATGCAGGACATTGAGGGGAATGAGTGTGCGGAATTTTTAGCCAAAGAAGCAAGGGACCATGTCCAATCCAACACTATCATCACGCTGGCAGATGTCAACGTAGTGGCAAGACAAAGACTCCAAACTCAAAACTTCTAGAAACCACTGGTAACAGATTTATAACAAGCACCATTACTAGACTGAGAACGGGTCAATGTAAGGGCATGAAAATTCATTTAGACAAAATAAGGTCCTATCCTTTTTGTAAGAACTACCCTGACGTCCAGCTTATGCCTGTTTCGCCAAAAATACTTAAACTCGGCTTGATTCTACTCTATCACCCCCTACAGGATACCTTACACGGTTCTGAGACACCAGAGCTGGCAGCCGCTTTCTTGGATGCTTTTGGGGGCATTTGATTTTGTTCCATAGTACTTGATGTTTTTTGTGATGTCCATGGACACGAAAACAACAACAATGCCAAATTTGCTGTCAATTAGGTGTTAATAACGATTAAGTATCAAACGAGTAATAAATTACAATTTTATGAAGATAAATTGCAGTTAAGTCAGTACTTGCCCGAATTAGTGCAATTTTTTTTAGCGTTGAGTCTTTTCTTGCGAAATATCTTGCATGCCTAGGCTTAACAAATGCTTTGTTAAGCCTAAATTCGGCATATACTATTTACTCACAACAGCATTACTCATTAAGGTTTCTTGAAAACTGGACTTAAATTTTTCATTCATCAAAACTAAGAGTCAACTATAAATTTTTATCATCGCTTTTATGTTCTCAACAGTGTATCCAAATGAAATACTTAATTTTAAATGAAAGTAAAAATCAAGAACCAGTTTGTGTTTCTCAGTGTCAGCAGACAATAATGTTACAGATAAATAAAATGATTAAAATATAACGTCTACTTGACATTATCATATCTGCTTCTTTACAAGCATTTCTCTCTTATATTTTTATATATATAAATAATTAATGTCATGTCTTTGTTGGAATCTTCAAAAAGTCATTATTTCTACAAACAATTTATTATACTTCATTTTCTTTTTCTTGAAAAATATGTAATAAAAACATAATTTCTTTTATATTTATTTCAGTTTTATATTTGTCATAATAATAATACCTTGAGAAAAAAAAATCGAAATAATTACTCTAGCAATTACAAATTAGGAAAAACATTTCCAACAAAACATATTAATATATTGAAATCAAAATACTTGTAAATAATGGAACCCAACTTGAAATTTTCTATGAAAATCTCAGAATTCTAAACTGTTTTATAAAATAGTGAAGTATTTTAAAATAAGTCGCTACTATTTTCTAGTTTGAGTTTTCTCCAAAGGATTTTGTGGGATAAAATATAGAATTTGAGAAAGATATAAAAATATTTTATGAATTTGGGATATTTCAAAAGGATTTTGTGATCAGAACGTTTGTTCTTATCCTCTATTCTCAGTTGCAAGAACCTTTTCGTAAAAAGTAAGTAAGATGTAACTTACAGGGCTGTTTCGTAAAATAAATACATTCTTTTTAAATGACCTTCAATGAAAACAAGACAGTTATGGTAGTAAATACTTTTGATTTACGTGTTGCAACATGGGATATTCACGAATTTTCCCTTTGACTAACATCTGGGATTTCTTTGATTTTATATTTAAGCTCCCAGATTATTCACAATCAAATGAAACACAATGATGTAAATGAAATAAACTTTTGTAGGGGAATGAACAGATATAACTAAACTGTATAAAAGCGACAAAGAATTGAGTTGAAGAAAGAATAACAATAAGGTTACGGTAATAGGAAAAATGTTAAGTGTGATGTGCGCGGAAGTCTTCCGGCGCGTATTGTTGATTTGGTGAGATTTGGATTCAACGGCTGTTGGACATCTGAATACTTGAAAGAGGTAGTCACATCGTATTTAGGCAAGTATATCTTTAGATATATTATAGAAGCAGTAAGTATTCGTGGATTGAGACATTAAACTGTTTGAGAGCACCCTCCCCCCTTTTAGAGTATCAATTAAACAATATTTTTGGAAGATAATTGACCATTTCTATTATACTTTGTCTGTGCTCGAACTGTTGTTGAAATTTAGATCTTTAAATTAGAATAATATTTAAAATGACAGAAGAGACAGGTAATGGATGTCCTCGCAATGTCTTACAATAAAAACAAGTCTTTCCATTGCCAAGAAATTTAAATCAGTCGGGGCTGAAATTTGATATTCAAATTTGAGGTTTGGAATGTTTTATTAAAGATAACTTTGTAACAAATTTGAATTGTTAGGTGGATTATTAGCAATTGGATGGGCTAACTCGATGAAGATCAGTACGAAATGTTTCACCGGATTATTCATACTTTGAATAAGTGATATCAAAATAAATTAATAAGGCGAAGTGGTTAACTAATCGTGTTCTTAATCAAATATTATAAAAGAAAACTATTCAATTTATCTGAACAACTCAAAGCAACTGATTCCTAACTCTGGATCCTATTCTAATAGACTTTTAGTGACCGAATCCGAGTAAAACATTACACTCTCATTCTATTACCTCAGGGTTCCTCGAACCAATATAGTTTTCCTGTGAATCTCTCTAACTCCTGTATTCCCTTATCTATTCATTACACTTCCTGTACAGTAAAGCTAATTTACACCTGTCACAATTTTTTTGCAAGGCAAGATTTTTGTATCACATTAAAGTAGCCCTAAAGGTTAGTTGAATGGAAACGGATTAAGGATTTATTATTAGCGCACATTTAAACAGGTAAACAATACATGAATCTTTTTAAAAAGAACGTTTTTCTATGTAAATTATGCATTAAATGTTTGCCAAAGGAGATTTTAAGATATAGAAAAATAAATAATTTTTTCCTGTATATTCATTTATAAACCAAAATGTTTGTGTTATGAATCGTACGTTTAGTTGGGCGCATTTAGAAATCAGTCACATTTATATATTTTTGCCAGACATTAGCATAAGAGCGAGAATTGTTAAAGAATAAGGACGAAATCTGTTAAAAAAGTACCCTAAATTTTCAAAAGCTTAAAATTACAAAATAAAGATCGTATTAAAAGTATTAGGAATGGAAATATGAATGGACTAACTCACCATGGTATTGCCCATTGGTTGTTAAGTTTTTCGAAAAAAACATCCAGGAGTTTGACGCCATCTCCTCCCGAAAAATCGTCATTACCCCTCGCCGTCTTTTTTGGAATTTATTCTCTGGAATGAACTTATTGTTTTGATTATTTCTAGGTTTCAAATGTATAATGATAAAATCAGATCATTCATCATTGACGTGAAAATTTGACGCAAAATGATGATGACAACTCGGCATGGAAACAATCAAAACGAACTTAAGAAACACGGTAAAAATTGCATAACAGATAGCAGTACACAATTGGAATACCATCATGTTAAACATATACTTTTTGAACCACGTTCGTAATAATCTAAAAAGTACATAGTATTTCTTGGATGCACGTATGGAAGAGTTTAAAAAGATGGAATTTCAATTTTCAATTTTATGAAAGGTTCAGGCACCTGAATATCATAAAATTTCTGAAAACCATCTGAATAAACTTGACTTACCTAAAAATTAGAATGGACATTCCATCAGCGACTCTGATTGAAAGGAAGAAATGCGACGATTACAATGAAAAGATATAACAGGGAAAGAAGTGATTTCAAATTAAAAAGAAACCAATACATCACTATATATGTATACTAGTACAAAAATATTTCATTTAAATTTTACCAGAATGCTTCGCCATCTCTCAGTATCAGGAAAGAATACTACTACGTATTAATGTATTTTAAAAAGGAAAAGGGAAAACTTGGGCTCAATTATTTCCCTAACTGATGCACTTGCCTTCAAACTTTCGCTTCTCGTCATTTGAAGAGCCCGGTAGCCCAGTCAGCATTCCAGTCTCAATTTTCCCAAAGAATACAATAAGGACATCTGTACATTAAATTGAAATGGAAGAGTGAGGTGCAATAACTTCTATCTAACTGCCAATTAATCAGGTCTGTCTGTATCTATGTCGCTTTTTATCATGTATATATATGTGTGTGTGCATTGATTTAACTTTAATTCCTATTTGTGTCTCACAATAATAATTTAATTTCCTAATTTTTCCCATTTTCTCATTTAAAATCCCATATTCTCAATTAAAAGTAAAGCGTTAATTCTTATGTCCTGATACCATTCTTTTTTTAACTTTAATTTATGCAATCACACGCTTTTAAAATCTGCAAAGTCAGAAATTCTGCTAGGGATGATCCCTAGCAGACTTAGATTCCCTAAGAATCCCTCCATTCATACCACATGCTTTATGACGTATATAGTGAAATTTCCCTACTATATAACAAAAAACACAGCGAAACGTGCGCTCTTGCACACTTTTGCTTTTACACTCATGCTCTCATAATCTGTATTCAACGGTGGAGTTGTGTAATTCCCGTAGTGTAGAAATGGTCTCTCTCTCCGTTACAATAAGATAATTACTTAAAAATGAAATTGGTTTCGGCTGTTTTATAAACTTAATTAAATGGTATTATTTAAAAGAAAGTCTTAGTGTCGACATGATAGTTACTTAAGTTATAAAAAAATAATATTTAGATTCAATTTTTGAGAGAGAGAGAGAGACAGAGCAATTCTCACGTGTATTTCATCCACTGGACTGGACCACCTGACTAATTCCCGCTTCAAGGCCGCAAACGAATTAGCGGCCAGCAGAAATATATTTGCATGGCGGATCATCTTAAATTAAATTGGAGATCACTACAAATTTAATGTTGTGTGTGTGCTCGAAAAGGAATATGTGTGGAACTTAAGTGAAAACTGCAAGAATTTTTTTTCTTCTCCAGTTCATTTGAGAAGGGCAACTGAATCGTTACAAAACAAAACCCAACCAGCAATTACCGTGGATTAAACTCGTCAAACTTATCAATTACTTGCTCAGACTCGGGCCTTCAAGACTCGAAAGGGTTCGTCTCGTGTAGAATACCGCATCTCGTGAGGGGAGAATCGTGTGATCAAGTATACGTGATTTCGGGCTTGAACGGGTTAAAGAAATGTATAATAGAATAGTGATGCTCGCCTTCACAACTGAGGATCTGTTCTATAGAGAGTCAATGAATAATCACTCAATAAACAGTTAGTAAAGAAAATCAAACTAATTTTTATTCTATGCTTAAAATTATCCAAAAATCAGTCATTACTATGAATGTGGGACAGGAACTATCACGCGTGCTATTTAAAGTTCTACTTCGAGTCAGGATCAAACATATAAGATCACTTAATCTTTTGGTACCAGTGTTGGTTGCACAGAATGCTCGTTAAACTTCTTACTTCATTCAGCATTTAAACACGGTCAATCGTACTATCTGATCTTTTTGTTCCCCTTTTCTATTCACTACACTTACTCATATTTAGCAACATAAATTTACATAAATCACAGTTTATTCACAAAGCGAGGTTCTTAAATCAAATAATGGTATAAAAAGTAAGATGTGATTGTTTATTAACGACTTTCTAAGAAACAACACGAGGGTCATTGGCGACTCACCGCGTAATTCTGAACCTCGGTCACGTGACGAAAAAGACATCTAGGGTGGCACTTACGTCTCCAAACTTAAACTCTATGCCCACGGATGGGGTCAAGATCCGGATCTCGACCACATTTAACGGGCATCGGCCCCGACTACACTACAGGTCTTAAGTGGCATCAGGAGTCGAACTCATGATTCGATTAAAACAACGCCCTCCGCCACTAGAAAGGCTTAACACTTAGAAAGACTTAACAGGCAGTCGGAAAAACGCGCGATAACCCGTATCAGAATTAATAATGTATTATAATTAATATAACACACTCTTATATTTTTCAAAATATTCTCCGTGTTGAAATGTGTATCAATTATCTTAAAAAATTCTCGATGTAATTCTCAAAAATTTTTTCATCAAAGCAAGTTTTGGAATCGTATTATTTAAAGACAAGAAGCAATAAATAGAAATAAAGGATCTCGTATCATTTATTAAATTCTTTCGAAATGGATTGCGGGAATACATTAAGACTCTTATCTTTTTAATTAAGACGCGACGATGAGACACTATTAAGCAATCATTCCAGAATGAACTGGAGTCAATAAGCATCAGCCATAAGTCGGGAATAAGCATTTCATTTTCATCATATGTAACAGTAAATTAAACCGAACGGCTTGAATAAAATATTCCGAAGTTGTAATTACAGATTGATCAATACGAAGGATAAGGATGAATTTATTACTTTTATTTTTGCAGTGGTACAAACAGCGGAAAGTAATTAAATTCAAACTCAGAAAGAGAAATTTAAAACAAATAAAAATAAAAAAAACAAAAAAAGATTTGCTTCATTTCAAACAATACGTATATTTTCAAACATTCTTTTTTGTTTTGAATAAGATCCAAAGTAATATTCTTTTTCTCTTCATGCTCATTAAAGCAACTACTGTTCGAAAAATGAAACAGATCCAAGTGAAACAAAAAAATTCATGGAAAACATTTGGTGAAGAAGTTTTATCTTTAAACTTTTTTATTTTTATTTTGATTGATTTTTTTTGGCTTAATATAGAGAGAAGAAAGAAATATTTATTCGAAATAGAGCTTCCATATATTATTTTAATTCAGTATAAATATATTTAAGCAATGGCAGAAATAAATTTTCTAGTATTTTAAATTCGTTCGAAAAAATGAATTTGTATGATGTGTGGTTACTGAGAAAACTAATTTAATACACAAGTGAGTTTCATTTGCCACATTCCAGTAAAACTACTTCGCATATTTTGTTTTTCCTTACAAAGTAAAAATTATTGATTAACACAAATATCTCATACTTATACTCGGATGCATTGACTTTACATTCCTTCTATCACAGGATATTATTTATGATGGAAATTAAATTGGAAACTGCTTTTTTAATTTTTATTCTCTTTTATATTTGAATCATTCCTGCTTTTTTTTTAATTTTTATTTTCTTTTATATTTGAATCATTTTTATTAGCATTCAATACAATATAAAAGTAATAATATCGTTATTAATAAAAATTCCAGTTTTTCTCACTAAATATATGTGTACGGAGTAATGTATTAGATAGCAAATATCCATCATTTTATGAGAATTGGAACAAAAGCAGAACAAAATATAAATTTGTGTTATCCGAGGGCCATTTTATTATCAATTTCTGATGGATCATAAAAAAGAAAAGGGTACGAATTTGTTATCAAAAGTTATGCACAAACATGGTTACTTTTCAACATAATTACCTTGAAGATTCAAGCATTTGTCATATCGGTGGATGGGCTTTCCAATTCCTCTCTTCGAGAAACGTTGCTGACAGACCAGTCATGTTGTCAGATGGACTTGTTTTTTTTGTTTGAGCGCTCCATTGCTCCTCTTCTGTTTTAAATGGCTTTTCGCAGTAGTCGTACAGTCTGACAATAAATAACTGCATTGATCGTTGTCCCCGGTTCCATAAACTTAACAAGCAAGCCACCTTTTTGTTTCCTATGACTCGTAGCCATAACCTTCCTGCTTTTGAAGGTTTGTTTGCACAGAAATACTTTCTTGTTCTCCTTCATCGTGAACATTGGCTTGACCGTCTTTAAAGAGCATGCACCGTTTGCGCACAACAGTTTATAAAATTTTCATGCATACTCATTAAATGTTTCCGTGAATTTCGACTGCATTGCTCCCTTCAACTTGAAGAAAGCTAGTAACTCTATGCAGCTCGCATTACGCGCTCGCATTTATGTATGCGTGCCTACAGCTCAGCTGAAAATCGTAATATAGGATCGGTAACAACAGAGGTTGTAGAGATATGCGCAGTCGCCCACTGCATATCCCTATCTCTTATCATTTGTCTGGTGTTAAGCATTGTGTTCGATCGGATGATCAGGGGGAAAAAACACCCTCTTATTGTACATGTAAGTGTATTGGTCCCTTTTCCCAATAACACCACTCATATAATTATTTGTTTGATTAATTATGGCGGGCATTAATTTCTAATAATTTAGTCCTTATAATTATAATCGTAATAACAATATAAAGAAATTTCGACACTTCTCAAACATTTCGATACAAAGCTACGGATAATACTAGATAAGCGTTCTCTTCAAATTATTAACTACCTCTCCGTATCGAAATGTTTATCCGATTTATGAATTTTCATGGGATTAAGAAGATAAAAGGGGGAGGTAAAGTGCTTTGCATACGTTATTACCTTCCACTCCTATCAAATAGATATTTGATGCACAAATGTGTCGTTTTATTTTTATTCTTTTTATAAGTCTAAGGGGATAAACACAATTTAAGGCCAGCGATTCTACAGGTGCTATTGAGAGACTTTAAATTGAAAGACCACAGCTTGGTATTATAGCGGCTGTTGGTAAAAAAATCAAGTGTACCAGAATTGCAATTAGTGCTGTAGTAGCTGCCGAGAGACTTAAAGGTAGATGGATCATCCAATTGTATAGCAATCTCCATTCTTAAGTTATAAGTGCTGTAGATTATATGAAAGAAGTGTCTAAATCTACGTACATGAATAACAAATGTAAATAGCGGTATTAATTATTTTTGGCTTATGTGTAATCCTGTATGTTTCCAAATGTGATTTTCTTTTCATACAAAAAATTCAGAAATTTATAAATTTCTCATTGCTAAAATATAATTTAAATTGATTTTAATTTTAAAATGTGAGACTTTTTATAAACTTGGCATAAAATAACTTTCTTTTCCCTTAACGAAGGGTCTCAGTTATGTTTGAAATAACTTTAATTTATGGAATCTAACCATTCAACATTTAAACGGAATGAGAAGTAAAACAAAACAAAAATGCATGTACGGATACACGCATGAATTAGATATTACTCTATGCCAATAATTCTTCTGTAAGCTCAGATAATTCAGTGACACAAAAAATATTTACAGTCAAACAGAAAAGCTGATACACATTAAGCCCGTTCAAGCTGAACCTACACGTTGGTGCGGATGTGAAAATGGAGAAAGGTGTACCAGCTCTGGTGTCGATTTCGTGATCTGAAAATTAAGAGGCAGACAGTAGCCAAGACAGACTTCTTCGCTCGGCTTCTTCTAATATCCTGGACGACAAAAGCTGTCTTTTTACTAATATTTCTATGATTGGCCTCATGGATTTGATCTGTCCTCTGGTTAGACCAAGGTGTTAGTGGAAACAATAACACGTAAAGTTAAATTAGATGTAAAATTCTTATGTTGGTCTTGAGTGTAGTGATAAAGATTGTTTATTAACGTCGTACTGAGGCAGATTCTGAAAACCTTTAGCGATGGACCTCACCATTTTGGAACTTGATCAAGTGATGAGGATGACATCTCTCAGCAGGTATTTTCCTAAAAAAATTTCCACTCCACGCCAACCGGAGGACAGAGGAATTCCTCCAGATTTAACGTCATTCGATCGGGTGTTTAGTGACATCAAGGCTCGAACCAACGTCTCGACGAAAACGGTCCCGGCCGCGAATCCGCGACCATGACCAATAGGCTACCATGGCCTGGTGTCGTATGGAAGAAATCGTTACAGGATACGCGAAAAAAATTTGATTATAACGGCCATACAGCTAAAAGGAACAAAAATAACTTTAAAATAATAAAAATAATTTTAAGAAGTAGGTAAAAATTTATCAGAGGTCAGTTGTAATATTGTAGATTCCTGAAAAGGTGAAAATGCTAAGACTCTCGCATCAGATAATACTCTGATAATCCTCTTCGATATTGGAATGAAGAACTTAGAATGCTTTCAGTCTTGTCTTGGTGACGAATTGAGCGAACTTTTTAAAAGCAGCCATAATGTATTTTTGCCGTTTGGTAGCATGGGGCTTGTTTTGAACTGGCATTTTTAATCATACTGTCTCTTACATGTCCCTTTTCACATACTCTACTTTTGAGCCTAATTTCTTAAGAGTTTGTGAAATCTAAGCAATCCCAAATGTCTCATTAATTTTTCCTTTTTCCAATCGTAGTGCTAATTTTCTTACTTCAAAAAATCATACAGTGAAAAAAATTGATAATTTTAATTTAATTCTAACATACCCCTTTTTGGTAGAAGTTTTTGGGATCCGTAATGGTGAAACAGATTGTATATGGGAGGGGGGAGAGGGCTGAATACACGGAAAAAAACCAGACTGCTGGAAGTACGTGGACTCAAAAATGTGGAGAACATTTGCTCAAGGACAGCTACTCCGGAAACAACTCGAAGAAATCACAACTCACTGCATTCTTCGCTTGAAAGCCATTGTTTTCCCATTAACTGCATCGAAATACAACAAACTTAAACCAATTACATTTTTAAAGTATAAATATTCTACTGCAATACAGTTTCAAGATTACGAACCATCTTGATAAAAGAGTCATCCTCATTTCTTGATTCCGTTCTGTAATGATATCTACTGCGAAATAAACAAGACTCTTAATAGGTAAAATACAAAGTCAATTTTTAAGATTAATCTACATTCCTAATGGTGCATTCGAAAATGTAGCATCATTTTGTATCCCAGTACAGTTTTATGAAGCGTTTTTTTGTTGTTATTTTTGGCTTCCTAATGAGTACTAAAATTTTTTATCATGAATCTCAGTAAGTCAGCAACAAATCAAAATCAAAAAATTCAAAAACAGAAAATTTCATTATTAAAATTATTAGGGGAACCGGAAAGTAATGTCGTTTTTGTGCATGACGATATTTGTTAGTCAATTATCAGCTCATTGTGTACTTGAAAGTTTTTTCAAAGACATTTTAAGATTAGAGTGATTTGTTTATTCATAAATAATTAAATCTTAATTTTTTTTTTGATATTTGTGATTGAATGGATATCCAAATACCAGAAAAGTTACACAATTGACATAATATGCTTTTTGAGTTTCACGAGCATAGTAACGCAATGGTTGCTACCCAAAAACTTTTGCTGTGTTTACCCAAATGCATTAGATATTCATAAATACCAAAGGTGGTTTTCTAAGTTCAAATCCAATAATTTCGGTTTTTCCGATTCGTATTGATAACAGGAAGCCCAACAATTTTAGACAATGACATGTTAAAGGCAGGAAGTGGAAGCAAATTCGTGTCAGACAATCGAGGAGTTATCGAACACTTTTACTAAACCTTGGTCGACCATCCTAGAATATTTGCAGCAGATTGGTAAGGTAATCAGGTGCTGCATAATCTATCCAAAAAAAAAAAAAAGGTAGCCGATCCAGCATAAACAGCTCATTGCTTCAGCAGCATAATACAGAAGAGTTTTTTGATTGCTTGATCACTAGATATGAAAAATGGGTCCTCCATGATAATCCAAAACGCAAAAGGCAGTAGTTCTCTCCAAATGAATCGCCAAAAAGTACAACTAAGGCGCCTTTCTGTGTTTGGTGGAGTATTCCATTCACGGGGTCGTTCATTTTGAAGTGCTGAAACTTGGACATACCGTGAATGCAAACCTTTACTGTGAACAATTGGATCGAGTGAATCAATCTCTAATTGAAAATTGCCCAGATATCGTTAACAGAAAAGGTGTCATTCTGCAACACGATAATGCAAGACCGCTCTACTCAAGACGAACTCTGGAAGAAAATTAATGAATTGTGATGTGAGGTATTGTCTCACCCACCATACTCGCCCGATGTCGTGCTATCGGATTTTCATTTATCAGCAATTTCTAAGTTGGAAAATTTTTGAAAATTTGGATGATGTCCAAAATATCATCTCCAGATATTTTGCTCAAAAACCCATTGATATTTATCGATCCGACATTGAAAATTTGCTCTCTAGATGGTACAATATTGATGATAACGCGGGTGATTCCATCATTGATTAAAAATAAAAGCTTATTGAAAATGCATCTGTTTGAATGTAATATAAAAAAACGACATTACTTTCGGGTCCTAGCTATACTTTCACAATTTGTTTAACTCTGCAATAAGCGCTTGAAGAAAAACATCTTTACTCTAAGGTTTTGATCTTAGTAACCTTTCAAAAAATGTTTTTCAGTTTATGCCTTACACGAGACAAAATATACAAATTTAATTGAAATGAATACTGTGAATTAATAACGGCTTTTATTTCTCATATTTTAAAAGTTATTTAGTTTTACATTTTTGTAAAGAACAAAGAGCGGTACTGAAATTATGATATATGGAATAACAGAAAAATCAATATATAATTTTTTTCATTGGAACAAGTTCAAAGGAGTATGATTTCTTAAAAATAATAAACCTGAAATAAGGTTCAGTACATTATCTTCCGTCAAAAAAATGCTTGAAATTGTTCAGTACAATGCAAATTGTATCATTATCCACATTCGATGTCAATCGCGAAAATCGATGTTACTTGAATGATAGATCTCAATTATTTAAAAATGAATTGTGATTTTCTTTCTTTGTAAAATACAATCCATTCTATACGTTCCATTCACCTTACGTGAATAATATAAGACAACGGTTTGCAAGATGAAATCGATAGCAAAAAATAGAATGTCCTAAAATTAATTGAATTTTAACGATCCAGTTATCAGATAAGTAATCACGAAACATAAAAAGAAAATCTGTTTAAAAAATTAACAAAAAAAAAAAAACCCACAAAGTCAAACAGTAAATTTTTAATTAAAGTGTCTAGTATTATTGATTCTATTTTAAAAATATTGATATTGTTACAAAAAGATAGGACTTTGTTATTTTTTTCTCTGTTTAAAAGATTATTGACGGAAAGATGGTATTACAGACAAGGAGAAAATACGCGTGACAATGATATTGAATTGGTAAGACAGAATTAGCATCAAAATTGTCAAATTTGTCAATAAAATGCCCCTCAACAATTGTAGAAGTCTCTGGAACATTTATTGTTAGTATATATGTGTATATACACTCATTGCTATAAGAAATTTCGCACCAAGAAAGTGTTGTCGGAATAAAATGAAATTTTTCATACGTAAGTACATCGTTGATGTAAATAAGTGATTACAGAATCAAAGCAAAATGATCATTTATTGAGGAAAAATTACAAGAGAATGGACGTTTTAGTACCCTGTTGGTCACATCTACCGTGAATGCATGATGCGATATGGTCAACCATTGAGGCGTACGTGTTCCTTATGATGTCCTATGACATCTCGCTCCACAATTGCTGTAAACAAGCCTTTAATTCGACCAAACTCGTAGGCTGTTCAACTTGCCGTCCTAAATAATTCCAGATGTGCTCGATCGGTGACAAATTTGGGAAACGAGCAGATCAGGGAAGAGTGGAAATGTAGTGGAGGCAGTCCTGTGAAACTCTTACTGTGTGGGGGTTATCATTGTCCTGTTGAAAAAGGGCTCCTGGGACCCCTGCCATGAATGGCAACACATGTGGCTGAAGAATGTCATGAACGTACCTCTAGGGTGTCATGATGCCGTGGATCAATACTAGGGGTGACCTTGTGTCGTATGCGATGACACCTCATAGCTTCACACCAGTTGCGGGAGTGGTGTGCCGCTGTACAGCCTCCCCACACGAGCAAGTTTGTCATCACTCCCCAGATTGAATCTGGATTCGTTGCTAAAGATACCCTGATTGCAATCGGTTGTAATCCAATCCCTTCAAGCGCGACACCACTCCAATCAGAGGCGATGGTGAGTGGGGGTCAAAGGCAATACACGTACTGGGTACCTCGATAGTAATTGTCCTTCAGTCAGGCGATGGTACGGATGGATACAGAGGCCCTTAGTGAAGGTGCTGCCTGTGTATGGATGGTGTACAATCAGACAGTTGGCGCTATGCGTAAGTATCGTATGATGTAATGGTCTTCTCAACTATTGGTCTGCCGAGGGCATTTTGAGCCTGGTCGCCATGTAACAGACCAGTCTATTGTCCACTGGTCCCAACGCCTCCACACAGTAAAGTCAGAACGGACAAGGTAGTGAGATACTTACCGAGCTGGCCATCCAATTTCCTTCATCCCTATGATTCTTCCCCTCTCGAACTCTGACAGCTGCTCATTTTGTCTTCGATGACGGCGGAATGGCATTTGTGAAAAAGCGTCCCTCTGCAGCAGATTAAGTTCACGCAAACAAGCTCTGCTTATCTGTTTTATAGTCCAAGGAAAACGAAGTTTAAGCCTCTGGTAGCATTACGCAATTTGCAATCCCGCTGCATTTCCAACAATTTATATATCTTTCTGACACGTACTTTCATGCCAAGTTTCGTAAGAATTCCTTACTTATTTCGTGATGCACAAATTTCTATGGCAATGAGTATATATTTCCGTGTATATGTATGTCTGTGCGTGCGTTTCAGTAATGTGGATAGTGCGTGTAGAGTCAGCATATGTGCCGAATGCGATATTGTATGTTTTTTTATTTACTGTGTCTGTAGAATAGTACGACAGTGTGTGTGTACAAGTATGTGTTAGTTATTTGTTTTAATTGAATTATAGTGTATTTCTTAGATACTCTCAGAATAAAATTTAGATTTATTCCGAATAAATATGATTATAAATCATGTAGACCTTTCTTACAATTGAAAGACAATAAATCACGTAATAACAATATAGAGATATTATCTCTTATTAGGATTTAAATCATTGTATTTTAATTCATTTAAAACATATTGAACATGATGGAAATTCTAGCGCTTTCCAAAACAAAAATCGAATTTGAGTTTTTTTTCTGACATGTTAGTAACTATTTTATTATATAATTTTTTATCTTTTTTCTGGAAAACTTACATTTTTTTAAAAAAATTTCAAAAAAACAAAAATAAAAATCAAGCAAAAATTTCATTAAAAATTGGTGGTTTCTCCATGGAAAGTTTAACATTATGTAATTTACTTGTTTCTGTTGGAATAAACACAATATATTGCTTAAATGAACAAACGGATTTAAAAGAGACAAATTAGCTTACATATCAATACGTGAAATAAAAAAGAATAGTACTGTTTCATTAGTGTCCACGGTGTCTGGTTCGATTGATGGAATTCGAACTCGTAGAAGGAATGAAACATCGGCGGCCATGAGCTCCATGCCATGACCACTTAACTAACGCGGGATGAATTTAGCATGCAATTGTCCCCATTATTATCGCTATAGAGTGAGGGGGGCTACTCGACTTGAATATACCCTTTTATGAAATCCAAGATTTGAATCAATCGGCTAACCAACAGATATAAAACAGATATAAAAGTTACGGAAGTTCGCCGGTGACACAGTTTTAGCGAAGGTCGAGATACCTTGGTGATTTTCCTTGGTTTTAGGGCCCGGACAAATCTTGTCAGAGTGCGTCTGTTTCTACGACTTAGACAACCAAGACGAAATGGAATTCCCTATTGAGCCAGTTATTAGGCGCTTTTTCCTCCTGTCATTGTTAGTTGTCACTTGCAAAAGACAGTCAACGCTCTTGTTTTCCGAGAAATGGAAGTCTTTTTCACTGTTGAGGGACTTTTTCTTTCAGTCAGTGAGTCTATCAGTCGATCAAATTTTCATCTGTTTTCATATAATTGCTTGCTTTAATTGATTTAATTGAATTTTATAATAATTATTAAAATCAGTTAGCACCTTTGGTGTCCAAATATATTCTTTGCAAAACTTTGCATGGAAATATATTTTGTTTTATTTTACTCCTATCATTATTGATTGCAACTTGCTGGAGAGGGGCATTCAAAAGTTATTATGAAACACTGAATGGAATACTGCGCACCCGACTCGTTACTCTCAACCCTTAACTACAGTTGAATGCAGATCTCACTAAATTCCATATGTTCTAGTCCAGGGTTCTCTTGAAAAACGTTGTGAAGAGAAATGGAGGCTGATGCAAAAATTAGATTCGTCAAATTCAGTTTGACGTCAGAGGTTTTAAGTGGTACTTTGTGTGAGTGTGGTAATCGGGAGAGTGGACAACTAATTAAGGAATTTTTGTTTTTGTCACTTGAAGCTGGTTCATTACTTACTACCACGTCTTTATAACTCGTGACGTTAGCGGAGAAAAGTCTCTTCTCGTTATGGAGCGTAGATGTGGAAATCATGATCCCGAGGCACCTTTATGATCCTTTCCATTATGTTTGATAATAAAAGGGGAGAAGCATCCCCTGGATACACTAGCGTACCTTCTCTACGAGTATTTTCGACCCTTCTACTAGTCAGACAAGTTATCTTTTTCCATAATTTTAAGACAGTTTATCTTTTTCCATAACTTTAAGACAGTTTATCTTTTTCCATAATTTTCTTTCAAAGATGTTGTGTTTCGGAGAAATACTATATTTGTCACACACACACACATATGCATCTAAATTAATTTATATAATTCTTTAATAATTTATTAATTATGAGTATGTTTGATTTATGTTTTAACTAATGTTTCATTCAGCTAGAATAGCAATTTACATTATAAAATCTCAATCATTTTTGATATTGTAGATGTTCCATTGAACATAGTTCGTTGAAACTTTAAATTTGCTTAAATTTGAAAGAATATAGGTGAACGAATTACGCGTTGAAAAATTTGTAATTTTCAAAAAGCTGCTTAAATCTTTTCAAAAAAAAAAAAAAAAAAAGAATCCCGTTATCTGTTTATTATGGCTGCATAATTTGATCAAAAATATATACAAACATGCGCAAAGTTTGTATTAAAATATTTATATATACATTTTAAAGTAATAATATCAAAGAGATATTAACATAACTACAACAGCATTACAAATCTGAAAGAAAAAGAAAGATAATTCTTACGTTTATCATTGTGAAGTTATTCAAACAGCTCAAATTGAAAAATAGAATAATTTTTAAACAACCTTTCTCATAAAATGAATAGAACTGGGAAAGAAAAACTTTTTAATAATAAGGCATCAAGAAACAAAAATTTGTTTCAAGAAATACGAACAAATTTAATTCATTTTAACAAAATAAACATTTTCTCAATACATATCGAAATTCCGTTTATTATATACATTCAAAAATAATATTTTTATATCTCCTATCCAATTTAATGCCATAAAAGGATTTCCAACGTACGCTAACTCAGTTTCAAAGACTGACTTTAACACTGTACACATTATTATCAATTCGATAAACAATAAAAATTCGATTGAAAATGAAATCCTTAACATTTTGTTTTGCAAAGCATTGCATACACAAATCTCGTCTTCCCTTGACAGAGATATAAATATTTATTTAAACGCAATACGAGTTAGTTTCTTAGTATATAGTTAGTTGTCTAAAGGTCAAAGGATTAATTGTGCAGTGTCAAAGGGTTTATGAGGATTCGGATTCTGTCTAATTTTATGAAAATAGAGTTTTATCACGTAAAAAGAGAATGTTTATTCTATTTAAATTTAATGTGAAACTTAAATTTTGTAGTTCTGCGAATTTTTTAAAATTTATTGAATTACATCTATAAAAATTGGAGATATTTACTAAAATGATAACTTCCTTTTCCCGTAAAAATTTAGAATCAACAAGTTCATTTTTTAATGTATGATACGATTAAAAATGTTTTAAGAATATTCAAGAATCAAGCATTTATTTTTATGAAGTAGAGGATATTTTTTCTATCGTTATTGTTATACATATTCATTAAAAAAAGGACCTCAGCCGTTCCCAAAATATTTATTTTTAGTGATTAATTTATTTGGTCAGACTATTTAATTTCTTTCTATAAAATGAAATTAAGGGTTTCAATTTTTTTTACTTATCCAAAGTAAAAATATTTATTTTTTTCACTTTATTTTTATAATTCACTATAAGACTATGTTACATTTCCATTGTTTTAAAAATATTTTTTTCAAATAGCTTTCTATGTGCATCTTCATCCGTCCAAGATAGAATAATTTTTATTCCTGGCATATAAGATCTATATTTTTAATCATAACAGCTTCAGAAAAATGTTTTGATAAAGTCAGGGAGTTTTAAAGGAATATAATATGTTAAAACTATCTTGCGTTTAAACGAGTTTTCAAAACATGTATAGTAATTTAAATAAGTATATTGTTTTTATAAATTTTATTTAACTAGATATTACGAGTACTTTCCTTAGCCCAGAAAAGTACAGCAGTTCTTGTCATTTTAATTCTTTTACCATTTCAAAGCAACAATTTATAGGAAAAATCCAATAGTTTTTTAAAAAGCTTTTACTAAAATGGTACCGACCACCAAATATTAAAAGAAAAGAAATGAAATAATTTAACATTTTGACAGTATTTAAGGAAATCTAGAGCAGAAAAATACTCGCAAACCTGCATCAATTTCAAAGAATACATTTTCTTACACTATAAACTATTTGACTTATGTTTCAATCCTTTCATTTAACAGTTTTACGAGTCAAATATAAAGCAGAGATGAAAACCCAAAAACTTACTACTCTTATTAGGTATCGAACATGAATATATATATAATCGAACTTATATTTATACTATTATAAATCTCATTCAATAATTTCAAATAGTGTCAGCTGAATCAGTTAAATTGAGATTACGGAGGAGGAAAAAAAACTTGCTGCCAGGTAAATGTTTCAAAAATGTTTAATTATTTTTAATCCGCTGACGATTTTTCGGATATTTGCATGTTGTAGTACGTGGAATAAAGCACAGAAGACAATTTCTTTACAACCAGTAAAAAATGTTTCTTAAATGTACAAATTAAGTAATTTGTTAACTATGAAGTATCACATTATATTATTATGGTGTACAATTTTTATTATTGCTTATTATTTCTGAAGCTCTTTTAAAATTTTATATTCTCATTTATCATAACTTTTTTGTGATTGTTTTTCTATCTTCGTTTTTTGATGAAAATAATTGTGAATTTTACTTTACTGTTTCTTGACTTTGATTATTGTGAACGCAAGCATAATAATGCGAAACAGTTATTCTTGAAGAATAAATAAATTTACCTCTCTATTAAAGGGCATCAAATTTCACAACAATAGTACATACATGACGGACGTATTGAAAAATTACGAAATCTTTCTTTTAACCTGAACACATCTATCTATTCTTATTGTCCTTTTGAAAATATTGACCACATCTTAGAATGCGCGGTTACATAATTTCTACCATTACACAGGCTGAAATAAACAAAATATTACGTTTCAAATTTATAATACCTATTAGGCCAATTTCTTAAGTATTTGTAAGACAGCTAACATATTTGCACACATACCAGACAGTTTTATTTAAAATAAAATTTTTAACAAAAATTACGATGAATCCTTCCACATCTGGAAATAGATGACAATAAATGTGTAGATTTTCTAACCAAGGAAACACGAAATATAACACAAACCTTTTCTATTATTATACTTGCTTATGCAACCGTTATGACTGAGGATAGATATTACAGCCAACCTCTGCAAAAACCTTATTATAGACCTTAAATACTCCAGATCAATAGTATCCACAATAGCAAGACAAACAACAAATTACTACAACGGTATGAAAATTAATGCCAACATCGCAGGAATCTATGTCAGTTGTAAAAATTGCTTACATATTTTATTGGTAACAGCATATTTATAATTATCGAACAATTTTGTCGAACCTTTTTAAAGTTGACATAATCACGCATATTTATTTAACTTCATACGAATATCTCTACAGCTGTAAGTTTCTTTTTCTGGCTGCCTCTAGAATTCAGAAATGTGAGACTATCCATAGTATACTCTGCATTATCCATGGGTAAGACAACAATTACAACATACTAGTTACAAGTATTTCAACTGATAAGATAATTTTTATTTGTGAACTGCCTCCTTTTAGTAGATGTTCTTCCAGCGATACCACAGATGAAAGAAAAAATTGTTTCTTAGATTCATTTGCTTTACTCATATGGCCGTGGTCACCGTGGGATCGTGAAATCAAGGCTGGAGATGTTTCTGTCGACTGGTTTGAGTCCTGGTGCCACTAAACATTCACCGCGTAGCGGATCGGATGCATATAAAATCTGTTGAGGCTCCGTGTTTTCACTTTTTCGTGTGGGAAGTAGAGTTCTACTTCAGAAGTCGTCCTCTTCTACTGACCCTGGTTCAAAATTACAAAGTCAGCAGCCAATAGACTTCGTACTACTTCTAAGAGTGATTTTAGTGAAATAATTGATCAACGCATTGTTCACAACAATTGAAATGCTTCTCATAATGGTTAATTTTAATTAAGTTTTTTCAATTACTATCATAACTATTATTTCAAATAAAGTTACAAATGAATTTTCAAGCATAACTCTTATATTTTTCTTATAATACATGGAAAAATATCAGTGATAGTCTTTGACTAGTAAATACTATTCCATGCATTAGAAGAAATGTTTCAAGGCAGGAGAAGTTACTAAAATAAATGGTCTCAAGAAATACAACTGAACATATAGAAAAAATTATGGTTTCCTTGAAATTCCAGCAAATACGAATGAAAGAGTTCAACTTATCTTAAATGAGCGAGCGAGCGCATTTTAACAAAAAATTTAGAAAATAATAAAATCTTCTATGAATTATTCCTAAAGATATTCACACAAATATCGTTTGTTCATACAATACAAATTCAATATGTATCTACTCTAAAGCTATGAATTCATATTTTCTGGGGATATATCTACAAATAATGCCTTTGTAAACTTTAATACTTAGTGCCTCCAAGGGGCAAGAGTTTTGAACCTCTGACGCTCAAACAAATTTTTTTCAACAAAGCTAGCTATAATACGAGTTCTTGAGAAAGGAAACGCACCGATCCATATTTTTAATGAAATAAAAACTGCGAGGAGGGTGGTTTGAACATGAGCATGAACGGTATAACAGTGTTCAAGTGTTAATTTGAAGGGGCAGAAAAAATTCAAAATCTTTGTTTCTGGCCTCTGTAATTTGGGACCGTAAATAGATCCATATGTTTCAATTATTGTTCCCTTCCGGGGAGTAGAAGCTATTAGGAAGTACAGAGAAACTTTAAAAATTATGGAGAGCGTTACAGAACAAAAAAAAGGAACGTGATGGAAGAATGAGCGTGTTGCATGATAATACACGTCCCCGTAGAGTCAACTGCATAAAGCAACTAGATTCATTCGGTCGAAATATCATCAACCACCCCTCGCACAGGCATGATGTAGCACTTTCCAAATTTTATCTTTTCACTCTTCTCAGGTCGCTTATGGGTGGAAAAATGTTTTCGACCACCGAGGAAGTCCAGAAAGCCATCAAACAACAAGTTAAATAAAAGACGGGAGATTCTTTTGACAAAGGACTAAGAAAACTCAACCCTAGGCTCAAAAAGTGCTTTGTGAAGGAATGAGACAACGTCGAACAACAGTGTTTGATATATCTACACGAATCTGTAAATTTTTGAATACTCTTACTCTTTGGAGAACCCTTATATTATCGTATTGTTTTTACTCCTAATAAGCCATTCAGTATGCGTCATATTATCCATTCAGATTGTTAAAATATAACTATCTAATACGAGCAAAATAATTCGCATAAAATATCGATTCCTTTGAGTTTACACTTAAGACAATAAATGTATTAGATTATTTGTGTGTACACGAGAGAAATTACTACACATACTTTATTTGTAACTTAATTGATATATTCATTCTTAGAAGAGAATTTCGATAGGAAGGAAATTTAAATAATAGATAAAGATCCAGCTATTTAGAAATCTTCAATTATGATCTTAGGAGATGGCTTAATGGTTTGGGCTTGAAATGTGTCTGCTGGGTGTTACTTAAAAGTGATCGATATTGAAAGACAGTGACGAAGTTTCAAACGTGAAAATGAATGTGTTATAAATATCACTTAGAGAACATTGCTTGATAGCGTTTCACTCAGAGTTACATTAAAAGTATCAGCGTTATTTTTCTTTAAATGAGAAATAAGGATTTTTGATAAAATCGTTACAATATTTAATACAAGCTAAAGATTTTTTGTTTTCTTTGGAATTACAGGAAGGACGACAGTAAAAGTATTTTTTTGCAATGACAGAATTCAAAATTTAAAGGTAACCAAATAAAATTTAAATGCTTATATTTTGTAGTATTATTTAAAAGTAATTTGAAATATCACAGAATATTAGTGAAGAATACGCTTCGCATCCCAGAATATTAGTCAGTTTAACTTTTTCGAGTCGTTTTTGTCATCTTGGAAGTTTATTTTACCGAAGAAATTCAGTGTTTTGAATGTTGCTTGATTTCTGGTGTATAATGATGAGACACCAGAACGGTGACATCACGAAAAACAGTGACGACAACTTGAAGTGGTAGCCATCAAATTTTGATTTGACAACTAACTAACTTAAATCAATAAGTGTCATATTTGTTTTAGCAACGTTTACTAGACGGCAGCACATAATGGTAGCACCAAAAGTCGTAGTAACGCCATGCGTCTACAAAAAAAGAGATATTTTTCCACCACCCTCTTACATTTTTAAATAAAAATATTAAATATGCAATGTTAAACACCGACGATTATGTATATCAAATAAATAAATTGTGTAGTAGTATTTTATCCATCTTCTAACATTATAAAGTACTTTGTGAAATTGAAAGTAATTTTCTTCTTTCAAATCTTTTTGATGTCCGGTACACCTCTCCATAAGGTAAATTGAAATAAATGTAACGACTGTAAAAAGCGTAAAAAAAATCGATTGATATTTTTATTTCAGAAAAACGAGTTTTAAGAAGTATTTTTAAAGAACAATAAAATTTTCTGTGCAATGTAATCTGTTCTAACTGAGCTGTAAAAATATTTTGTAATACAGGAGAAGATTAGGTGTCCACTTGCCAATATTTCCCAACTTTACCCTATTTCTACTACATTGCTGTTATCCTAAATATGATACGCGTAATTAGAGCATTTTAGGAGTAGTTGGGAATAGTAATATTTGTTTGTAGCTTATGTACCAGCATTGTTAGGTAGGACACTGACATTTAATTCTTTTTTTAAAGAAAAAAGAGGAACTTTATGGTAGAATATACGCAATGGTTTTTTGAAAACGTGCCATCTTATTTCACACGTTATTAAGTGAATGACTGATTTATTTTCTAAACTTTAAACATTAAAATCTCCTAGGAGATGTATTACAAAAACGTTACAAATATTAAAATTCCAGTTAATAATTAAGGCATAATACTAAATTCTTAAGTTATAGTTTTTATACATTGATTTGTATTAAATAGAAGAAATAGAAGATAATGCCTTTGTCTCGCAAATAAACGCAGTTGCATATCTTCAAATTTATGCTTCGCTATACACATTAGATATCTAACGTTAAATTATCTTAAAGAATACCTTAACAGAAAAAAGATAAAATAATTTCTGAGAATATTCGGTCAAGTTTAGTTGAGAGAGTTCCACTCATTTCAAATGAAACAGAGGAGATACACGTTGCAGCTCTCCTTGCACTGCTGTCCTCTTTCTCACTATGTCATGAGGCGGCACGCACTACTTCGACATTCTCACCTTGCCATAAGGCGGCGCGTTAGAACAACTAATCTCTACATGAAAATTGAAAGTATTCTGCTTTCGCATCTGCTATATTAATATTTATACCCGTCCAGCTATCAGACGCACACAAGAGAGAAAAGAGCTCTTGCCTTTGTATGCTGTCCTGATGATTCCGTCTACTGTCCTACTTCTCTCCTCGACATGCATGGATTCCCTTCTCTCTATCGACGACCCAAAGCTGCTGAAGTCATATTTGATGAGTCGAGGACATGAGTCATGTTTGCATTTGTACATGAGGATACTCGACAGTTAGTTTTGATCACTAGGTTCTAGTCTATCATCAAAACTCTGAGATATGTGCTGTATTCAGCCAGTTTTCATTAGCTGTTAGTTTTGTAAAATTTGATCGATCTTCATTTTTGTTCTGTCTGAATGAACGCTATTCTTATGCTCAATACTAATCAAAATAACAAATACATATTATTAAATTTTCCTGGATCATTTGCATTGCTGATGCATAAGCATATACCACACGTGACGTATGGTATATGCTTATGCATCCAATTGGCTTTTCAGACGTAAGACAGAGTTAAGACATCGTTATAAGCTTTTGAACTACTATTAAATATGCTGTGAATTATTGTTATAGAAATTGATATTCGCAGAAACAAAGTATATTTACGTATTATACACGGAGAAGGTTAAGAAAATACACGTTTACGACATTATTAAGGCAAATTGGTGTGTGAGAGTCACCCAACGTACTCCGGACCAGAAAGTTTTTAAATATAACACAAGAAGATCGTCAACTACACATTCTAACACGAATAACAATTTATTAATATTATTAAAATATTTAAAAAAAATTTAAACCAAGGAAAACAACAGCTGACGACCTGACAAACTAACAACATAAAGTAGATGAAGGAGATCCGGGTGACATCTTCGGCTATTCTTTTGAATCCTTTCTTTCCAGTGTTTCCTTATATAGTCGTAACAGTAAGACTTCAATAAGTTGCAACAAGGGTTACTTTTGTGATAGGTTAGTTTTGATTGGTACCGCGACGAGCTTCCGTCATGATTTTGCTTCAAGTTGTCACGTCGATGAGATCTGGATTCATCATTATATACCAGAAACCAAACAACAATCAAAATATTGGGTTGCTACCGGTAAATCTGCTCTTAGGAAGGCGAAAACGGCCGAAAAATGTATGGCATCGATCGTTTGGGATGCGAAGACGTCATGGACTTCTTAGGGGGGAAAATGATCAGTAAACAATACAATGTTGAGTTACATCATGGCCACTTCCCATTCTGAATACCCCATTTCTCAATCCAAAAACGGGTACTTTTTGAACCACCATTGTACATTCACTCACAAAAGCCACGCATTTGTGGATTCACTGAATATATTCGCAAGCTATTCCCACGTGAATGAAGATATGACAATGTAGCTTAGGTTGATAATGTAACTTACAAGAGCATAATAGCCGTCTTAGAATTTCTATCCCTTCGGCGGTATTGTGAAATAACAAATGTTTCAGCCACTGGCAACGCAAGGAATTTACGCAATAAAGTCACTTTCTAAGTCATGTAAATCGTTGTCCCTCATATTTTGGTGAGAATTTCGAATAGAAGGAAATTTAAATACTCAATAAAGGTCCGGGGATTCTGAAGTCTGTTTCTATTATGACCTTGTGAGATGACATAATGGTTGGACTGTATGCGGTCTATCAATGTATCTATTGTGTTTAACAAGAAACAATAAATTTGAAATAGCTCTGATGAAATTTCAAACGTGAAAATGCACACGCTACATATCATTTTGAGAACGGTAGCTTTTTCTAGCCTAATTTTGTTTCAATCTGGATTTTATTGCTTGTAAAATATTTATTACCTTTTGGGGAAATAATATAAAAACGAAAGGGAACATTTTGGTAAAAATTAGCCTATTAGATATTAGTTTAAGTAGTAATGTTTTTTACTCCTAAAATTACAGAAAGACTTACACAAAGAGTGTTTAATCTACAATTTACTGAAACCAAATAAATCACCATCAATAATTGTAATATTTACAAAATTATGAGTATAAAAATCCATTAATTTGAACAACAAATTTTATCCAGATATCTCGGTAATTTTAAGTAATATTTAAAATTTTACAACAAACCCCTCATGCCTCCATCACTTTAAAAGAAGAACAAAAATTTGAAAGCATCAGACAATAATTTAATTTAAACTACAATAATCTGTGATCAAGAATTTTTTCTCTAAAATATTTGAATTTTTAAAGTCCTTTGTTGAAATCACTCTCAAAATGTGCAATCCCACACTCTATATAAATGAGTATCATAAGAGAGGTTCGTACTTTTAAAGCAGCAGTTTCGAATAATAATATTCATTCGAAGCCAATACATCACAATTTTAAGCTAGAAAGGAGACGTTAAATACTATTTTTTTTTTTACAGAAAGCTCTTTTATTTACAGTTAAATTTATACAAAATACCTTTCAAAAGAATACTTTGCGATTTCCCCTCTTCTTTTAGGGCATGCAGACTTTGATTTCAAATCGTTCTTCCGGTTCACCGCAGTTCACCACTTAAACACGGACGCAGCATTTACGAACAGCTCGAAAATTCCTCACGCTTTTAACCGTCTGAAATTTACGACGCACGTGCTGCGTTAGGGTCTCTTTCCGCAAATTCACACATTAAAAGAAAGAAAAGGATTTATGAGGCTGCTTTTGCACAAGTCGTGGGTCTTTTCCTTCGAGTTAAACCAGTTCTTTAAATAGCGAAACTCTCCTCGTATGAATGTTGAATTTTAAGCGAGTGGTTTATGGAAAAATATGTAGAAAAAATGTGTTTAAATATTGAAAAAATATCATATGCTTTTAGAATTTTTTGATGGGTTTAAATTAAATAAGTAGCAGATTTTCTATTGTATGTTGTATAAAAAGAATTTGGAGAAATTATCATGTATTACAATAGGAAAATACATTTCTTTATACTTCACTCACTTCGTTATAAGTATATACGAAGAG
The DNA here is from genome assembly GCA_019974015.1 of Nephila pilipes. Classification (NCBI taxonomy): domain Eukaryota; kingdom Metazoa; phylum Arthropoda; class Arachnida; order Araneae; family Nephilidae; genus Nephila; species Nephila pilipes. Next base: position 761,939 of record BMAW01020911.1, on the reverse strand, counting down.
GTATCGTTAAGAGTTAAATATTATTAAGAAATAATTGAGATATTTGGATAAAATTTATTTTCTATACTGATTGATCTATATATACATTATATTGAAAATTACAGCTATTAATATTGATTAATTTGATTTTAGGGAACCGCAGTCTGAAGCAATTTACATCATCGAATGGATTTAATTATTATCCCGATTGATATCGTAAAGTTATAATTTTTAGTAAAATCCTTACTCGAGACAGAAACTGATTTTTATTTATTATTTACAAGACTTCCCCACATAGTCACAATATCGAATGATATTTCCTACAAGCTTTTCTTGGGCCGCGGTAGCCTAGTGGTCATGGTAGCGAATTCGCAGATTTTCATCAAATCTTTGGTTCGAGCCTTGTTGCCACAAAAATCCCACCGTGTAGCCGGGACTTATGCACGTTAAATCTGTCGTGGCTCAAAGTCCTCCCGTTGGTGGGGTATGGAAGTTAGGAGAGGGAGGTGCCAGCTCAGGTGTCGCCCTCGTCACTTGACGGAGGCTCAAAATTATAATATCAGTCTCCAATAGACTCTGCAGATTGAATTCTATCTTTTCCATGCTGCTGGTTACTTCAGTTTACTGTTTGCTAAAAACAAATGAACATGCTTAGCTGTAATTCACAACATTATATATATAAGGATCAATTTATTGTAGCATAAATTTCATCTAGATACCTCCGTTATTTCTAAATAATAATTACATATTTACGATATTCTTTCGTGAATAATGATTCTTTATAGGAAACGTACCGCTTCAAAACAGGCAATTGAGCTGACATTCTAGAAATAGGAATGAACATCAATATATCACCGTTTACTCAATAAGACAGGTGAAAGTAGTCTAAAAAATACCAACCTAAAACAAAAATAATGTTAGACTTGAAACATACAAAAAAGAATAATCTAAAATATTTATTCGTAAGATTCTACGATGGTACATTTTATACGAAGCTTTCATGAAAATTTTTAACGTAAACATTTTTGCAAGATGTTTCAAATAAAGTTACTATTTATTTGTTTGTGAAAACATTATCAGGAAATAAACTTTCTAAATCAATACTTTTATAAAGTCCCTTCAACAAGGACTTTTTTAAAGTATAAAACAATTTCTATAGAATTATTTTTATTAGCGTTTCTATACATTCTCTCCTCTTTAGTATGGATTAAAATTTTAATTTTCAAGCATCATTATTACTATAAAGTTAAGAAGTAATTTAAAATTTTTACCCTTAAAAATTAATATTTCGGCTTAAGTTACCTTTTCTTTAATAAAAACATATTAATTGCCCCGTAAAACTCTTAAGAGCGTGAAATTGAAAGCTAAAAAATAAACGGCATCAACTTCACTTAAATCACCCCAAAGTAATCATGAACAAAAACTCATGTTCCATATAACCAGCCTTCCCCCTTTCTGTCACCAAAAAATCTACATTTCCCCCCTTTTCTGATAAAAAATAAGCAAGACTCGAATTCCTTTCCAAAAATTAAATTGTTATTATTTGATGCAACGATTAAAAAGTAAAAATTTGTTTTTAGTTTTGAAAGCGTTGTTCGTGATGTATTCTTTTGCTTAGAGTTGATAAGAGGTAGTGAAATTAGTTGATGGAAGGAAAATTACACAGGATCATTGAAATGAGTTTGAAAAGAGTAATATATTTTATCTATCGGTTAATTAAACTATATTATATTTAGATCTCTCCTTGTATATAAATTGCTTAAAATCAGGAATAAATAATTTCTTCAACTTCCAGTAACAAACTTCCTTTCAAAATTATTTAGATCGATTTATAAATGAATACTAGATCACAATATTCAGAATACTGAAAGTAATTTGAATTAAGAAATGAAGTCGGAAATAGATCTAAATACGCATGCACAAAAATTAAGAGGATGAAATAAATTATCTATCTTCAAATCAATAAAATTGAATTTAAATTGACCATAGGGCGAATTAAATGCTAATCTGTAATTTTGCTTTTGATTATAACGTGTTTGAGAGCAATTCACTTATTATTATTATTTCAAGCAATAATAATATTCAAAGTATATTGTACCTTTGATGTTCACCTAATGAGTAAACCTTCTTGAAGTTCCTAATAAAAACGTATTTTATCCCAAGCTTTGGCGAGGGAAAGCAAAAGGATGCGAATCACACAAAAGTAGGTAGTAGAATTACTGGTATGATTATGCTAGTAGTATTGCATTATTATAACGATTCTTTTTTGGTGCTGTTTGGTATCCGTCAACAAGACAAGGGATAAAATACGATTCAAACAAATTTTCGATGATCCATGTAAATTTTTCCGTGAATATTTCGAGTAAAGCAAACCCAAGGTTATACTAGAGGAAAATTATAAATTATATTACATTGAAGATGCATACGTATATTTAGTTTTTATTACTGAAGCTCCATGACGGTATATCAAATTCTCAATATTTTTTATGTTCAGAAGTAATGTAAATATAGGTTCTCGCACCCCGAATTTCACTGACAGAAGTTAAACAATTGATTTATTGCAATGGAAATTGATACGAACGTAAACTGATACATGAAACATATTTTGATATTCCATTAAGCATAACAAGTTATCTACTTCAGAATCAATGCATGTTTATGTACAGTGGCTCAAACAATTGAGGATACACCTTACTTTCACTTGATAAATCCAACTTTTAATGAAAATAACACATTTACTAGAATAGAAGACGTATTTTTACTTTTACACGTAATAAAAGGGTTAATTTACAGTAAAAATAACGAAAATCAACAAAAAAATATCTAAAATTAAAAGTCTCACAAATATTTGAAGTAAACATAGGCAGATCCTTACCTCAAAAAATTAAGGATACACCAATGAAATTTGTTCGATATATTACATGCATAGACAGTATCAGTATTTTGTTGCATGTCCTTTGGCTTTTATAATGTCCTCCAAACGTCTTGGTACCGATTCGACCAATTTTTTAGTGGTATCAGAAGATATTTTATCCCATTCTTCTTGTAACACTTACTTTAAATGAACTTTGTTACTAATCTGGTGTTTTTGGACCTCTGTTTCTAGTGTGTCCCACAAATTTTCTATGACATTGATGTCAGGGGACTGTGGAGGTGTGTGCAATTGCTGTTTACAATGAAAAAGACACCACATTTTGACATTACGTGCCATGTGTTTGGGGTCGTTGTCGTGCTGAAATATAAAATTTCCATCTAAACCCAATTTTTGTGCACTTTCTTTAAGATTGTTGCGGAGTATGTCTATATAAAGCTTATGATCCATTATACCATCTATAAAAACTAAATTTCCTACCCCATTTGCAGCCATACAACCCCAAACCATGACGGAGCCACCACCATGTTTAACTGTGGGACGTAAATTTTTTGGATCCAAAGCGGTGTTCGGCTTTCTCCAAATGGTGTGACGACCATCGCTTCCAAAAATGTTGAATTTACTTTCATCACTAAATATAACTTTCTTCCAAAAGTTTTCTGTCTTCAACTGATGAGTTTTTGCAAACTCCAAACGCTTTTTCTGATTTTGTAAGCTTATGAAAGGTTTCTTTCTAGCTACTCGACTGCTATATCCAGCATGTCTAATCACATTTCTCACAGTTTCAGCACTTACACTTCTGCAGATTATTCGAGAAGTTTCTGCAGCTAGTTTGACTGCACTCAGTTTAGGATTAATCTTGATATCTTTTAAAATTTTCCTTTTAGCTACATCACTCAGAATAATTTTCCTTCCTCTTCCACTCTTATTTTGAATTAATCCATCGCGTTTAAATTTCCCAATGATTTTCTGGACACAGGAGTGGCTTCTACCGACAATTTCAGCTATTTCACGATAAGATTTTCCCTTCTTAAATAACCTTAATATAAATTTTCTTACATCAATACTAGTCTCTTTCCGAGGAGCCATTTTCCATTTAAAATTACAGCTTTATATTCTCATAACCAACTTCAAAAGACAGAAATAACAGTTGAAAAAGTTTAGGATAAAATTTCCCAAACTTAGATTATTAGTAGCAAGCAAAAAAGAAATCAAGTGGTAGTTAAATAAAAATTTCATTTGTATATCCTCAATTTTTTGAGGTAAAAATCTGCTTATGTTTATTTGAAATGCCTCTAAAAAGTTTTATTTTAGAATTTTGTCGTTGATTTTTCTTTATTTTTACTGTTAATTAAACCTTTTGTTATGTCTAAGAATAAAAATTCGTTTGCATTTCTGGTTAAGGTGTTATTTTGATTGAAAGTTGGATTTATCAAGTAAAAGTAAGGTGTATCCTCAATTGTTTGTGCCACTGTATGCCTTTCCACATTACAGAGATATTCACTAATGAAATCAGTTGTCAACATTGTGCAAATGGTAGAACAAAATAATGTAATTGGTACAGTCAATGACTTGTTACAAAACCAATTGGGAAAAATTTGTGTAGAATAAGGTCCTTAGTATTGACTCGAAATTCAAAGAAAAAATATAATTTCTTTAACGCCATGTTGGACATTAATATATTTATTTTGTATTCCTAAAAAATAAAATATATTAACATTTTTTATCCAAATCCAACGGAATAATAATAAAAAAAAAAAAAAATCACGAATTCAATTGATTTATTTTGTACACAACTTACTTTAATGTTTTTGTTAATTTTGTTTATATTCAATTTTGAAAAACTTGTAATGCGTTGAATAACATAAATTGAAATAAAAAGTGATTATTTGTCCTCCCTCCCCCGATAAACATGATTACATGAAAGAAAACTTGTCTTTCAACTACAGTTCCTTTTTTTCATATTACTGCTTTTCGATGTGTGACTAGTGACATAAAAGTGTAAATAAATAAACAAGAGTCAGAGATAAAATACACTTTTCAATTTAAAATACGTATAGCTTTTGTGAAAATTAATTTGTTAGTTTGTTTTCAGAAGGATTTAAATCAAGGTTTGGAATTTTAATTATGGAAAGATACATATGAGACACCCGAGAAAATTATCTAATTTTACAGCGTAAATAAAGGACCCTTTTTTGATATGATAAAGATGACATTCGAGTATATGCATCATTTTCGTTTAACACCAGGTAACTAAACAATTTTTAAAAAGACTGATGTAATCTAGCACTCAATATTCAATGACTATTACTCGTCTCATCTTCCATGATTAATTTTACTCCAATAGCAAACTTAAATTGTGATTTAAATTCAGGCCTCGACAGATTTAACGTGCATCAGCCCCCTACACGGCGGGTCTTTAGTGGCATCGAGGATCGAAGCTGCGACTCTACGAAAACCACCGGCCGCGTTTCAGTGACCATGATCACTAGGCAACCGCGGCTACGAAGCATGATGAAGAAATAGTCAAAAAGTGCTTGCATACCTAAAAATGAGCAAAAAAAAAAAAAAAAAAAAGCGCAAGGATAAAGTGAGAATATCTTACAAAACCAGAACAAGCAAGTCCCCTGTTCATATAGTGTAGAGGGTGACTTCGTCAAAAAAGAGAGAAGATAAAAATCCAAGTAAGTGGAAATCAACAAAAGGTTGATTTATTAACGCATCCTTTGAACGTTGTGGATTGAGAGAAAGTCGATCATTTTAATACTTATTATTTATCTTTTTTGGATTGGATATGAATCACCATTTCTTAGAAAGCGAATTGATGCGGTTGGGAATTTTTTTTTCTAAGAAATTATTTTCAAGATTTCGTGATCAGAGAGATTGGCTGTGTGTGTGTATGCTCAACCATATTTTATTAGACAAATGATAAGAATTAATTTTTTTCACTTGTAGAAGCGATTTCCTTAGTAATCAAAATTAATGTCGAAAGGGTGTAAACGAAAGGCAGAAAATTCATATCGATGTTGAAATATTAATACTGCAACTCGCGGTTTGGGGTCTGATTGTTAATATTTCTTTCAAAACAGCTAAATGCTGCGTAATTCATACCTAAAAATGCACTAAGAAATTAAAATGGATGGATTAATTAACAAATTAATGGGTAAATTTTATACCAAAATTTTCATTCAGTCATTTTCCCAAATTCATTCTGAGTTGGAAATTTTTCATTGTTAGCAGAACGCACAAAGCTTTTGCATTCCTGAATGAAAAATTCGAAAAATGCTTATTTGTCTCTTGAAAGATTGCCAGCGTCTTAGCTTAGAACATAAAATAAAACTAAACGATGTCACAATTCTTTCGAAACCTCCGTTACTCAAATATTATTTTTCCGGTCTTTTAAAATCCTTTGTTTTTTCGACGAAATCCCTTCGGGGTAAACCATGGAATGACAGAACCTTTTTAATCAAAACACTGAGTCTCTTTTTTATGTAAACTACTTAGGATTCTTAGCCTTTGGGGGGTTAAGGCAAGATTTGAGATTGCATTTTTGATATTTTATTTCTTGTCATTTACCAGCAGTTTTTAATGAAAATAATTCCTGGCAAAAAAGTCTGATTTTGTTTCTATTTGCTTTAGTAATTTCCTAATTTGCGTTCATGTTTAAAGGTTTCTTCACTGTTCAGAGTAAGATTGTGACTTTTCCCCTTCATTTCTTAATTCTACAGCCATTTTAAAGTACAATTAATTAGTCAATAAGTTCAAGACTCTAATCGAACTATTAGAGAAAGAAAACGCACTTTATTAGCTATTAACACAGAATATGCCAGATCACTCTCTCTCTCAACTCCGTCTTAACTCACTTTATATTCGAAAAGTAAAGTTCTAGCTTACCGAATCCATAGTTCCAATTCCCACACTTCTTGCTTATAAGAAATTCAACTCATATTACTCTAACTAGGAGTCGCTTCAAGTCAAACGATTAATTACGATGATTCGATCCAATTTACCAATATCTATCAGCTTCCCGGTATCCTCTACCTCCCTTCTCTTTCTTTTTAATTCTATTTCGAATGCATATCACTATATCTAATTCAATTCAATACACTTCTTACCATCATCTAATTTACCTAAACACGTTTAATTTAATTTCTCAGGAGTTGTATGCAATTCTAATTACAAAAAGCCCCCAAGGTTAGTGAAGAGAAAACCGTAAATAGCCTACCGTATACAAGATAAATAATAACCCTCCCCCCGATATCGAAATGATTCTTCTGTTTGCATTAATTATTTCTATCAAAATAATTGTTCCATTTAAAAGAAACATTGATTTTTTCCTATTCTGTCACGAATTTCAAGACGTAAGTATAATTATTACATATACGATACAGCGATACGAGTACACGAAGTATTTATTTAATTTTTATTACACACACATATATATATATATAGTCTCACCTCATTAACAAGTGGTAGTAGAAGTCCGTGGTGTAACGTCTGTGGCATATCCACATTCCGGATTCCTATTACTGGATTCTGCATTCTTTACGTTTGTTGGACGATCTGCTAAGTTGACACTCATGCAACTGGACTGCCCGAGCCACATGTGATCTCTAAGATACCAATAGTTTGAAATCGTAAATATTTCGGCTGGTTGTGAAGGGATTAGGCAGATTCGCCGACTAGAAGCCGTTAGAGGTCGACGGCCCTCAAATAGCACCAGTCCTTGTGAGATTCCCGCCTGAGAAGGTTGTCTTGGTACCTCCTGTCATTTAATTTTGTAAATAGCTGTTCATAACTGTATTAAATACTTTTAACTTTAAGATAGTATTTTCCCTTGTTCTTAATAATATCTTAAATTACCTTCAAACGGTACAATGGTTACAAATCTACGAGATATGAGAACCGCAAGTAGCATTATTATCATGAATTAAAAAATCAATTAGACATTTGTCCCAGCCCTTTATTTCTCGCCATTCCTTTATGCATGTCAATATTATCAACAAACTGAATGAGGAAAAAGGAACTGTTGACCATTAAAATTGCAACAATAGGAAGGAATGATCTGACGAACGTCAAAATCACTTGAATGGAAGAAGTTGAGATATGCAAATGATAAGTATTCCAGCGCATTTACCCGACGCAGGAGGGAGAAATGACTTCTGAAGCACTGCATAAATAAAAAGTTGTGTCTTGGATTTCTCATCAAGAAAGCGAATTGTAAGATTAGAGTTTGTTCAGAATATCGTTTTATGCTTCGAATAAGAAGAAAAATGCTTGCCAGCAAATATCGGAATTCGATGGAGTCAGGATCGTTGCCTATCGAGAATGTTGATTATCATTCCGGGATATTGAACACTGCACTGGTTAAAACCTAATCACTGTCATGCGAATATGGAATGAATGAACTGCTGAGGGTCATACTGAACAGCATACAGGATCTCCATACCCTGCCATGACTAACAATTGAAAGGACAGACATTTTGCAATGACGGCCCTTCAAAACCGTACATCCACGTCACAGACCATTAGTCAGGAAATGGGTACGCCCATTATCCGCTCGTACTGTGCTACGACGTTTGCAGCAGCTTGAACTGTCAGCACAGCGATCATTATTTTGGCTTCTCTTGACAATACAGCATAGAGAGAGACGATTACTTTGGTGCACCGAACGACAAAATTGGATGCAGGAGTAGCACACCGTCGACTTTTTAAACGAGTTCCGGTTCTACAGGCAGTATTCTGATGATCGTATAATATGTCTGTAGGCTCCGAGGAGACCGCTTGTTACCTGCTTGCATTCGATACCGGCTAGGGGTCTTGCATCTGGTGTGATGGTTTGGAAAGCCATTGGGTGTACGACAGGCACGGCTCTAGTTCGGTTCAATGGTAATTTGAAAGCAGATCGGTACATTTCTGACGTCTTATGTTTAGTGGCTGTGTCCTATCTTCGAGGCCTGCCAAACGCCATCTTCCAACAAGATAATGCAATACCATATGTTGTACATCATGTTCTGATCTTCCACGATACACAGGGTATTCAATTGTAGCCTTGGCTTGCACGGTATCCAGATCTGTCACTTATTGAAAATATCTGGTCCTGGTTTGCTGAGACTGGCTCGTCAGTCCTCTTCAGCTAATACGATTGTTGAAGTGTGGCATGGACTTGAAGCAGCATAGAATGAGTTGCCCGTTTCCGTCATCCAAGCCCAGTTTGACTCCATACCTAACCGGCTAAGAGCCATTTTAGCTTGTTTGTACTGATTTCGGATACGTGTAAATCCCCAAATTGCTTGCAAATTTAATCATTTTGTCTTCATGCCGTACTGTTTACGCACAATAAATATCTTTCTTGTATTTGATTTCCTTATATACATATAAACATACATACAAGTTAAATCTTCTTAATGGTTAAAATTTGACCAATACTAAAGTTTGAAGATACAGCTAATTTCATTGACCAAGATAAATTTGAAAATAAGCTCATTGGTTATTTTATTGATAGTAACAGATTTAGCGTGCATCTACCCGGGTTCACGGCAAGTCGATGAAAATTAAAATGTTCGTCGCCAATAGCCCTCGTGTTTCTTATAAACGTGACGTTAGTAAAAACAACCTATAAAAGAGATCTGGATTCTGGAGTAATAATCACAGCATTGAGGGTGTTGTTTCCATTGAATCTACTCCAAGGAATGCGAAGATAATATTATTGGTGGGAGACGATATGTCAATGAGTTTTTGGAATGTGAAGGGCGTCCTATTCATGGACTTCTCAGAAAAAAAACCGATTAATAATATTTCAATGGGCTACCCTATTCCCGTTTTCCGCTCATATTACGTCAGTTTCCATTTTTAAAACGGGTATTTTTTGCACCATATTTGTATATTAATTTTCTTCTCCAATAAATGAGAATCGTTGAATAACCTCCTCGAGAGCTCCTTATGGCCAAAGACATTTATTGGATCTAGAAAGATCTAGGAAAATCGGGAAATAAGTCTATGTAATCCCTTTTTCCCCATAAGCCCCTAGACGATTTCACAAGTTTTATCTCCTTTTTACGAAAAAGATTCTTGTTGAAACAGAATTAGAGGGATGTGTGATAATGATTCATCCTGTAGATGACATTGGTGTTTCAATCCGATTTCGCATTTGAAAATATTTCTTTATATTTATTTGAGAATTAATATTTTGAAGTTGTTCACAGCAATTTATTTGTGAATATTTTGAAGTTGTTTTGCAACTTATTCGCACCATTTGACATTAAAAACTTTATTTATCCACTACTCACTCTATTTAATTTTATCCAAATTAAATGGAGGAATTTTGGAATTATATTTGCAAAATAATATGTTTCTATACTTACGACCCTAATTTTGTCTCTTTAATAAAAGTTAATTAAATTTTAATCCAATTTTTTGAAATAAAGAGTTAATAATACATAAGAAATTATCAAGAAAATTTCTGAATAGCAGATTCAATATCAGCTGCAACAATATACGATGAAAAGATTACTAATTTAATACTAGCTAAATTTAAAACTATTACTTGATCTGTAATGCCAGCGCCGGATAGTATTTCCTTTTGTTATCATCGCTGAGCTTAACTACAAAATCACATAATTACGCAGTGAAATGTTGAGAAGTCAAATGTTAATGAAGTTCTTTTAAATGATTCATTATCTTTTTAATTGATCCTTAACACAATCTAGGGCCATGGTAGGGGACATGATAGCTGACTCGCGTCCGGAGTTGTTTCCATCGAGTCGTGAGGAAGAGCATTGGTGCCACTATAGATCCGCCATGTAGCGGAGTTGATGCACGTAAATCTACATAGAGTTCGAATCCTCCTGTTGATGTGGTGCAGGAATTTGAAGAGAGAGGTGCCAACTCTGCTGTCATCCTCGTAATTTGACCGAGGTTCAAAATTAGGTCTGCAGCCATTAGCCCCTGTGTTACTTCTAAGTGCGACGTTAATAAGTAATCAATTAATAAATTAACGTAATTTATGTATAGTAATAATTTCTATTCATGTTTTATAGAACTTTTAAATAATAAATTAAGTTTGCTCTTATCAACCCACTCGGTTTTGAGTCATTTGATGGAGAAAATCTATGAGCTCGTGCTACTAACTGTTCGTCGCGCCTATTCTGTTTCACTCCAAATGCCCTTTCTTTAACGCAGGTTTGTCACTGATGCTTCGTTTTTTTAAATGCAGCTAACAATCTTTATCATGCACTGAACTACCTACAACCTTCTCATCCCCTAACCCTCAAACCATTTTCCCTTATTCACTTCATTTTAATTCATAGTAACACTGATTCACATAATTCATAAGTTGATTTGCTAGAATCATCCCCAAGAAACTAAAATGTTTATAAGGACTATTAAAGGGAAGTTTTTTTTCCTAACCTCGATAGGTTTATTTTGAAACATTTTGTGGTTAGTTCGGAAGATCTTACTAAATAGTTTAAGCTCTTTCATCTGCAGAATATTGGAAAATGACGAAATAATTTTAATGATTTATATTTAAATAAAATTTATTTTCATTATAAACTTATAAAACAATTACATAATTTTTGTAATTATATATAGCTATAAATTATGTCATACAAGCCTTTTTAAGTCTCTGTATTCACGACAAAAAATTTTCAGTCGTGTTTATTAACAAATCTATCAATGCAACCGCTTGGCTAATAATAAAACTCAGAATTCTGTTAGTTGGGGCTTACAATAAATAAATAAAATATTATTAAAACAGTACACACATACATTTTTCAAATAATAATTAAAATGACATGAGATGCAATAATAGCAAAATTTAGAATTGTTTTTTTTTTAATTAAAATGAAATTCAAGCAGCTATCTGTGAAGAAAAAAAATTATTCAAATCAGACTATTTTTAGTCATCTAGTGTCCTTTTTGTACAAAGTAGCTTAACACAATTAAATGGCTTTTTGTTTTTATATCACACAGTTTCTCAATAATGAATTTTAATACACTACTGGCCATTAGAATTGCTACACCAGAAATAAATGCAAATAACAAAATGATACTGATTAGACAAATATATTATACTGCAAAAAACAAGTAATTAAATTTTCAAAAAATTTGGAAACATAAATTCTGAGAAATCAATACCCAGAATAACCACCTCTGGTGGCAATAACAGCTCTTATACGCCTGAGCAGCAAGTCAAACAGAGACTGGATGGGATGTACACGTACACGCCATCCAGTCAAATCATATACAGGTATATGCCTTGTTGTCTAGCAGACTATCCTATTTTTTGACTCAGGACTTGTGATGTGGCTGTACGATCCATTAAGGTCTTGCACTTAAGTTGTATGTCTTCTCAGGTGTTAGTGATAGTGGGCCGTTTAGATCCCCTAAGGAGTTCCGTATGACCATCCCGATCTAATCAATTACCTATACAGTAGGTAGTCATAGGATCTCGACTGATGCGAGCAGCAGTACTGAGATGCGATAAACCGTAATCCTGGTAGGCTACAGTTTGACCTCTATCAAGTCAGAAATGTGCTGGTAATCATTTTGCCCTGTTACACGAGGCATAACAACAACTTTTCAGAGGGTAACTTTTGCTTTTTGTGCCAAAACAAACCATTTTGAGACCTTAAGAATTGAATAAAAATGCATTATTTCCAACTACACTCAAAAATTCTCTTTGCATAAAGAGTTTGATCCTCCCCTGAATGATGCACTGCCTTAATTTGCTTATCAGAAATAGTTTGATCCCTTTTGATTAGATAATGCTCCTGTTTGGATAATGCTTGTCTTTCATACATTTTTTACAAAAGAGGATTATATTGATTGGGTATTTCATGGAATATGCAATCGATGTGTGTGTGCCTGTATGTATGGGTTGGCGTGTTCTAAATATTTTAGAAATTTCTAAAACACCACCCGGTTAGAAGATTCAACGTGATTAGATATCTCTCATAAGACGTAACTTTATGTCATGTGGCATGATATTACGTTACCAAACAGTTATCGCTATAACTGATACTTCTGCTAGGTTGATAATTAATTACAGAAGCGCGCTAATGCAATGCCCGAGATGGCTTAAGACCAAATAAATTGAAGTCTTCGTGAGCCGAAATCTTCCTTTTCCTCATTTTAACTTTGACTTTTTGAAAGACCTAAATCGAATTTCGTGAAAAAAAAACTATTATCTTCGAAATTCACCCTTTATTACCCATAGACTCAACGTTCCAAATTTCGTGACATTCCATCTCCGCGGTAAGCACACTTTCACGAAATAAAATGATCAAATTCTTAATATTGGTATATTATTAATTGCTTACATAATAATAGAATAAAACCAGTTGAGTAAAAAATGTGCAACGCGTGAGATAAAAAGAGAAAGTTTTTGTAGATCATGAGAGTGGCTGAATAATTTTTCAGAAAAATGCTGTTTTCTTTCCAATGTTATCTGATGATATATGACCGATCAAAAGTCGCAAAATGTCTTCTTTCATCTATTTTTCATCAAACATATTCCTTTCAAGTTATTAAGCAGCAAATATTTGGGCACTGATTAATTTTTCTCTAATTCATATACACATTCTTCGCACGGGTGAACTGAAAAATATAGCAATACAGCTCGAAGCATAAATTGTTTAAGATAAATACCAACTTTTAAAATAATATTTTGAGTAATTTTAAATGAACCGCAAATTAGTTTCCATGTAAAGAATGACTCAGCAAATAAAATAACTAAGTTAAGTATATAAATTAAAACCCAAAGGAGATGAAGCCCGCGGTTAGTTATTTAGAGAAATTGTTTGAAGCGTTGATGATTAACAAAATTTAAAATATCCAAAAATTGTTGTTTATAAAGTATGAAATTTATTTTAATGAAGCTGTGACAAATTAGGAAATGAGGTATTAAGATTTACTGAGATTAAAATTCAAAAATATACTTACTGTAAAGACCAAATGAAACGTTCATTAAGAAATGAAAATATGACAATTCTTATTGCGAATTGAATATAACAATAAGATAGAATATATTTGTATTAAATAAATAAAAACTAAATAATACAAAAATTATATAAAATTTAACAATTAAATGCAGATTATCATTCGAAGAAAGTAGAATGTAAGAAAAATACACCGAGACAGAAAAAATGAAGAAAGCAGTTAATTTTATGAATTATTTGTTTTATTCAATCACTATATATAATGTAATATTTGATTTATATAATTATACCCACCCATTCAAACCCCCACAAAAACAGCCGGATAATCAGACAGCTTAGACGGAAAGAGGAATAAGGCATATTAATTATTTAAAGAGAATAAACAGGCTTAAATAATAAATATAATAAATATAAATCAGGAAAAAATCAACAGCCAAGTTAAAAGAGGAATAAAATTTATTATTTTAAGTGAATAAACAGGCTTAAATAATAAATATATATCAGGAAGGAATCAACAGCTAAGTAAAGAAACAATACAAATCAATATAGTACGATAACAGGCAGCATGAAAATTTACAAAAATAAAGTTCTGTCAGTCAACAGTTAATCAAGATCCTTGGATTAATTAAGTGCGTAGGCCAAGTTTACTCCAGAAAAATAAATGCAATGACCAGTCATACTAAATTATGAAAATTATACACATTTTGCCTGCTACTTTAGAAAATTTACCTACTCTAGCGAGAAACAGAAGAGAAGGAGAAGTAAGAGCACGCAAATCGTCAACATCCCTTCTTATGGCAACGAGTATACCCCCCCCCCCCCACAGTTACAGCTCTGCAGACATGCACGTTATACGCTTACGAACTCGACTTTGAATATTTTCATAATTTTTGGCAGCGTTATTAGTACTTTTGATTCAACACTTATAGTAAATATAGATAAAATTTGCAAATTTTCTTAATTTTTCACACGTGTGTATGTGTTTGAGTGATGAGTCACACGACAGATCATATAAGGGATTCAACATCTGAATATGGCTACATTCATTGTCTTAGATCTAACTTTAAATGTTGATGAATTACTTATACATTTTTTGTCGATTTTCATTGAACGGAAACAGTGCTATTTTCTCCAAGCAAATTTTTAATTTACTGGGAAGCCTAAAATATAAACATTTAACTCTAAATAAATAAGAGAAATTTAGGAAACAAACTCGGAAAGAAAATATAGTTAGTTTTCACTAAGCAGGGATATAAAATAACTAAACATAATAATCAATAGACACCTAACCTACAAAAACTAATTGAACACACAGCCTAAGTTATTAAAGAAAATTATAAATAATAGTAATTATATCCTAATTATTGATTTTCTCGCAAAATTTTATATATCATTTGAACAAAATTATACAAAAAACTGAAAAAGAATGTTTCATAAAAGATTATAAGCTCAAAGCATGGAAAGCAATTTTCATTATCAACAGAATTAGGTGAATGGAGATGTTATATATAAAATTTAACAACTGAAAGTAAAAATGTTTGTACTTATCTGCGACTCCCAATGCATCGAAATATCTATTGCTTCAATACAATGTTTCAAAAAAAGTTACGGGCTCCAAAAATGGGAACATTATTTGTTACAAATAGTTGCACAGAATTAAGAAACTAAAGATATAAGTTAAAAAATTTTGAAAGATAAATTCAACAGGTAGATCAGAACTGAAAGAGAAAATAAATTCAGTGAAATTTTCACCAAGTGCAGTAATCAACACATAGAAATTAAAAACAGTAAAATAACTAAACGAAGGCAACGAACAGGTAACCTAAAATACAAAAGTAAATTATAATTAACGGTAGCAGTAAATGTACATGACAAATAAATTA